>JAABOM020000001.1:27702161-27725237 GCA_011800125.2 Solanum clarkiae | reverse complement strand
TTTAATTAGGATGATATAATGAAATCACAATTAAAGCGATATAATTTATTAAGGTTAATATTGTAAAATCATAATTTTGAAGTAACCAGAGAAATATAAGTAAGTAGTTAAAGCAAGTACGCCAATAAGCAAGTAGTTGACTTAAAAAGATTAAATTAAAAAGTCCATAAAATATTCTTATGGATCTTATATGATAAAGGAGTAGAAGCAAGCAATTTAAACAAACATATTGACTGAGAATTGTCTACTTATTCGTTCTTTTTATATAATAAAGTTGTGAAATATTTTTGTTATTTATTTTAATATTTTTATTTGCACATCCTATTTTTTAAGGATACTCTTGAATACAACAAATAAAAATAAATTGACAAATAACTCAAATTTGATGATTATTTTTCTTAGCCACCTTTCCTCATCCCTCTGGATAGATCGCAATTACAATAACTATTTTTTTTTTCACTTCTAAGAATATTATTTGAAAATTATTATTATTTTCAATACGCTTACTTCTAAAATATTCACATAAAAATTCTCCAAAATTACTTTAATTTCTCTCGTATATTCATTTTTACCACTTTTCTCCATCATTAGCTTACTTCGTTGGTAGATCATCAACATTTAATTACTATAATTTCACATCAATTGCCAGATATTGTTATATATGATTTACAAATTGAATATATATATATTAAATCATTTGTATTTTGAAAAATTAATATGGAACACTCGTATCACTATCAATAATAGAGATTATATATATAATGGATCATTTCTACTTTGAGAGATTAATATGGAACACTCATATCGCTATCAATAATTTGACAAAAATTAACAATAGAACGTGGTGATGATTGATGAAGATTTAATCAATATGAAAAGTTAATTTGTTCGTGTAATTATTAATTATTGTTTGAGTTTCATTTAAATTGATTCAAGTATTAAAAATAGTACTGATTATTATCTTTCAAAATAGAGATTTAGTTATTGAACCTTTTAAGTATTAAAAAAGGTATCGTCATTAAAATAGTAATCATGCTCTTTAAAGTTTAAGGACGAATTCAAATCATTGGTTATTTTCCTTGTAAAGAAAAATATTTAAATATTTGCTTCCAAAACTTTGATGTTTAGTCAAATAAATTTAGCCTTTTAATAACCCAAAAAAATAGATATAACTCAACTATCAAGTCAAATTAGGATTGTTTCACAAAGTTCAAATACAACAACAACATTACCCCAATGCCTCAAAGGCTCCCACCCATAGCGGGGTAAGAGGGGGTCGGATGTACGGAGTCTGACCCTTACGTTTAAAAACATAGCGCGACTGTTTCCAGAACACAAAGTTCAAATATAATTTTAATCATTTTCTCAACGATCCTAAAAAAGAGTTTAGCCTCAAGCAATGTTTTAATTAAATGACATTCATACTCACGCTATAACAGCAAAAATCTTTTTTTTTTTTTTTGAAAAAATTGAGTGTAAATAATAACATTAGTGTCTTATCACCTTTTAATGCATACTTAATTAAGCGTCGAGTAGTATCTTAATAATATATAAAAATTAATATACAAGTGATACATTATGGACTTGAGTTTGAAATTCTTTCACATTCATATTATTTTAGATTTGAAATATTTCACATTCATACTCCTTCAATAGAATTTTAGATATATACATAAAAAAAGTAAATTATTAAATTAAAATAAACTCATAAATTATACTATATAAGCGCTTCCTATATATATACACACGCATCAAGGAACACATTTTCTTAATAAGAACGTTCTTGATATTTATTAGTTAATAATAATGAATTAATAAGATTTGATGCAAATACTGAAATGAATTCTTTTCAAAGTTATAGGCTAGATTTTCTAGTGAAAATGGGTTTTTGTAATTACTCACGAAATGAACACAAGAAAAGAGTCTTATCAACCTTTTTTTTTTAAAAAAGAAATTCGTGGTAGGTGAAGGGGACATGGAAAAGAAATTATAATGTGGGGAATTGAATTCTTACCGACAAGGTGAGAGTTCAGATAATCAATCAATGAATTATTAAAATTCTGAGTCTTATCGATTTTTTTTGTATAAAAATAAAAAATTTCATAAAAACTATTTAAAATTTAAAATAAATTTGCAAAGGACAACAAAATCAAATCTCTTAAATATTTGGCCATGATTTTTTTTTTGGATTTCAAACTCTGCAAAACACGTTTGACTATAAAAGTTTTTAAAAAATTAATATTCTTCATTTTTTTACTCTAAATTACTTAACAAATTTAAAACGACTCCAGTGGCCAAATACAATTCAAATTTTTAAATATCATTTTTCACTTTAAAAATAAAAATTACTCTTTCCGTTCTATTTTATGTAGCACAATTTAACTTGACACGGTGTTTAAGAAAAAAGAGAATACTTTTGAAATTTGTGGATCTAAAATCATTTATAAATATTTGTGTGGTTGAAAATCATTTCATTAAGGGTAAAAGGGAAATTTTACTTTAAAATTGTTTCTAATTCAAGTAAGGTGACATTCTTTTTAGTACGAACTAAAAAGGAAATGATGTCACATAAAATGAGACGAAGGGAGTACTTTTTATAATACTCACAATTTTAATGACGAAAACGCCCCTAGCTAACTTTGTGATATTCTAAGAGGAAGTGGTGAGGAAGCGTGTTGAAGACTGGTGACGTCAAGAATATTTTGGTAAATTTCTGCCGACGACCCGTTCGTTTTTTGTTTGTTAGTTCGTTGGGAATTGTGATCGTCATGTCATCCTTGCACCTTTAATTACTTCTCCGTACTACCCCTTTCTCTAAAAACGCAACCTTCACTTATTTTTGGTAATTTTTCTAGCTTAAAAACGCCATATTTGGTGTTGTTTTTAAGGTTTTGCACTTTGTATTTCAAAGCAACAAGCAATCAGTGAGGTTTTTGTGTCAATTAAAGCATGGTCAATATACCAATAAGAATTCTGATGAAGTGATAAATATTGTTTTATTCTTAATCAGAAATCTCCTAAAGAGTGTTTTGTCCTTGCAAATTGAAATTTAATCTAATTAGAAAAAAAAAAAGCAAGCCTATTTAAAATTCTGTTGCACTTTGGTAACTCTCACATATTTAGTTAGACGTAACTATTTTTAGTTACCTAGTGGGGGCATGATGTATGTAGAGAATTGGAGACGTCAAAAATTTCTTTTCCTTTTCTTTCTCCGTGCAAATTTCTCTTCGTGATATATTGAGTTAGAATCACGATTTATTCCTCTGCGTGATATATCAAAGTAGAATTTATCCTAATTATTACATATACTGATGTTCACCCATATTAAAATTGTCTATACCAAATATTTAATACTGAATGTGCGGTAGAATATTGAAAAATTCCAGGAAGAAATGGATGGCCTAATTCCCTAGTCAAAAGGACCTTTGACAAAGTTTGCTATTCCAAAATACATTTATTTTTTGGGATAACTACAGTGTATGGCCTTTCAGCCAAAATAATAATAAAAAATGATCATTTATTGTATAAGCATGCATAGTCTGTACGTATTTCATGTATAGCCAAACTATATTCAAATTTTTTAGTGGATCATAATGTATTTTTATTGTATAGCGCATGGATAAGCAATTCACATTGTATAGTCAATATATACTTTATATGACTGATGGCAAGTTATATTTTATAGTCATTTTTATTTTTATGATTTTTAGCTATTTTTTATATAAATAAAAGAGATTAATATTTGTTATATATAAATTAATTTATTATATATATTTAGAATTACCCCCTACATTTTTTTCAGTGGCTTAATTGTCAAGTAATCTTGAATAAGTTCAGTTGCCAAGTATGATTCGGCCCAACAGTGATAGTTGGGCCTCCAACCTTATACCGGGCCCATTTAGAATTGGCAATCTGGTCCCTACTAAATTAACTAGACCAATGTTCTACAAGAATTACACTCAGCAGTCATTATTTTTGTTGAACATATACCATGGATACATGATGACAAAGTGACTCTCTGACACAAATGATTTTTCACTTTCAACTTTTTTGTTGTCTAGATATATCATGGTCTTAAAGCTATGTGTCATTCAAAGGAAAACATACAAATGGAATTTATGAAGAGCTATTTGTGGATCAGGGCCGTTGAAATTCGAACCAAAATTGATTATTAAAAAAAAAAATTGATCTATCGATAATGGATTATTAGTTTTAGTAGTTTTGATAATGGTTTAATTTTTTTTTTATATTGAATTATCGGTTCTTGACGATTTAAGTTTTTTCTTAATGAATTTAACTGATAACTTGATAGTAAATAAACAATTATATTTGTGACATGCATTTTATGAAACAAAGCATAAATCGCACTCATAGAGTGAATTTTATGAACAAAAAGGTAAATTGCACTCATGAGTGCGTTTTATAAATAAAAGTGTAAAATAAACTAAGTTGGGATAGGTTCACGATGTCACATACACTTGTGGTTAAGCAGAAAAATACCAAATCCATTTTTATTTTCCAAATTGGTCTTAGCTTAAACGCCTTGAAAGGTGATCCGATGGTAAAGCAGCATCACATGAATGCACACTGACTTCCAACAGCAACAAGCAAATTCATAAATGTCTATTCTTACTCTTAACAAGCAACAACACCAGAAATAATTAAAAGCCAATCTCAATTAGATTCCATTCCATAATTAATTCCAGAAACAAGCTCGGAGTTTGAACATGTCAAGAAAACACATGTCCTTAAATGGCAAAAGCTAAATAATACTAACTAGTTGCCAGCTCTACACCACCAAATCACAACAAAAATGTCATTTTGTGAATACTGTGGGAATTGACATGTTCATGCACTGAAATCAAGAACCAACAAATGACCCCATTCCCCATATACAACATAAAGAAATTATAAAGTGTAACTACAAGCCAATAAGGGGAGTACAAAATGAGCTTTGATCCAGCAATGTTAGCTGGCAAAGGAGGAAAACAAGGTCCACTAGTACAATGAAGGAATCCTCATCCTTACAAAATATTTAAAACTGTAATATAGTGGCTGGCCAGTGGGCCTCCTTCTATTGAAAAAATTAAATAATGATGATAAAAATTGCAAGACAGAAAAAGAATAGTATAGAAATCATCAAGCAGGTTAGTGAAAAAGAATTACATAAAAAACAGAAATGATTTGCATAATCATTTAGATATATAAATATTGATCATTTATAATTTTATCTCCAACTAGCTGGCAAATTATGGTTTCTACTACTATCTCCTTCACCATTTTGTTTTCTGGCTAACTTGGGACCAGCTTGGTTGTCTTGCTTGTAGTCACGGTGGGAATTAGACGATTCTCTTTCTCTCCCAATACGACGTTCCTACAGATCGTAGAAAGTGACAGATAAATGGATGAACAATCAGAAAACTCAAGGAATGACGCTATCAGATAGTCAGAAAAGAGAAGAAAATGGTACATACATCACGAACCAGCAGGTCATCCGCCTCTAGCATGTGGATAATGTGTCCCATTTTAGGCCTCTTTTGAGCATCAGGATCAACACATCGAAGAGCAACCAAAAGAGCACGCTTGAGTGCTTTTGAAGAAGGCATTTCAGGCAGCTTAGGATCAACCACTTCTTCAGATTTTCGATTCCCAACCATCATTTTTAACCAGTCCACCAAATTAGTCTGCTATTATTTTCCAAATTTTAGTTGTATGAAACATAAATTACTCTGTGATGTTCATAAATTGATAAAGGGAAGGAAAAAACTAACCTCGCCTTTTGGTCTACCATAATCAACAGGAGTCCTCCCAGTAATTATCTCCATGATTAGTATTCCAAAGCTATAAATGTCACTCTTCTCATTAAGCATGCCGGTACAAGCATATTCTGGTGCAACATAACTGGTACAGAAATAATGTGTAAGTAATAGCTTCACTTAACAACGAACACTAGATTGATCCATTAGAAGAAGCCCAATTTACAGTCTGAAAAAAGATCAGAAGCAGAACTCACTGACCCAAATGTTCCCATTACACGAGTTGTCACATAACTCCTCTCTGCATTGAGGAGTTTAGCAAGCCCAAAGTCTGACAGCTTTGGATGCCATTGGCGATCGAGGAGTACGTTGCTGGATTTTACATCTCGATGAACAACTTTAGGTTCCAGACCCTCATGAAGATATGCTAAACTGCAGTATACATAGAAAACTAGCAGTCAAGCTATGTTTTAAAACCTTGGTATGTAGAAGAAGTTCCTGACTACATACGCTTTTGCTGTTCCCAATATTATAGTCATTCTGATATCCCATGTCAAAGGACTGACGTTCCCAACATCTCCATGAAGCCATTGCTCCAAAGTTCCATTGTCTACATACTCATAGACAAGCATCCTAAACAGCAGAAAGAAACACTCAGTCTATTGACCCTTCAAAGCAAATTAAAAATTAGAATTCAAATTATAGAGTTGAAATTGGTACCTGTAAGCTCCTTCAACACAGTAGCCGAGCAGCCTCACAAGATTTTTGTGTCTTACCCGCCCAATAGCTTCCACCTCCACTTTAAACTCCTTCTCTGCTTGACCCCTGAGATTATTGATCCCATAAAAATTTCCACTAATTATCCAGATAAGTACTCCTATCATGAGCTTAAGATGGAAAGAAATGACAATGATGTTGCCAAGTAAGATAAGTATCTTCAATTTTTAGTTGAAAGACAAATTTTCTCCAAACAAAAAAAGGGATAAAGGGAGGTAGAAGCATTAAACAAGAATGTTACGTTCAACAGTTGTCTGTTTCTTCATAAATTTAACATGTTAATTCAGATACCTACTTGGTTTTCAACTGGAAAAGAAAAAAGAAACTTTTCACCACTGGAGGAGACTTCGAAGCAGAAGTTCAGAAAAACCAAGAAAAGAGTACTTCCATTCACAATATTGGAAGCTTGAGTGCACATGAAGAAATCATAATTGTTAAGAGGAACAACTGCAGAATCTAAGCGCCATTAATTATCTCATGTAAGTTGAAGACATTATTTATATTTTTAGCAAAGGCCAAAGGGAAAACAAGCTAAAAAACAAAGTGACCAAACACTGAAAGAAATCTCTGTATAATAAAAATGGGCATTAGTGGTTTTTACCTGTTATTCAAGAGATTTTTAACAGCTACTCTGGTGCCATCACTCAATACGCCTTGATACACAATCCCATACCCACCTTCTCCTATCACATTCTCATCAGACAAGCAATTAGTGGCAGCCTCGAGCTCTCGCAGTGTATACCACCTTCCCCACCCTAAATGTGACACTTCTGGCAATTGCCCACTATTTCCTAACGACCCCGTTTCAGCCCCACTAGTCGCCCTACTCTCACCACTGGATGCCCCAGGCATCTTGTCTGAAAATACCACTCTGTGCTCCACCTTCCCCATGTCGATCTGTATTTCTGGCACTGCCTGATACATAAAGGTAACACCAATCAAGTTCCAATTTCAAGGAAAACTCAAGATTCCTTATTGAAGATGATCTAACTTGATAAAGTTTCCATCTTTCTTGGACAAAATGCAAAATTGCCAATTCGAAAAATCTCAAAGTTGTCAAAGATTTTTTCCTTTTTACATAGAGTAAACTCCCAATTCGAAAAAGATATAGCTATATAAATTTAACCATATACTGTATCAATCTTTTAAAAAAGTTAAACAGACATCACTGAAATAGTAAATAAATAAGAAAATCACTGTATACAACTGAATTTTCAAGTAAGAAAGCATTCTAAGGAACCAAAGCATACAACTCTTTCCAAAAAAAGCAAATTTCTCAGTTCAAATAATCTCTAAGCTATCAATAATAACATTATCTTCATCATAAAGAAAAAATCTTAAAGCCATCAAAGATTAAATATATTTCTATATAAAACAAAATACCCAATTCAGAAATGCTCTAAGCTATCAAAAGATGCAAATTTTTTCCAATGAAAATACAAATTTAACCATATATCAACACAAAAACCAGCTAAAAGACAAAAACCAGAGCATGTAACTGAAAATTTCAAAGTAAAAATTGGGATCATTAGAAGAAGAAAAACGCACCTGAGGGACAATGGGGCGGTGATCTGGGGCCGGGTCATGATGGACAATCTCTTGGATTTCCTTGGAGACAGCTGGGGTGAGCTCAGAATTGATAGGGCGGTGGAGTTTTCCTTTTTGGGTGGTAGTGCGGCGGCGAGAGGCGGTGATGCAGAGTGAAAGAAGGAAGAGTATGAGAACAAATACAGCTCCAACAAAGATCCCAATCACAACCCACAATTTCAATCCAAAAATCGAAGTGTTCTTCGATAACTCACTGTTCACAAACGCCGCATCGTACACAGACATCTTTTACAGTAATCAAAATCACTTCAGTGCATCTGTATTTTCAATAACTTCTTCTACCAAGAATACTACGTATTACTGTTGATGAGTAAAACTAAAAAAAGGGGAATATTGGAATGAGTATGGTTTCTGAATGTTCAGGCACAATGGGCGTTTTCCAGCGAGATTCTGGTCGGATTCTTGGTTTTCAATGGGTTTATCGGCGGTGTCTCGGATTAGTGTAACTTTGAAATGGGTATTTTCACGTCGGATTCTTGATTTTCCGGTGAATGTAGACAGAGAGAAGTGGGCAGTGAGAGAGAGTGCGGGCGAGAATCTCTCCCTTTTCTCTTTTTTCTGCCAGCCTAGCAAGCAGTAATATTGTCTGTTTTTTCCTGCTTAAGAAGATGGCTTATTGCTATATTAACCCCCATAGGTTTGAAAAACTTCTAATCAAGTGTCTTACTTTTTGGAAAATGTCATTATTTTCCCACCCTTTCCAAGAAAAAAGCAAATGCAAGAATTGTATGCAGAAATTATTTGTTGTTAGATGTTTGATTTGTATTAATAAATGAATTAGTTTAAAGATTTTAGGGGTGTTTTTGGTTATTTTAGCTAGTTTAAATTATGTATTGTTAATTTTTATATTCTTATTTCATACTTAATTTCACTTTATGAGTGTTTTTTGTTATTTTAGCTAGTTTAAATTATTTATTGTTAATTTTTATATTCTTATTTTATACTTGATTTCGCATAAAATAATATATAAATTGTCGAATAAATTAAGTAGAAATTAATTTATAGAGAGAATCAAAGTAGCAATTTGTGTTAGTAAAACAATATTGAATATACAATGATTAGTTTCTAGGCAACAAAAAAATGTATCAAATAATATTGGAATTTTATATAATGACAACTTCTTCATATAGGCCAACCTTGCAGGCCTTTAAACTGTTGTTAGATAATGATAGATATTTCAAAAAATTGACAGCAATTATATATGTAAAAAAAGAAATCCTCTCACATTTAAATGTTGATAAATAAAATATTTTTCAGTAAAAAAATTACCATAAAAAGATATGCAAGCTCTTTTTTTTTTAATCCTTATCTTATTCGAGAAACAATAAAATATAACTTTTTAACAATTAATTGGATATAGACATGCTCATAAATATCACTTCAAATTTTGAATTCGATCTCAATCTCAATCTCAGCATTTGGATTAAAATAAATATTTTAAATTAAATTATATTTTTAAAATTAAGATAAAAAATTGGATATGCAATTATTATTTTCCCCCAAATAAAACTACTCCTAATATTTGGAAAAAAAATGAATTGGATATGCAATTATTATTTTCCCCCAAATAAAACTACTCCTAATATTTGGAAAAAAAATGAAAACCCAGTCAATATCATGATGAAACTACCACTAAATAATCAAAATACATTTGGAAAAATTATTAAAAAGGTCCAAAATACAATATCTAAGAGTATAGGGTCTATAATTGCTGAGACATAATAAAGGCAGCCCATAATGAGAAAAAGTCTTAGTAATTCGAAAATGACATGTGTGCCCCGATTTGGAATTCTTTGAATTATGTGCTATATCACATTATCACTTACTGAGTTTAAGTTCGAATTTAAATTTTGAGTACGAAATTTTTTTTAATAAAAATATAATTTTTTAAAAGATAAATTTAATGTCACATAAATTTAGATTAATCAAATTTTAATATGATTATGAGAAGAAACCAAAAAAAAAAAAGTTGTATGCATTAAAAAATCCAATTAGCAGTTCAAGCGGAGGAAAAGGATTAGTTATGTTTTTGAATTTATTAATGGATAACTTGAAGAAAATAATATTAATTTATTTGATTCATATGCTTAATTATATTGATAGCGCAAAAAAATATTTTGTATTATGATGGTTATAACTTAAGTTCTTAATTAATTAATAGAAACTTACTGTCTGATTCCCACTTCCTAACGGTTGGATACAAGTAGGAAGTAGGATTTTGACATCAAACAGCTCAAATAATCCAGAAAATTCATACTCTGTTTGTTCATTTTTATTTATTCATGGACATTTATTAAGAAATAATAGATGAAGTATACATATTTTATTTAAAACAATAACTATCATGGTATTGAGAATCCCACCTCCAAAGTTGAAGATTACTATAGTAATTTATGAAAGATGCAGCCAAATGGTTGAATTAGGGAAACTCTAAATATGGTTAGACTATCATATAGCTTTTGGTTGTGAATGTGCTATCTTTAGAATTTTTCTCCAAAGAAATTATTGACCTCTATGATGACACTTCACCTTTTTGTTGGTTTGTTATAAAGCTAGATAACACTAACATCATTGTATAACTAGCACTTTCATTCTTCCTCCTTAAGTATACAACTTTAGTAAAGACAAAACAAACAATTTGCACTTAAAATAAGGTTGTAATGTCTAATTACCTAAAAAGTCGATCTAGCTATTTGTTAATTTTGGGATAGTGGCCATGACTAATCTTATAAAAGACCAAGTACAAGTCTTCATGGTAGAACTTGATTATTGGAAGCAATACAAAGTGTTTCAAAAGTGAGACTATCTTGGCCTAGTTTCATATTAGATAGAAATACAAGTTTTAATTGTTTCAAGTGAGAATAATGTTGGAAAAGCTATGAATATACATTTTAGCGAACTAGTTTATCAACATGATCGAAATAAACACAAACTCATACACTTCATACATATTGTAAACTAGTTGGTCGAAGTGCTTAGGGCCGTAACTGATCCATAATATTTGCTAAGCCTAGTTTCATTAGTTTCCTTTCCGGAATCCCACATTTGCTGAACCATGAAAAGTTTCAATGAAGACATCAGTAGATGTAACAAAATTATATCCAATTCGCTCAACCAGTTAAAGTTCGAATGGATTAATAACTCATTTATTAACTCAGCCATCTCTGTCCAACCCATTCAACTCACTTAAAATTGAGTTGATATGCAACCCGAATTGACTCGGGAAAAATCTTATCAAAATATTTTTAAAAAAATACCTTTTTTTTAATTTGATATATTTTATATAGCCAAAATAAAGAAAATATAATTTAATTAAGTACTTAAAATAATAAATAAAATAAAATAAAATTGAGTTGAATTGAATCTTAACATGCTCTCTATAACCCATTTGACTCAACCCGTTTAGATCCAAAAATTTTTGGATTGAGTTGAATCTTAACCCATCATGACCCGCTCAAAATTGACCCAACTTGCCAATCACCACCCCTAAACATCACTATAACCTACCATGCCAATTGATGAACTTGCTATTTATCGGACTAATAAGTAGTTTGGTCTTTAAAAACCATTTTCATTGTCCTGCAGCCTACTCAAACATCATGCAGACTATAAAGCATCGAAAGTCGAAACAACGAAAAGATTGTCATCAAAACTGACGCATGATCCACCGTAAAATGTTGCACCAAGTGTGATCCCATCCGGAATCTTTCAAGCTGCGTCTACATCCCCAGGAAGCTAGAATGGCCAATCTATGGTTAGGAGTAAATTTTCGACCTAGTCTGGTGGCAAAAACCAACCCAAAGTTTTCCACTTCTGTTAACCACATGAATGACAAAACCACTCTTCTTACGACCCTCTAAACGTAGCCCTATATTATGAATGTAACGTGAACAATATCAACATACATGACATTGCAAGTATATAACAGTTATGGTTGCGGATGTGCACTGAACTGTATAGAACGAGCTCTACATCGAAAGGTGAAACTCCCATGTATGTATCACTCTGTCTTCTTATCAGATCTATCAATGGCAGCCAATCTTTCAACAAGGGGCGGGTGAGAATAGTGATAGGCTGAATACCAAGGATCTGTGTTCATAGCAGACAAGTTTTCTTCCTGCAAGACACCAGACAAGATTATACACATCTAGTACCACGTCAATACACTTTAAATAAAATATAGTGAAAATGATACATGAAAGCAGTTCCAAAATAATAAAGTTGAGATGTCCCAGAAAAAGTAGAGAAAATTGACCTGCAGTTTCACAAGACCAGCTCGAAGAGGTGCAGCATAACCCAGCTTCTTTGCAAATGCATCAGCCTTCAGAAAGAAACAACATTAAGTTCAAGTAAAAGCTTTTCAGGGGGGTAAACAATGTCTTCGCATTGGTTCAAGCAAAAGCTTATCCAGGGTAAGCAATAATTCAAAATCTGAAGATAAGTGCCAAGTCAAAATTTACCTGGAACTCAAAGGCGCGGCTTACAAGATTAAGGCCAAAGCTCACCAGGTGCTGGAGAGGTATCACAGTGTGCTGCAACAACAATAACCATTATATTAAATAAATTAGGAAAAGAATAATTCATTTTTAATTGAAAAATATTAATCCTTAGTGTTCTTTGCTGTATTTGAGACAACATTATAGTGAAGTCCAAGCTGATTGCATACACAAAGTTGTGGGACCATCACAAAGAAGTAGAATAATGTACAAGTCACAATATATGTCGGGATTTGACTTTATAAGTGAGACCATTTCAAAATGAAAATCTCGATTTAACTATTAGGAGTCGTTTGGTAGGGTGCATAAGAATAATATTGAATATGCTTGCATTAGTAATGTTGGTATGGTGTATTAAAAATAACATGCGTTGCATAGTTTCTAAAAAAAAAAATTGTTTACAAAAATAACCTCCACAAATATGGTGGAGAGGATGTGGAAAAGGTCTTGAGATTCAATTGTGACTTTAACCAAGCTAATGCATGCATTAAAACTCCTTGCATTACTAATACTATGGATTTCCATAAATTAGTGTACAACTAATGCTTATAAATAGGTTGCAAAAGTGTACCAGTTTAGTAATATACAAAGCTAATGCATGCATTCTTTTTTCTAATGCACTCTACCAAACAACCCCTTAATGACTTTAAGACACGACTATAAAACATGACTGTTTTGTTATATAAGCAAAACTAACCAGAGGTTTCAAAAGGAAATATCTGGTTTGACTTTTTAAGATAGAATAGAGAAAAGTTGTACTGAAAAGGTCAACGGAGATACTATTGAGACAAAGGAAATAAAAGGGCTCCGTCATTTCTTTCTAATTTTTGAAGGTGCACCTCGAAAATCTCAATTTGTCTACATTAAAATTTTCTTCTAAATTAGTAATTGCAACCTAAAAGATGCACTTGAATATCTGTTAGGAGGTGCGAGAGGTTGATTTTGGGAGTTACACGGAGGGGTAGAGGTAGACGGAAGAAGTATTGGGGTGAGGTGATTAGACAAGATATGGCGAAACTTGATCTCACCGAGTACATGACCTTAGATAGAAAGGAGTGGAGGTCGCGTATTAGAGTAGCAGGCTAATTGGTTGATAGGGTTAGGTGGATGTCTGGCCTTGGGATATAGTAGGGTAGCAGGAGTAGTCGTGTTTTTACCATGTGTTGTCATTATCTGCCGTATATGTGTTAGTTTTATCGTATTTACATACTGTCATATGCTTTTCATTATTAGTCGCTCTTCTATTCCCTTTCCTTTTTGTTATACCTAGTTTTTTTCTGCTTATGGGTTCTTGAGACGAGGGTTCCCAGGAAATAGCCTCTCTACTTCTATAAGGTAGTTGTAAGGTCTGCGTACATTCTACCCTCCCCAGATCCCACTTATGGGATTTCACTGGGTATATTATTGTACATTTAACCCTTCCTAATTGCCACACCTCCCGACCAGATAGATGTCCAGTATTACCTGAAATATGATGAGTCCAATGAGAACTGGTTGTGTATCAAACCCAAAACTCTGAAACAAATCCTTCGAATTCCTAACAAGAGTATATCCTCCAAACTGCAAGAATGTGAGAATCTGCAGGGATATACTTGTGTCATAAAAGGATTTTTTAAATAAATGAATCAAAAGTTAAGTTAGACCGAAAAGGACAACAATTATATATGCACATATAAGTACGTATGTAACATGGATAAGTATAGGGGGGGTTTGTGGGGGGGGGTTGGGGGGGGGGATGGAAGCAATGCAACAGAAGTCAGATAAACCATGGACCTGAAACTAAAGATGTAGCCTGTCCAGTTGAATGCTATTGAGGAAAGTCAATTAATTTTATCAGCATTTTATTTCCAAAAGATTACAATAGTGATGTCCATAAACAATAACTTGCAACAACATCTTACAACTTGATTCCACCGACAAATCCCAGAGTCTACCATCTATAGTTCAAAAACATGGGCAACCATCGACGTGTATACCGAAACCA
The DNA here is from genome assembly GCA_011800125.2 of Solanum clarkiae. Classification (NCBI taxonomy): domain Eukaryota; kingdom Viridiplantae; phylum Streptophyta; class Magnoliopsida; order Solanales; family Solanaceae; genus Solanum; species Solanum clarkiae. Next base: position 27,710,616 of record JAABOM020000001.1, on the reverse strand, counting down.
AAACCTTTTCCCGAAATGTGATAAACCTAATATCAACAGTCCTGAGAGTACATTGCAATGGCATTTTCCCAAATATCAGGGAGGTCACTTTCCTCCAGGTACAAGTGATTGTCCAACTGAGCTAGCAATAAAAAGATCATACTTCATATTGTTTGGCAGTTGGAAAATACTTGGCCCTATAGAAAATATGCTCAAGTGATCCCAATCCGAAGTTGAGAATCAAAAGAAAGAGTTGTCGACCGTGAAAACCCAAAACAAGACTTCCACACCACATCATTACAACACACATATCCAAATTCAAACCAGCCAATAATCACCATTAATTATAACAAGGTGAAAGCCAACCAGCAGACAACATGACGAATTGGCAGGTAACATAACAACATCACCACGATTCCAAATATACTTTGATCTCACAATTTCCCTAAGACCATTTCTGTGATAATTGGACATGTGTTTTTGACACACTTATGCGAACAATGATGACAATAAGAGGTATGTTGTTGGTGTTCACATGATTTCGTCAAAATTTAGCATTATCTTCTTCCATAAAAGGATCTTTCTGTGTTTTATAATAGTATAATGTATAATCTTTTGTCAGAAAATCTAAGATGCAATACAAACTAACCCCTAGAGTCTCCATGCGAATACAAATTAAGTCACATAAAAAGGGATGAAGCAAAACTATGCTTAATTGAGGAAAAAAAGAGTGCATTGATAAGAGTAAGACCAAGCCGGGAAAGGAAAGAGGGGAGGGGGGGGGTTGCTAACAGACATGAAATATGAATAACCGGAATCATGGGTTTCAGGAATCAATTTGCCTACCTGGAGAGCGATGAAGGAGTACATTGTGTGATTAAGTTTCCAGTGACCAAGCTCATGAGCAATAACAGCAACTATTTCCTCATCATTCTTGCACTAAATAGAGCATAAACAAGTGAAATTAAAGGACACCCAAAACAAGAACTACAAGGAATTAAAGAGATCAATTGTGAAAAAAAAAAACAGAAAAATAATAAAAGGAGAAGAAAGTAATAATGGGGAGAAAAAGAGTTTGATGGCTAAATTTTTATTTTTTTTTTGGGAAAAGGTACCATTAATTCTATATATCCACAGGTATACCACACACCAAAAAGTGTAGTTCCCCTATAAAAGGGTTACAACTTGCATCTTGTGGTTCAATTTGTCCTTATAAAAAGTCTAAAGCATCAAAAATGTCTTCTGTTTGAGCTAATAATTTTTGCTCACACCAAAAATAAAATAGGCCTAAACAATTCATCTTAAGATTCTGTAGGCTGTTTTGTACTCCTTTCAAAACACCTCTTGTTCCTCTCTGACCAAACTGACTAACAAATACAAGATGGCTAAATTTTCGACACATATCATAGTATATGTATCTTCATAAAGTCTAGCTACAAGGATACCACATATAAGAAGTGATTATCATACGACACATTTGGTAAAGACATCTTTCTAACATCCAATCAGTCCAAAGAAATAGGAATATCATTCTTGATTGGTTAGAAATGTAATAAAGAGTCCTAACATATAACGACATTGGACCTATACAGTCATTCCTCAAGATATCACCCAATCTTAAGCTCCACTACAAGTCTCAAATACGGTAAATTAGCCTATCTCCTTAAGGACATCCAATACTAAAGTAATGAGGTAGCAGAAATTGTTTTCAATGACCTAGCAATCATCAGCGTACTGTCCACCCAAAATTTGACATAAAACTGGTTTTGAGAAAATGATCACAGTAACATATTTTACCATCTTCAATATTTCTTAGTATTCAAAGACAGAGACTCCTTCCATCAAGCAGATATCTGTTATGGGGAACCATCTCAGAAGGAGTCAACAAAGTTATACTTCAGTTGTTATGCAATAGTCTGCATGAAAACTCACAACCCTTATCGTCATTATCGCTATTTCACTCTAAGCAAGATAACATTACAATAACCTTTTACTGACAAAACAGTTTCAAGAAGTTGATTAAATGTTCATAACTACTTCAACTAATAGCAATGAACAGAAGACCAGGAAAAAAAAAACAGGTTTCATAGGCACCACACCTGCTGGATGAGTGTATCATAGAGGACAATGCGCTTGTTCTTGAAGAATCCATACATGTATGCCTGGCAAAAGGTTTCAGGTACAAGATCAGACCATGAAAAAGAGAGAAGATAATGGAGAAAAGAGAACTAGGTATAGAAGAGATTAGACAAACAGGAAACTATGGGAAAACATCAGGACAATATTATACTCTATGTGAGGATCAATATTTCACAGTCATGCATGACATAACTCCAAGCAACGAGTGAGCAGAGAGATTTCATATCCCTTTGCCACCATAAACTACAATATCCCAAAATCTAATATGATAAAACGGCTTAGCTTTCTACGTTTAGCAAGCATAAGTTGGTCACAACAAGCTGGAACCTGAAGCCATAAATGTTACTTTGTATCTATATAACATGCACCAAGGAAGTCTAGGCAACTTCTACATACACCTGTGTAAGAATCCTATCCAACAACACATCTAATAATATAATGTGGTTAATGTAGACGGGATAAGGACTAGAAAGCTATCGTGTATATGATTATTGTATCCATTGAACTTTATAATGAAATCAAAGTGAGCTTCAGAAACTATATTAGACTCCAACAACTAATGCAAAAATGGAAGCAAAATAACTTCAAAGGCAACAGAGGAGAAAAATTCTCTTTTTTTTGGAACTGATAAAAAAATTCTTTATATGTATTTTTATTTTCCAAAAAACAAAAAATGAGTTTGCAACTAATTTATACAATAGTTTATTAATAGTTTATCTGCAGCTATGTTGCTCGGACGCTTCGAAAGTCTCGGCGGGTGCATGTCAGATTTTCCAAAAGTAGTGTATTTTCAAGAATCGGACATGAGTACTGCATTAAAAGTGAAGAGTCCACGCAACTTAGCTATGTAGGACGTGGTTGTATCATCTCATTACCATCCACCATATACAAATGCAAGAAAAATGAAGACACAGAACCGAGTTAGTTCGTGTACATCCTTGGCTGCTTATCATATTCGATTTACTCAAAAAGAAAGTGCAATGCTTTTATTAAGCTTTTTGCAATCCATAGAGCAAACAGGACACACGCCCTCATCTCCAAAATATATGACAACATAGGAAGGCACAACCTATGAATCTAAAACTCTACTAGAACAGCTTGGATCTAGGACCACCAACCTATGAAATCTAGGCAACATGAATTTGCAACAAGTAAAATTCAATCAACATACATGTATAACTACTATGCAAAAGATCACTATAATTTATTTTTTTAAAAAAAGTACTCACATTGCTATGGCTTGACCTTGTGGACCCATCAACAATAAACAATTTCTTTAGGGGAAATTTGAGTGAGGATGCAAGATTCTCAATCTTCAACCTAAGCTCTCCCTCTGGAAGCTACTCATCAAAAGAAAACATAATCAGCACATTGGAGCTGCAGGAAATAAGTTTTGCTTTTCCTCGTCTTGAGGGGAAGAGGGAGTTGATGTGCTACTTACTGGAGTGAACTTGTTGAAAAGTGGAGCAATTAGTACTGGGTAGATAGTCATCATGACAAGTGATAAAATCAGCATAAATCCCCATAAGTAAATTGCCAAGTAAGGACCTCCTTTCTGCAAATCCATAATTGATTTATACTGTTATGACCAGCTTCTAAAATGCACATGCTAGGAGTATCCACAGATCCAATCAAAAGTAAATGAGATGAAGACGCAAGAACAGATTGATGTCTAATGAGATGAACAAGTGAAGGCTATATTATGTTAAATCTTGAATCTACAATAACTGCAATAGAAAGTATCCTTTAATTCATAGCATATGACAATACCTGCACTATGACAATAATGGCAGCCACAATGGGAGGACCAATCACAATAGATAAAGCAATTCCTTTTAGCATATCCCTGAAGAATAACCATATTGTTTGCTGCATCACGAAGACAATTCAAATCCCAAATAGACATGTTAAACCACCAAGAATTGACAAATGCATGGAACTCTTTACAATGGACGAAAGAAAAAAATATTACTTCCATGATACCTTGTTGAACCCATGGCGGGCCTCGATCACAAAGGTTGAATACAATGAAAATGGCAAATCAGTGATCTGTAGAAGTAATTGAAAATGAACTTGATGCCAGATTATAAAGATCAGGACAAACATAATGTTTTGAAGCAACCCAGATTACTTGAACACGCCATTTTTTTAAATTAGTAACTGTATATTATATCAAAGAGCCAAAACAGTACTTAGGTAGTACTGAAACAGTATTTACATGAAAACTCTAAAATTCAGATTGACGTCTTCACTTAAGCATGATTCCTTGTACAGAGCACCACAATTAGAGATGATAAAGAAGGATGATTTCATTAGATCTGGAGCTATCTTTAATCCAACAAAAAGAGAAAAAGGAAGACCAGGACGGCACATATCTTTACAGTGCATTCAGCCAATGTGAACCAAACAACATCGGTCGAGTTCAAGGGAGGCTATACAGAGCACCCACTAGGATATATGAGAAACATTTATGCACGAAAGCTGAAGAAATAATTATTCACCATGAACTTTAACTGCAAATCCTACAACTCATATGCTGTTATAGCAAAGTGCCTTACTAAACAAAAAACAGACAAGTCCCCTGACAAGAACTAACACAAAATCCCTGAAATAAGTAAAAAAGGAAGTTGTTTCAAAATCAAACACAGATAACAAAAACCTTTACCTCATCAGCTAGCATTCACATAACATCAGATAACACTGTCATAGAAACATAATTTCATTTACATTTCACAATTTAAATTTTTTATGCAAGCTCAGCTCACAAGGACCAGCCTTTAGCAACCAAATCAAGTAGAAACACTATACTTCCGAGACAAGAAACTATGAGTAATATGGTCGAATTTACGAAGTGGTAACTACTCTAGTTTGGAATAACATAGGCAACAAAATAGATTGAAGCAATAATAGAAGTTAGAACTTCTAAGGGGAGTGAATCTGAGATATATGCAGTAAATACAAATTTTAAATATACGCTACACTATTTTAATAAATTCACTTTTTTTACCCAGGACAAACAACTCCAAGATATGTAAACCATTATGAACAAGAAACCAAGAGATATCCATATGCACCTGTGACCACACCATAACTCCTGCTAAAAATGAGAGTGTGTGAAATATTTCATTCTCTGCATTGAGACCAAGGTATACCAAGAACTCTCCTGATCTCTGCCAGAAAATTAAACACAAAGTCAATTGAATTTCTAGAATGGCAAGAGAGGACATTCTAAGAAAAAAAGGCTGGATCATCACCTTCCAAAACCAGGGCAGTATCCGGAAGTACAAGATGGACGAGTCCATAACTATCGTAACAAACTCGTGGATAAAATGGAAGTAACTGAAATAAAATAAAGACGAAAAAGTTAAAACGAAAATCGAATCAAATAGAACAAGAACAGATAAGAGTAAGATTGTGTCCCATGAACAAGAGAAAAAAACAAGTGACAAAACAAGTAGAAGAAAACCTTTTGTCTAGACTATAAGCACGGGACTTCTCAAATTTTTCCTGGCTGATAACTCCCACCAAAGGTTTGGGAAGTGTTGGCAATTTATGAGCAGCATGCTGCCGTACATCGAGGTATGTCTCAAATATATACATTAATATCATGAAACCTGAAAGATTCAAGAGCAAACTTAAAGGCCAAAGCACAATAAAAAGGGAGGTTAATACTTCACCACAGTAAGAAGGCAATAAAAAATCAAAGGAGTCTACTCCAAGATAAAATCTGAAGCAAAAAGCCAATTGACAACCAAGTGACAAAAAAAAAACGATATACAGAGGTGAAACATTAGATGACACAACTCATCCCAAAAACTACCAAATCAGACCTCTAACAATCATTCAAAGATAACACATAAACAATGATAGACGGAGGAAATCTTCCACCATTCCGTTCAGTGCATCATATCATTTTACCAATGTCGTTTCTTGGCTGTTAAACTATAGATTCAACTATAGATTCACACCAATTAAGGGTGAAGAAAGGAGTAAACCACCAAATCATACATCAGATAACAGCCTCCATAAGATTAAGTAAAAACGATTTTTTCAATTTTTTCTTGCCTGTCTCAATTCATAACATGAACAATACACAAAATGTGGTTATTGTGTATTCCCACCACCACCATTAGCAGTCGTTACTTAGTGATTGAGTGATGCCAAAAGTTATTTAAATTGGGTGCATAAGCAATTGACAATCAAAGAAGAAAGAGGGACAACCAAGGTTTCGGTCAATTTGACTATATATACTGCACCTACAGAACCATTCAACAATTGACATCCATTGGTTTCACATTTAAAACATCAAAAAGAAAAATCAATGAGGCAATGACAAAATTAAGATATATGAATCTCTCCATTAACTGTGATGGGCATGGCAATGTAAGTTACTATAGTTCAACAGTGAATGATATCAGTGTTACAATAATTTTAGAAAAACACCAAGGAACTTGTCTAACAAAATGCCTAAACAAGATTCATATCACTAAGGAAGTTGTCAAAACAAACAAGCTCACAGAAGAAATGCAATTACAACATGATCCTCCAATTAATCCCTTCCAATACCAATAACACATCGCCCCTTTAGCAAAGGTAATGTTAATGTTATCAATGGGCATCTAACCAAGCTTCATGTGGCTTCTATTTTTGGTCCAACCACAAAGGAAGTTTCATGCCAGCTTCATTGAGGATAATGTGAATCCTCAATGACCATGTTTCTCCATTTAAATTCGCAGGCCAACATTATATAAAATACAATAAAATAAGTTAAAAAATGCAAACGATGATATAACAACATAACAATAATATACCCAGAGAAATCCCACGAGCGGGGTTGGGGAGGGTAAAGTGTAAGCAGACTTTACCACTACCTCATAGAGATAGAGAGGTTGTTTCCAGAAGACTCTTAGTTCAAATATATCAGCACAAACAATAATATAGAAGTACAAAAATTACAAACAATAAAATAGAAGTGTACAAGAAAATAAAAAGAAAAAAGAAGTACAAGAAAATAAAATAGAAGGTACAAAAAAAAATATTAATGGAGTCATACATAATCCATATAGTTCCATTTTCTATATAAATTGGGGGGAGAGGGGGTGTAGGTTTCTTAGAGAGATGTTTTTGAGGCTCAAAAGCATGACCCTAAACAGCTAGTATGTAACCAGAATACCAGATGAACCATAATGATTCAAATGGAAGTTTTCTCAGCACTGTTTGCACTGTAGATTCCTTCCTTTCTCTTTTTTTAACAACATGGCTAACCCATGATCAAGTTATCTCTTCTTTTTTGGCATAAAAATTTTCAAGGTGTCGTTTTACAATGCAATAAAGGGGTACACACATAATCCATATAGTTTTCGCACCTTAAACCAGCAGCATCAGCATACCTTTTCACCAAAACATATCAATAGCTTCATTGTGTCTACGAAAGTACTCGTACAAAAGCCTACCAATTAAAAACTCAAAGTACTGGTAGAGACAGAGGAAACTTTAGAACAACTACTACCACGTCTTAATCCCAAAAGAACTGGAGTCAGTAGATTGGTCCATAACCAACTTTTATTCCATTTGGGTTTGTTTCATTCTTCAATATCCAAATTTAAGAAATTGGACTCCTCAAATACTTGAAATTCCCAGAATCTCACATTTATCCCCAATATTGGCACAAAAATCTCTAACCATACTGAAAACACTCCAGCATATACCTGAATTTGAACCCGAAGACTTTGAACTCCTAGACTAAGAAACGACCGACGAACCAAACTCGTTCATAAAATACATAAATACTTCACTAGATTCCGATTAAGTTAAAAAAAATGCCCAAAAAAATATACATGTCTGTTTCTTTCTAAACAAACAACAGAAAGCCTACGAGTAATTTAATCAAGATTCAATCCACAAATATTTGATCAATAACCTAAAACTTTTGAAACCTCTTGCCCGAGGAAGATTGAAAAATGAAGGCGTACCAACAACTGCTTCCAAGTAAGGAAATGCCATTGCGAACTCACAGAAAGGGCAGTGGACCGGCGGTATAGTGATGCAGAAGCGTTTCCTTTGGGTGATATATGAAGAACAGTTTAATGGGTCGGGTCGGGAGTTTTACGGGTCGCCGACCTGAATCAATGGGTCGGATACATACTTCTGTCTACCCAATGTTTTGGGACATGAGTGAAAGACAAGAAGGGGGGTTAATTATATATTGACTCAAATTTATGCTTTATTTAATTGTAATAAAATTATTAAATTTTGTTACTTTTTAATACTCTCACGTTCTATATTAACTTAATTTTTTCAATTCTTTTCATATTTATCATTTCATTTATTTAAATTT
>JAABOM020000001.1:27688016-27702061 GCA_011800125.2 Solanum clarkiae | reverse complement strand
ATGGGCGGGGTATAGAGGGATTAGGGGCGCGTGTTAGTCACGCGCCCGCTTTAATTAAAAATATTTTTTTTTTTTTTACGAAAATTGTTTTAAAAATTGTTAAAAATATAAATAAAGTCCCTGTAAAATAATTTGACACCGTGGAGGGTAAAAATTGGGTGTCAACATATATCTTTATAAATAAACTATTTAAAAAGAGTTTGAAGAGATATTTTTATTATTTTAACTATTTTATTTCAAATTAAGAAAAGTAGGAATAATTTATTCTAGGAGATACTAAGAAAATTATCCTAGAATTATGTATTTTATTTATTGCACCAAACCTGTCCTTAACACCTTGCTTGGATATTGTTACCCATTGCATTGTATTGTTAGATTAAATATAATGTAAATATTCAATTATTATTTAAATTTTGTTATATTTTATCATTAAATTCATCGTCAGTAACAGTAAAAAAGTTCATTTCGACCTAACGATTGATAGAATGTGATTACATCATTACCTTAATATTTTTTCTCATTCTATTTTTACTTATTTATTTTTATCATTTATCCTGTCTTTCTATAGTATCTCTATCATATATTCTATAACTTAATATATAATTAGTATTTAAATATAAATATATAACATTATGTAATAATAAAAATAATATGATCTATTTAAATATTAAAATAATATAATAGGATATATCATATAAGTATAAAACAATTATGATCTAAATAAAGTGTAAGGTTAGAGGGTCTGACCGAGTCTTTATTTGTTGGACCCACACGTTTACAGCCAAAACTCCCTTCTCCATGGTCCCACACGTTTACAGCCATCCCCCATCATCAACCTTTTCATCTTTAACATCTTCACTGCTCCAATACCCTTTTTGTTCGATCCAACAATGGCGATTCTCTATTCCACCTTGCCCATCTACTTCTCCTTCGCACTCTTCTACTTCAATCTTATTTCAGCTTCCTTTTCTCCCATCGACCACTACCTCATAAACTGTGGGTCTTCTGAACACACAACCGTTGACTTCGACCACCGTCATTTCACCGGAGATGTTTCCGACCCAACGGCGTCGTTTCTCACCTCCACGGAATCGGTTTCACTCGCTGACGAAAACCCAAGTCCTAAATCTTCCCCAATTTACCACACGGCTCGTGTTTTCACGCGCCCTTCCAAATACAAGTTCGTCATCAAGAATCCTGGTGCTCACTTGGTACGTCTCCATTTCCGGAGATTAAGAGGTAATCTTGACTTTAGCAATGCTAAATTTCATGTCTTGGCAAATGGGTTCGTGTTATTTAACACTTTAAGTATGGAAATGGGTCAGGATTTTGAGATTGTGAAGGATTATGTGATTGGGGTTGATTCTGATGTTCTTGTTATCACCTTTGTGCCGACTGAGAAGTCGAATTTTGCGTTTGTTAATGCAATTGAGGTTATTTCTGCTCCTAAGGATTTGATTGCTGATGTGGCTCAGTATGTAAGATCTGATAAAAATGAGCAAATTCATGGATTACTCAAGAATGGGTTTGAAACTATGTATAGGGTTAATGTTGGTGGTTGGAAAGTTACCCCTTTTAATGATTCTTTATGGAGAACTTGGGTCACGGATGACGAGTATTTCAAGTCTAATGATGGCTCTTCAAAGGTTCACTTTGGTGGCCATATAAACTATCAAGAAGGTGGGGCTAGCAGAGAGGTTTGTCCCGATAATGTTTATAATTCTGCTCGAGTTATTAAGAGTTCTGGTAATTCAATTCCCGAGTTGAAAATGACATGGACATTTCCAGTAACAAAAGGGTACAGATACTTGGTCAGGATGCACTTCTGTGATATAGCTAGTATTGCGCGTGGTATGCTATTTTTCAATGTTTACGTGAACAGCCATCTGGCCTACGAAAATTTGGACCTTTCTGAAGTAACAAATATGTTGCTGGCTTCCCCTTTCTATGCTGATTTTGTTGTTGATGGAGATAGTTCCGGTGTTTTGACTTTGAGTGTTGGGCCATCGAATATGAGTCATCCGCATGCTGTAGATGCCATTCTGAATGGGGTTGAGATCATGAAGATAAATAATTCAGTGGGTAGTTTTGATGGTGAGATTTGTGCACATGCTGTCTTGAAGAGTTGGAAGAGGGGACATGGTAATGTCCTATATCCTATGCTAGCTGCTGTCTTAATGCTGCTGATGGCGTTTACGATCATGCATCGGAGAAGAACTGGGGTTACAGACTCTGTGGCCTGGTGGAGGTTACCCACGGAAATTCCTGAAGTCAATCTGAAATATGGCAACCAACTGTCATCTAATAAGCTGTGATGGTTCTGAAATAAGATTAAGATGAAAACTTAATTTTCGCTATTTTGAAGCTGCTAAGGGTGCCTTTAGTACAGAGTCAGTTGTCTTGTACTGTAAGTATTCATATTTATGTAATTAAAAGCAAGTAGTAGCTGTTCTAACTGGTTGGTTTTTGATTTCCACTATTTGATATTTTCTATGTGCTATCTTATGTTTTTTCAATGTAACATTCAGAGAATGAAGAATCTGATGGTATCATCTTCAATATACTTGTTGAGAAACTCATATTCAATTTATTGTTGTGCATGGTTCCAAGTTTGAGTTGTGAAAAATTGGATATTTTCACTTTATTTATGAAACTTCCTGTCGTTTTTGCATGCTTATCTTATATATTGTCTACTTATGCTTTTATGCATAGAACTGGGTAATATTCTTGATTATTTGATAAGTTAAATAGTGTTTGTTGATATAAAGCACCACGAAGATGCGAATTGTACAGACGAGAGAAGATTGAGTTAATTACTATATACCCTTCGGGGTGGCTCAGTGGTTTGGGCTTGGGGCTTCCATGTTGGAGGTCTCAAGTTCGAAACCCCTTGCCAGCGAAAGCAAGGGGTTTGCCTTCTGGGTCGAGCTCGTTGCACTGGGGCTTGCCTAGTGCAGGTTACCTCTCCTATGTGGTTTGCGAGCTATTGCATAGGAGCGGGGGTTTCCCCTGTGCGCACCCAAAGGATCGCGGTTGCGGGTTCTCCTTGTCATAAAAAATACTATGTAAAACTCGAAAAACTAAATCCAAAAGCTACATCATTTAGAACATTGTAATGCGCTTATGGCTGCAACAGCAAGAAATAACAGGGGTGCGTCTTTACAAACAGTGCGGTCTTCAGCATAAGCTGCATTATGATGCCTCAGCTTTGGGTACATGAAGGAATTGAGTGTCTTGGTGAGGCAGCAAATAAAGTAGGAAATCGAAGCCTAAGCTTTAACATCTGAAACTGAGAAATCATACCAAAAAAATATTCATAAGACATCTAGCTTATGAATTGAGAACAGGTTTAGAGCATAATGATCTTAGTCATTATGCCTTTTTTTTTTCCACTTCATAGAAAAACATAATGACTAAGATGATTGATTGCCATTCAGGCAATCATCCATTATCAAAATTTGTGATACACAACTCCAATTGCCATCTAATCATATTGCACCCTGAACAAGAAAGGTTGTTATAGCAGTTTCTGAAAATACCTCATAGATGTTACTTATTAGCTCTAGCTCAGGAGGATGATAGGTGATTTTCATTTGTTGATACATCTGCAATTTTTTAATTAATAGCCAAGATGATGTGGGATACGAGATTGATACCTTGAACCATCTAAACTTTTTCACCTTATCCTGCGATGATATGGTTAGTCTACCAGTGAAAGTGCCAAGTGTTTGCTGTTGAGCACCCATCTATAAGTACTAATGAGGTTGGTTCATTAATCAGATCCATGTAGTCCTTAAATTGTTGCTCATTTTGTTGGTGCTTGAGGCAACCCCTTCTGATCAATAATTATTCTAGGTCGTATATCCAGACTTGTAAGAGTATTTACTTTTTCAAAAATGGAGGAGTATTTGCATTCTTCTTATCCCTATTTGCCTCCACAGTTGCTGTTCCTTCTACCCCTTGTCACAAAATTGTCCCCTTTTCCTCCACTGCATACTTTTCCCTGTTTATATACCTGTCTTTGACTTCCTTTTATCCTATGTTGTTTATGATTGCAATTTAAGGCTTTTGTCTAATAGACCTTCCACCAAAAATGATCCATTAGAATGTAAGATTGAGGATTGTTATTTTCATGTCAAAACTATCTTTATCCATTTGTGACATGTTTTCTTGAGTTCTTCTTCATCTTCTTCTTCTTCTGTCTAAGTGCTGTGGTCGTCGCTTCCCTTCCTATTAATGGCTACAGGTTTCCTGATGGTCAGCTTTCGGCTTACAGCGTGCTGATATACTTCTCATTAAGTGCCTTGGTTTTGAAGCAAAGTGTCCAATGGGGATTTTGATATTCGCAATTACATGTTTGTGCTTGATGAACCCTTCAATGTTGTTGAGGGAAAAAAGAAAAAGAAAAAGGGAAAACCTCAATGTTAGTACCAATAAGTTAGGATAAGTATGATATTTAGAGAACTACTAATTTTCCTTAACAGACAAATTTATTAGCAGCATTTGAATGAAAAGGGCTCAATCCTCAAATAGTCCGGCTGAGTCAATAAATGGTGTATACTTCCACCAATCTATTTAGATATGTTCCAACACTTTCTAGAGAGCAGAATTCTGAGACTCCATATCATGACCCAAACTAGTTAGTGATTAAGAATAGTTAATTGTATGAATTGATTTGCACATTTAGTTTATGATTATCCATGCAACTTGTAAGTCACACTTGTCAATTTTCGAATTGCAACCCCAAAAGTTCCATTTCCCTTTTCATGAAGTGCATTATAAAAGTGTTTTAAAAAATAATAAAAATGGAAATGGCATGTAAGGAAGTGCATTCCTTTAGCTCCTTGTGCTAAAGCCAAAAAGGAGTATATGCTTAGCTCCTTTAACTCGATTCCGGGTTTGATCAAATATCATACTGGTTAGAGCAGCAAGAACTGAATATGAATGAACTTATGAAGCACAAAATAACTTCAGGCCAAACTCATTGATTGGCCCAAAGTGAAAAATTAAGGTCGTTCTTTGATTTTTCTTTGCTTCCTTAGCCAACGGGAATATGTACTAACGTTAACAGTATATATTGGAAACAGTCGCTCTATGTTTTTAAACATAGGGGTTAGGCTGCGTACATCCGACCCCCCCTCACCCCGCAATGAGCGGGAGCCTTTTGAGGCACTGGGGTATGTTGTTGTTGTTGTTGTTGTTAACAGTATATATCACAACATCGAAGAGTTTGGTAAAAGTTTAGGGGTCTATGCCTGGAATTTTTCCCAAAATGAAACATTGGACAAAGCTAAGCCATATACAATGCAGTGTACAGTTTGATATCGCCGCTTCTTTTATTTTTTGGCAATTTCTGTCGCTAGTTGGGTAGCGTTCAGAAGGTACTTTGGTGTAGATATAGGATTATAGACAATAATAGTGCCTTAGATGAACTTTTAAAGGCGGTCATCTGCAAAGCACTGGTTGTTCTGGTGTTCATGCCCACACCAGGCTTATTCGATTACGAAAAGGCATTTCTGGAATTTTTTCTTGGTTATTACGAGAAGGCGTTTCTGGAACTGTCTCTTGGTTACTCCTATACTAGCCTTCACTTTTCTCTAATTTCACCTTTTCTCTTGTATAGAAGAAGCACTATGCATTGTGCAACTTGATTTTTTGCAAAAAAGCTATCATGTTTCTCTATTGTTTACACAAGTTCCATACCATTATAAAATTTTGAGATGGCCAAAAAGCACTCAGGTGCTTGCTGCAAAAGCTGTCGTTCTGTCCTGATTTGGAAGCTGTATTGAAGGTGGCTACACATTCATTAATGGGAGTTTCATGTTACACGCTGCTATCTGGAATTGTTGTTTGCTTTGTTTTTGCTTGGTTGAGTCAATAAACTGCACGGCAGTGAGGAACTTTGTTTAGCTGTTATACCTTTCATCTCTTATGGAGCTTGGGATAGGAATATTTTTTTTTCTTGGGAGAGATTTCCTGGTTGACAGAATTGGTGGTCGAGTTTATTTGATTATAAAAATTAAAATATCATGGAAATCTTCAGGTTAGGAACTTGCTGCATTACGTGAAAACATGGGGAGGTCAGGGTAACCGTTGCTGGAAGCTGAAAGGCAAATCTGGAGCTGGTCCATTTAAAATTAAAAACAACTGAATTTATTAAACAAAAGTACTGTAGAAGTTACTGCAATCTATCTGGGGTCTAAGGTGTAACGGAAGGTAGAGTTTCTTGTTTGTTAGTTTATCCTTGTGGGTTTTGGGTAGTGGTGTAGTAGACAGGTGGAGGGTTCAGGGGTTTGTTAGTATGGTAGATAAAATTAGGATGTTAATATTTTTGGTGCTTTATGGGCAAAGTATTGAGGACATAATATGACCATTTATAACTAGGCTCCAGGGTTGCAAGGCTGCTATGGCATGTGAGCTTAGTACTTCATACTTTTTGAAGCCATGGACAAGGTGAGCTGAAGAGCTTTTCGATATAAGGAGAATCTGTTTAGTATATAGTTCGAAGTACTTTTCTGGTTCTTTTGAGAAGGGAAAGCAATTAAATTTTTTTTACTATTTTAGTAGGACCATTTGGCACAAAGGCAATAAAAATATGAATGCAATGAGCTGGTAAGCCAACTGTTTCAGTTTATGCATCAGCTTTATCTCCTCTTTTCTTGTTCTTTATTTATGCTACACACAAAACTTACCTAGTTGTTTAGAGAAACTTTTTTTCCGTTCTTGGTTGGCTACTTAGGATGCATCTTTCGAGTGCATTCATTGCCAGTCGACTTCTTATTTCAGAGGGTTTTCCCCATTTGTGTTCAGAAAAATATATGGACTTTATTGGTGCGGCGGGGATGAAGTGGAAGATTGCCTTCAGAGTCTTTTGTGATAAAAAGATACCACCTAAATTTAAAGGTAGGGTTAGAGTAACTATGTTGTATGGAGTGGGAGTGTTGGCCAATTAAATTCAGAAGATACAAGTTGCAGAAATGCAGATGCTGAGATAGATGTGTGGACATACTAGGAGCGATAAGATTGGGAATGAGGATATTCGACACAAGGTGGGAGTGGCCTACTTGGTGAACAAGATGAGGGAAGCGACATTGAGAAGGTTTGAGCATGTGAAGGGGAGATGCGCAGATGCCCCAGCGAGGAGGTGTAAGAGGTTGGATATAGTGGGTACGAGGAGAGGTATAAGTAAGTCGAAAAAGTATTGGGAGGGCACGACATGATGCAACTTCAGCTTATCGAGAACATGACTTTAGATAGGAGGATGTGGACGTTGTGAATTAGTCTAGAAGGTTAGTAGGCAGTGGAGCGCTAGTTTTCTTCACTCCCATTCATAACTACTTTGATTTGTTACACTTGAGCCGAGAGTCCTTCTGAAACCACCTCTCTACCACGATGAGGTAGGGTAGGGTTTGCGTACACTCTACGCTCTCGCGGTGTAAGGACTTGACAAAAAAAAAAAAACACGATCTTTCAACAAACTGGGCGAATTATTGCAAGCTCAGCCAAGTTCTACATGAGATATTCGTTTTTAACCAATGATAAGAATTTCTAAGATGGTTAATCTTTGGGCAAGTTCCTGACTTTGTAGCAGCAAATGGTTCTGCTTATTAGATTCACTAGTAGTTTTCTGTTTGCCTCTTCTATATTGCTTTACCTATTCTGTTAAGCAAAACTCCTTGATTCAATCAATGTTATGAAGTTGGACGGTGTAGTGGTGTATGAGGACATCAAGAACTATTGCTGATCTTGATCTAAGCTATTTACAGATACTGCAAAACTTCTAAGAGAGAGACACGATTCAGTGAACGTCTTGTCAACAGAAGCATATGCCAAAGAAGACGTTGTTTTTGTGGTTGTCAATTAAAGGCGAATTCCGTGTCACTTCAGCTGTTGCAAAAGGATAATTGCTACATAGGTATGAACTCTTTAGTACCAGCAGCCTTTTTTTGCCATTTGTTTGGTGTAGATTTTTAGTTCCCTAGTGCTGTTTATCTAGTTCCAGAGCAGCCCCATTTTCCTCCTTTAGGTCCATCATCACCCTACAAAGTGCTAAATAAGGTGGCTGGCTATTTTGAGCCAAAAACAGTGACATCAGAATCTTCTTTATTCAGAACAACATGAATTGAAGACAAATCATGGTTTGGCTTCCTAGTGCCTAGTGTGTTCTCAACAACTCTCCTGTCTTCTTTCAAGTTGGAAATCTCGGAGCCATACTTGCCTAGTTTGTATGTACCTCGACTATTCTATCAATATCTGCTGCTTCCCACGAGTGCAGGTAGTAAATACTCTTAACTAGAGAAGCTCGAATCTCTTCTATGAAAAAAATGAAGTATCTGATTGATCAATCTGTTAGTCCATTTTTTGTTGTTACTACTCTTAACCGGAGAAGCTCGAATCTCTTCTATGAAAAAAACAAAGTATTTGATTGATTTATCTGTTAGTCCATTTTTTGTTGTTACTGCAACAGCCCAACCCGCTAGTGATATTGTTCGCATTTGGGTCTAATAAAGTACTACCCGCTAGTGATATTGTCCTCATTTGGGTCTAAAAAAGTAACTAATAAAGTATTATCCGCTAGTGATATTGTCCGCATTTGGGTCTAACAAAGTATTTGATTGATTTATCTGTTGGTCCATTTTTTGTTGTTACTGTAACAGCCCAACTCGCTAGTGATATTGTCCGCATTTGGGTCTAGGCTCACACAGCTTTAAAACACGTTACTAATAGATATGATCTGTTTACTTATATACTCTGACATCATATATAACAATCCAACCCGCTAGTGATATTATCCACTTTGGGTTTAGGTCCACAAGGCTTTAAAACACGTCATTGGTAGATAAAGTCTGTTTACTTATATACCCAACACCTCTTTTGTGTTTTGTCGATGTGAAACTTCTCATCTTAAGATGGATCGTTAAAGTTACTATCTATCATGGAAAAACACTGCACCAATCAGTTGGAGTAGGACCAAACTCCAAACTCTCAGATAGTAACAAATTCAAGATTTTTATCTTATCATTTGGATATTATTATTTTATTTTATTTTATTCCCCTATGTTACATATGTTCAAAGTACTATGCTGATACTCAAGAAGAATATTGAATTTAATATAAAGCATGACAAAATGGAAGTATATAAAGTGATTAATTATTGAAATTATATCCCAAGTTGGATGATTAAGTCACTAGATTAAGTATATTAATGAGCACGTGTAGACACACATCCAGCGCATTAACAACGTTTCTCTGTCACAACAAAACACAAGATGTTTATTTACTCAGCACAGGTCAAAATTTTACTCATTTTGCATGTACTTTGATTAATTCATATGTTAATATTAATCGTAAAATTGTATCATTGACACCCCATCACCTTTTCATTTATATTTAAACTTTTTTCCTTTCGTTTTGTATTCAATACTTTTTAAAAACTGAAAAAAAAACAACTCGATCCGTAGCCTTTCCCTTTTCTTCTGTTATTATTGGAACTGTAATGTAACTGTATTAGTGATTTACAAGAAAAACTTTTGCTTTATGTGAATTTTGGACGTTATCGATGTATTTACATCATCTATAATAAAAGTTTTATAAACTACAAAAAATTAAAAACCGTAATAATTTTTTAAAGTATATAAAAATAGCTTCTTTTGTCCCTTTCACTGTGAAAGTGTCATGAGATGCAAGTTCATTTTGGTTACCAAACTTTTTTGTAAAAAAATTCATAACCAATATCTAAAAATGGAAGTAACATAGTAGCACTTTTATGATGCTCAATTCCAGCTAATTATAAAAGTATCACATTAGGATTTAAGTTATATATGTTGGGTATGCAAACTCCTCTCACATCGGTGAAAGAGGAGAAAATAAACTTATTTAAATAGGTTTAACCCAATTCATTAGTATGAGATCTTTTTGGAGTTTCTCAAAAATAAATTCGTGAGGGATTGACTCAAAGCGGACAATATCATACTAACGTGGGGTTGGGGTCACGTACACGCGATCCCTAACAATATATAGATAACATCCTGTCTATTTAGTTTTATTGGGAAAAAGGTGAGTTAATTATAGAATATCATTTTTACCATATATTAATTATATATAATTACCTTAAAAACTCTTTATTAATTAATGGAAAACCAAGTTAATTATAGAATATCATTTTTACCATATATTAATTATATATAATTACCTTAAAAACTATTTATTAATTCATGGAATACTAACTTAATTATACTTACCATATTCAATGATTAGGCCAAAAAAGCAAGGGCGGAGATACATTCATTGAAGGCTGGTCAGATTAACACTCTTCATCGGAATTTTTTTTCCGAATATATAGGTTAAACATAGATATTTTGATATATATATTAATTATTGAATATTCTTGATACAAAAATTATCCACACACATTCTAAAAGTATGAATATCCTTGACGAAGATGCTAAAATTATCCACACACATTCTAAAAGGATGAGTATCCTTGACTAAGATGCTGGTTCCGCCGCCGAAAAAAAGGGTAACAAGAAGCAACATTGCATGAACCATGCAATTGTATAAAATGAAGGTATCCACGTGCCATACTAGTTGACCTCTTTATTTTTCTTCAACATGGAATTTATTTTACACGTCACTATATGAAAATATAATTGAACAAAAATTAATTTCCAATACGTAAACGCAATGTATACAAAGATGTAGGGACATGAATCATGCTATTTCAAGAATATATAAAGATGAGCTCATAATTGTTACAGACACTTGCCAAAAAGAAAATATTATATCAATTCTCTCCCTATACTACTATATAAAGACTTCATTCCTTTTGAACATTCTCCATCCTAAAGTATCTTTTTTATTCAACAAGATTAAAAGGAAAAAAAATGGCTCAAATATCACCTTCCTCTTCTCCTTCTCTTAAAGCTTCATCAAATGTTAGCAATGATTTTCAAGCAATTATAATGGCTCTAATATTAATTGTTACAATTGGGTATTTTCTACTTTTGATAGTAACACCAACTAATATGTATAGACAGATATGGACACCCAAGATTAAAGCTCATACAGCCAACTCCACTTACTTTGGAGCTCAAGGTATACTTTTTTATTTGTTTATATATACATAGTTGGTCTAATATTTTGTTTATGTCTACATAAAAGATTTGATCACACATATATATATATATATATATAATGTAATTTTATGATTAAAATATTCAGATGAACTCCTTCTGCCCCTCCTTTTCTAGTTACACCCTTGATTATTATAACATATGTTATGTTGTTATTTAGTCTATCTTGAGGTTGAGTTGAGGGTCTTTCGGAAACAACCTCTTTATTGTTAAAGTCTGCGTGCGTTTTACCCTCTTGAAATCCTACTTATGAAATTTCATTGAGTATGTTATTGTAGTCTATCTCAAGGTTATAGTACCATATCATAGATGCTATGAATGGTTACTTATGATGATTGTTAGTATGGTGTAAATGTTATTGAGCATGAATTATAAATTCCTTAATTGTGTTTGGATAAAGATAGAAATTATGAGGTATTATAACTTAAAATTCTTTAAGTGTGTTGGATAAAGATAGAAATTATGAATTTGTGTTGTCTTTCCTTTTTTTAAACAGGAAGGACACTGTTGTTGAACACATTTCCTCTCATATTTATTGCTGTCTTGGGATGTGTATACCTCCATTTATGGAAGAAATCCAATAATAAAAACATCACCAGGTACTCCTTCAGTCTATTTTTGGGATGTCCAATAATACTTGTTCAATTTATGAAATGAAGAGATAATTTTACATATAGTTCTTAATTTACTCTTATCATTAATTAGAGTCATTTCACTATTTTATTTTTCAAAACAATATATTTATTATATTTAAAGGGTGATTTGGTAAAATTACATTATCGTTTGCTACTTCTTAATCCTTGTGCCATGTCAATAAGCGACAAGTAAAGATTAACGGGGAGGGAGTATGTTACTCCCCCACACCCCCCAACCCACCCCAAAAAAAAAGTCTACCTAGTGTTTTTCTACACAAATATATACAAAATCTAATGTTTTTTTTTTCTCATTTTGTGATTAACAGAGTTGAGAAGAAACAAAAGTTGTCTATATGGAGAAGGCCTATAATCATGAAGGGGCTAGGAATTGTATCAAGAATAGAGCTCGGCTTTTTTGTGATGTTCATTGCACTCTTAGTTTGGACATTTGCTTCTTACTTGCATATTATCTTTCCTACTATTACACCAAAATCCGTAGCCAAAAAAGGAGAAAAAGTGTAAGTTAATTATCCTCTAAATTCATAATTTATAAAGCATGTTCTATAATTATTTTGATTATTTCTCATAAAAAAATAATCGATTGGTACCAAACTATATATAAACACTCCTAATTAAACATGCATCACAACTCAGTGTTTTGACCAAGTTGCGCTCACTCTTCATGTACATGCACCCGTTGATATTTTTTAAGAGTCCGAGCAATATTACTTTCGACGTTAAATTTGAACCTTTATATGTGCACGTGCCAAAACAAGTGTATTTGGTGAACAAATAATTTTAGATAAACTATTGTGAGAAAATCACGACGGATAATTTGATTGTTGACCTTTTTATTTTGTTTGAATTGGTTAATGACAGGTGGGAAGCCAAGTTGGAAGATTCAGGGTTGAGGTTGGGACTTGTTGGAAATATATGCCTAACATTTCTGTTTGTTCCAGTGACAAGAGGCTCATCTGTGCTGCAAGTCTTTGGTTTGACCTCAGAAGCTAGTGTTAAATATCATATATGGCTTGGCCATATTGTAATGACCCTTTTCTCTGCTCATGGCCTTTGTTACATTATCTATTGGGCTGCCACTCATCAATTATCTAAGGTGATATATTCTCTACTTCAATTACATTAAATACTTATTATATAATAGGATGAAAAAGAGAGTCTCTTGGAATAACTGGTATAATTGTTGTGCATAAATGAAGGGTATGGGTGCACGCAATGTCCTTCCTGAACCGTATGTATTATAGTAACTTAGTGCACCAGATTGTCATTTTATATTCGTCAAGTCTTTGTTAGCAAGAAAAGTACAACAAAAAAGACAAAAAAAAAGGGAAGAGCAAATTTCTTGGATCTCCATGTAGTCAACTCTTCTAGTGGTCCAAACATTTTCTATTAAAAAAATATTCCACCAATCAAAAGGAATAAAAGGATTGACCTTTTATTCTTTTGCTCTTTTTAAAATGTCAACTTGTCCCTGCTTTAAAAGTAAAAAAGACAACACATTTGATATGCAGAGGAAAACAACATACATATAGAACAAATTTGAGGTTTAATTAACTAAAATTATGCAACACTACTCATAAAACAATAGAAAATTGGCCAAAAATGTTCACAACTTACAGTACTAAGTCCAATTCTTGGTGAATTCCTAATTAGTAATTAATGATTCTTGATTGAAATGAAACAGATGCTTGAATGGGCAAAAACTGATGTCTCAAATTTGGCTGGAGAGTTGGCATTGCTTTCTGGATTGGTGTTGTGGATAGCAACATTCCCTCGAATTAGGAGAAAGATGTTTGAACTCTTCTTCTACACTCATCATTTCTACATTCTCTTTGTCGTCTTCTTCGTCTTCCATGTTGGTGTCTCTTACGCTTGCATCATGCTTCCTGGTTTCTTCCTCTTCATGGTTGATCGATACTTGAGATTCTTACAGTCACGATCAAATGTCCGTTTAGTCTCTGCTCGAGTTCTACCATGTGAAACTCTTGAGCTGAATTTCTCCAAGACTAAAGGTAAATTGAAGAAACTTCATAAATCTACACAGGAAACACCACAAGAAAAAACAAACATTTGTGATGGATCTTCATGTCCATCACTAATTTCGTCTGCATTGATTGGATTCTTTGACATTACAGTCACAATTTTGATCAAGTTCTTTATGAAAATGCACAGGTTTAAATTACACACCAACTAGCATCATGTTTGTAAATGTGCCTAGCATTTCAAAACTGCAATGGCATCCTTTTACAATCACTTCAAG
>JAABOM020000001.1:27660895-27671151 GCA_011800125.2 Solanum clarkiae | reverse complement strand
TTGCACTATCAAATGTGTGTAAGGCTTTGAAACAGCTTCTGGCAGAAACGCAAGGTAAGACTGTATAAAATAAATCATTATGGTTAGACCCTTCTCTAAACCCTACGCATAGTGAAAACTTTAGTTTACCATTTGATCAAATGTGTGTAAATATATCTAAGGGGGCGAGTCATTACGTTGACTAATTCAACCTTTAAAGGAAATAATAAGGTTAAGCGTAGCGTAAAGGTTTTATGTACGATAGTGAACTTAAATTGTGAAGCTTCTACATCTCTTTTGAGATGGTGGGGTGGTTGGGGTTGGTGTTTAATTTAAACATTTTGATGTGTAAATAATCATGCATCAATTAGTACATGAATTAAGGGAAAAGAAACAACTTAAACAAGATTCAACAAAGTTAAAAAGAAGATATAAAGTTAATGATAATTTTGAAACTTAACTTATACAGCAGTTTAAAAAATAATGATCATTATACATTAAGTTTTCAAGGTTTGCCATAATGACATTATTGTTAGGCTGATATATAGTGCCCTCATTTGTTTGAAAAAAAAAGTGTGAATATTAAGTTCACTATGTTGAAAGCACTACTTTTTTTGGTGGCCTACACTACCTATCTAAAAGATGTGGTTTTAATAATTTTGAGAAGCCAGTAATAATAATTAATAACCAACCAACAAACTTGTGCAAAATGATTATTTTCAACCAACACAAAAATATATAGAGTTTAAGTTTTAGGCATTGACAGTGAAAAAAATAATTGCTCCATATAATTTGGTTAAATTATAGATAAATATTCATGATAAACATTAATCTATTGGTAGTTTGGTAAAAAAAATAACTAATATGATATAACATCTTAAAGTTTACTAATAGTGAAAGAAAATCGGTATATAACTTAGACTCTCTTATATAATGTTCTCTTACAAATTAAAAAAAATACATATATAAAATTAAAAAGAGGAGTAAATTCTTCTTCTTTTTTTTGGTTCTACTTTAGAGTAAATTGTTGGTTTTAATTACTCTCAAGTTTTTGTTATTATAAATAAATATAACAAAATATTTATAGAAATATAACAAATATTATTTTCAAATTTATTACTATTTTTTATGTAGACCGAACAACTAACTCTCATTTTTATTGAGTTGTTGGTATCTTTCATAAAATTTACTCTCAATTCAAATTGTCAATAATTTTTACTTCTAAAAGATTATCCAAACAATGTGAATTCAGTCTAAAGTTTTATAGAATAATTATATTCATATATTTGGTAATGATTGTGTTACCTAACACTCAATTTCAAAAAGACTTGAGGTTCAAAGTTATTGAAGGCAAAATCATATATCATGTAAGTTGTAACATTATGAGAGGAGCAATCAAAATTATAATAATGTGATAATACAAAACATTTCATCATTACATTTTTGTATCCTTTCTCCTATCCACAAACCTTTTAGTCTTTTCATAACAAAAAGCAAATCTAATTTTACATAAGCTCTTTTTGTTTGTGAACAAAATAAAAGAAACGATCACTTTTTTTTTTTAATTTTCCATATTAATTATAAGCTCTTCTTTTTTTTTTCAACAAACAAAAGTCATACTATAAACTGTCAAAGACTTTGTGGCCAATATTAACAATAGGAGTCATCCACATATATAATAGTGTGAATAAACTTGTCAATGTCCTGCCTTATTTTTTTGACTGTATTAACAACTCACTAGAAAGTATTATATCAAAATATTTTTTAATTTTATATTTTTAAATATGCTTTTGGAGTTGATATATTTGAGTTGAAGATCTTTCGAAAATTTCTTTCTCTCTATAAAGTAGTGATAAGGTTTGTGTACTTTTTACCCTCTCCCACTTGTGAGATTTCACCTGGTATGTTACTGGTTTTTTTATATAGTTTTAAATATGTTATATAGCAAGTTGGAATCAAAAAATTGTTAAATAAGAGGGGAAATATATATTTTTTAAAACGACAAAAAAAAATAAGATAAATAAATTGAAATGAAGGAATTAACTTTCAATTAAAGGCAACACATGGTTGATGCTTCATTAACTAACAGAGTTAGACACTCCTTTTATTTCATTTTAACTTAATTTGTGACGTAATGCACACAAATTAATAAAAACGTTTAAAGATAAAATTTAAATCATACTTTTCACTATTAGCTTTTCTAAAGTTATAAATATGTGGCTAACTTATCTGCTAAAAAATATAAAACTTCAATGGACAAATATGAGAAAAGTTTCCAAATAACTAATTTAGTAAGGAGGGAGTAATATAAAAGGAATAAAAGTTTGGTGAAACAGTTAATATGTGGGTAACTGTCTTGACACTAAATTAAAGTTGCTCCACTAGACTTGGAAATTTCAAAAAGAGATTAAAAAAAAGTGCAAGAAAGTGACACAACAATTAGTTAAAAGTGGAATTTATCTGTACTGAGCAAGCCCCATATTGTTTGGTGTTTTCTAATTTAAAGAATATTCCCACCTTTAATTTAAGTGTGACACATAAAATAAATTCTAGAAGAAACCCACGTCACCATGACATCTAAATGACCTAATCATCATACTATATCTATTCTAAACAACCGAATATATAATAACACGATTAATACTACCCTCCCCAGACCCGACTTGGGGGATTCCACTGGGTATGTTGTTGTTGTAGTATTGACCGACACTTATTTTGCTACTTGTATTGGATTTATAAGTTTCCAATTGCTTTTCACTATAGTCGTTTTTGTATCTAGTATTTTCTATGAGGATCTTCCGGAAACAACCTCTCTATCTCTATGAGGTACACTTATGGGATTTCACTGGGTATGTTATTGTGTATATACTAAACATTCGAGACTATTTTTAGCTTAAGCTGTTGGGTGGACGACTATTTTGGTTAATTCTTCTTATTGATCATCTTATTTAAGTGTCTTAGTTTGATGCAGATGTTGAAATGGGATCCACATTACATATCAAATGTACCTGGAGAACTTGGTTTACTTGTTGGATTAATATTATGGGCAACAACATTTCCAGCAATAAGAAGAAGAATGTTTGAACTCTTCTTCTACACTCACCATCTCTACATTCTATTCATGGCTTTCTTCCTACTCCACACTGGAATGTTTTATGCCTGCATTATGCTTCCTGGTTTCTTCCTCTTCTTGATCGATCGATACTTGAGATTCTTGCAATCCAGGCAAAAAGCTCGTCTGATTTCAGCCCGAGTTTTGACTTGTGAAACTGTTGAACTCAACTTCTCCAAAATATCAGGTTAGCCAGCCAGCCTACAATTCCATCTTTTGTTTTCAAGGTTACTTATCTTACTTTTTATGGATGATTACTTGTTCTAATTTGTAGGTTTGGAGTACTCTCCGACGAGCGTTATGTTCCTGAATGTGCCAAGCATATCTAAATTACAATGGCATCCGTTCACAGTAACTTCAAACAGTAACTTAGAATCAGACACAATTAGTGTTGTCATCAAATGTGAAGGAAGTTGGACTAAGAAGCTTTACAATGTCATCTCTTTGCCTTCCCCTGTCGATCGTCTTGATGTTTCTGTTGAAGGACCTTATGGACCTGCTTCCACTCATTACCTCAGGTTAGAGATGTTATATAGTATAAATGTATTTTAACTTGTGAAAACATGTTAGTCCTACTGTTGAAGAATTTTCACTCTGTCTATACTTAGAGCTTAAACTCTTCCAAGTCAGTGCAGTTTCCCTGTGAATATTTTGTGATGGTGTGGTCGATTTTGATGACAGGTATGATACATTGGTGTTGATCAGTGGAGGAAGTGGCATAACTCCATTCATTTCAATCATCAGAGAGCTGATATATATGAGCTCAACATTGAAATTCCAAACTCCGAAGATTCTATTAGTTAGTGTGTTCAGGAACTCTTCTCAACTATCTATATTAGACCTACTTCTTCCTATAGCAGGGACTCCTTCAGGATGTTCTTCTAATCTTGACCTACAAATTGAGGCTTATATAACCAGAGAGAATGAACCAGCACCAGAAAAATCCGAACCCCTTAGGACCATTTGGTTCAAACCTGACCACACTGATGCACCCATAACCCCCATTTTAGGCCAGAACAATTGGCTTTGGCTTGCTGCTATAATATCGTCTTCCTTCGCTCTGTACCTTCTATTTGTGGGACTTCTTTACCATTACTATGTTTTCCCTATGGACCATGGTACTAACAAGGTGTTCCCATACCACACAAGGGCTTTGTTCAACATGTTGTTTATAGTAGCTGCTATAGGAATTGCAGCAAGTGCAGCCTTCCTTTGGAACAAGAAGAAAAGTGCTAGGGAAACTAAGCAGATTCAGGACATGGCAGATTCAGGAAAATCTATAAACACATTATTAGCTTATGCTGATCAAGAGCTAGAAAGTCTTCCTCAACAATCGCTCGACAAATCTATCAAGACACATTATGGACAGAGACCTGATCTCAAGCGTAAATATTACATCTTTGCATAATCAAAACTATTATTCCCAGCTCTGAATGTTTGGTAACTAAATGAAATTCTCTTACAGGAATATTGCTAGAAGTTAAAGGATCAAGTGTTGGAGTACTTGCCTCTGGACCGAAGAGCTTGAGACATGACGTAGCAGCCATTTGCTCATCTGGGTTGGTTGAAAATCTGCAGTTCGAGTCCATCAGCTTCACCTGGTGATTTACTCGCCTTTTCAACACTGAGCTAGCTTAAAAGGACTCTACAAGAATGCCTCAGTATGTAGATATTATGCCCTGTAATATGTTTTCGTCTTCTGGTTGGATCGATATGTATGTTTAAAATAGGTATTGTGGGTATGGTTGCCCAGGATAACATTACTTTTTGTCGAATATAATATGTAAGGTATTGTAAGTTAGTCTTTGAAAGAGAAAATAAGGTTCATGGGATTTGAATGGAACCTGTATTTGTTTGAGAAATTAGACTAAACAATGACCTTCTTGTATACCAAACCAAACAAGAACTTCAAGTTTCTGTAACTTTAACTAACACAAGGTCCAAAACTTACCAGTTTCCTATCTTTATCTTCCATCTACACATCCCACTTCCCAATCCTACAACATCATTTTGTGTTATGCTTCTATCTTCCTTTCATCACAACCCGCAGCTTAACATATCTTCTGAAAGTAGCCTGTGCAGTCTCTCAGAACCATAGAACTACAAAGCTTACTATGTATAGTACAAATGGAAGAAGCTATATGAGGTGAAGAATTCTGAGGCAGTGTGATGAAATGGACAAAATCTTCTCCATATTATTTCAGAAGATCAAAATCTTACATACAAGAGTCCCCCCCTTCTTACTACAATCACCCACACCCTCAATGAAAAAAGCTAAAATCTGGTACAAACTGTCAATCCAAAAAAAGGATCATGGAAAAGGCGATGCCTTGATGCACAAAATCTTCTCTATTCTCTATTTATCAGAAGATCAGGTCTTTCATACAAGAGGTGCCCCTTTTCATTATGTCACCCACACCCTTAATGACAGCTAAAAATTGATACAAAGGACCATGGAAACCAAAGAACTAAGAGCAATGACATGCCTATCTACAAAATAAATTTCTGAACGACACAAGTGGACAGTTTAACAGGAACCGAAAATCTCATCTCGTGCCTTCTGCAGAGCAGCTCAACTCCCTTACCAATATGGCAGTACACATTTATGCTGATTTCAAGTTGATGCGGTTAAAGCTTGAAGCAGAAGATCTCACTGAAAGCTTTTCTTAACCATTTCTAGAAAAGCTGTCCAAGGGATCTTTACATCCAGATAGCTCATGTCTCTTCTGAATTTGAAGTGGATGAAAGCTTTTCTTCCAAAATTTCAAGCAAGTCATGGTATTCGGAAAATGATGGATGGGTCTGAGATGCACATGAACCCACAGTAAGAGACACAAATGAAGTTAGTGAAACCAAGAAATGATGTATCAAATTTACCTTCAAAGTAATGCTATATGCTTTCCACAAGCGCAAATCATGATGAAATAAATCAAACAAGACCTGAGCCAAAATAACAAAAGGAACTTCGTGTGAGTTACAACTAACAAAAGCAATAATCAAAATAAGCAGATTTTGAGATTCTCCCAAATGGGAACAAAAGCAGTAAAACTGATGGCAAACCATTTTTCATGAATGCAAGGCAACATATCTATAATATAACACATTCAGTAATTAGACAAACCTCAGAGCGCCTCAAAATTTCATGAATGCAAGGCAACATATCTATAATATAATACATTCAGTAATTAGACAAACCTCAGACCGCCTCAAAAGCGTGGCCAGTACTACAATCCACTCTTTGAACTTCACAGAGCACATATGAGACAAAAGGAACTCTGCATCTAAACGATTTTGCAGCGTTTCCATCTGAAGCTGATGATTCAAAAGAAACAAGATTATCAGTACGAGTATTAAGTTCAGTAACAGTTATAGCTGAACATAGCCAGCAAATATATTATCAAAAATACATCTAAAAAAGAAATTCAGGCACCATATGAGAACTCATTAGTGTAACACAAAAGTTGTTACGTGAACTGGAATGTCTACAGACATAATTAAGGGAACAATAATAAAGCATGAAAACAAGAGATTCAAACTGATTTAAGAGTACTTTTCTTAACACAAAGATCATTAAACTCATAACTTGATCATGACATAGAAACTTCTCATATTTTCTGGAGACAAAATGCCCCAACAACATCCCCAAGAGAAGAACCCTTGTGATACAAGAGCTTAAAACAGTTCATGGACATAATTCACCCTAAAATCCATCTGATTTGAAACATCTAATATGATAATGATACATTTGTGGCATTCTAAATGTCGTTGACAAGAAATACTTGTTAGTACCTTCTGCCTGATAAGTTCAAAGCCTGAAGCAAAATTGTCCAAACGAGCACTTCCATATCTTTCTCGCTGCAAATATTCCTGCAAGCCATCTATATCACATAATCTGTTTTTAATAACAGAACAGAATACAATCAAAAAAGTTTGTCAATCATACCACAAGATCAAACTGCGTGCCCTTCACAAACGCAACGAGCTTTGACAGTTCTTTTCCAGACATCAAATAGCTTGCATGACTTTCTAAAATATTCTTAACAGAAGCAACATGTGCACTCAGCTCCTTAAATGAACTGCTCCAATAAATTTATAAGAAAAAGGAACAAAGTCAGTGAAAGTCTTCTTCCATCTTCAGCACCAGAATCTTAGTGCCAACTTTTGCTAAAACAGAACAAAGAACTGGCACTAATTAATGTAGCTACATCTACCCTTTGGACTCCAAAGTTTGCCTCCGGTAACTAGAAGGAAACAGAAAATATCCAAAGAATCTAGGAGATAGCTTCTCAGAATCAGCGGTTGTGGGTTCATATTCCCGTCCAGATCTGAGAAGAAACCTCACCTGACAACCAATCAAAAGAATGTGAATAGTTCACACCGAGACAACAATTATCTTGTTAAAGAAAGATGATTGACATCAAAGTTCATACCAGTTCCCCTGCCAGTTCATATAAAGACTCATCCAATGTTGCCTGGGCAAGTGGAGAATACCATGTGAGATCAAGCAGTAAATCCAAAATAGTTGATGTTACTGAAATTTTGACTTTACCAAGCATGTGTTTACTTGATTTTCCATTCAAAAACAAATTGAACTACAGCTCATTGAGATCTTAATAAAATTTGAAATGCCTGGAACCAAATATTATTTTTCCTTTACATAGTCAATTTGATGTTTTACAGACGATAAGAGTCATGGAAATTGTCAAAAGAATATCCATAATGGATACCACCTCACAGAATGCAACAAATACTTGCTCAAGTTTAAAGCAAAAGCAAAATATGGCATCCAAAACGGTGTGTTTTGATACATCTAGACATAACCAATCAGTGACAAAAATTACATAATCTTGGATTGTTCATTAAACTTTTTCTTTTAACATTTGTAACTATATCTGCAACATTTTCTGCCTATTCAGTTTCTTCAGCAAGTATATATATATATATATATATATATATATAATTATCTAGGGAAATACTTCAATACATTACATGGATAAAAAATTAACGTTCATTACATACGCAAGTAATTACCTGCAATAAACGCAATGCACAGTACTGACTTACAGCTGGACCTTCAAGCTTAGCAATTACCTGCAGCAAGGGGCATGTTAAACAAAGACATCCCAAAGGTACGACTTCTTCAGAGATATTGCACAAAGTTCTTAACACAAACTAAATTAGCCCCATACCCCTCCTAAAGAAAGGGAAACAAAGAAGAGATGTACAACTTGTAGCCGAAGACGAGATGGAGATTGCAGACAGAAATTTGAAACTGAAAACATGTAAGCCTGTAACTCTTACAAGTATATAGCAAGCAGCAGTTCGATACCATCTTCTTTGGAAGCATTCCTCAAATAGCCTAAACATAAAGACAAATTAGCTAATAATGGAGTTCGACAAAAGCAGAATTAAGTTTCTATGATCTATGATCTATCTAATAGGGGCTTTTGTTATACATCAAAGCTGCTCTCTGGTTAGAACAAATTCAGTAGGGTCATCCAAGTTAAAGAATAAATTCTTTTACATACTCAGTTGATCTCCCAGCAGCAGCAAATAAATCTGCCCAATGCCGCCCATCAGTCTTTCTTGCAACACTAACAACCACATCAAAGTACTCCGGAAAATTTCTAATCAAATCACATGTCTTATCCAGAAGTGAGGAATTTGTTGAATGATTGGGAATAACACTCTGATTCTTGCTCCTGTAAAGAAGAGACATATTTTTACTACTATGATGAAAACAAAGGTGTGTTATGGGGGTTGGCAGAGGGAGAAAAAAGAGCTAAGGAGACTGTCAGATCAAAGTCATTAAAAACTAGTGACAACCTCAAGAGGAAACTTCCAAGTTCAACAAAAAAATGCATTCCAAGAAACAATATTCAACAAAAACTAAAGTCTGCCTCATTTTATATTAAATGATTTTTCTTAAAAATAGTACTACTATTGTAAGAGTCGACTGGGTTTTCCTTTTAACTATGATTTTATTATATAATTCTACAGATTGAAAATCACTAAAGTTTAAAAGTGTGATCGTTACTACTTTTTGTAGCTTGTGAATATGTGAATTGTATTTGTAATAACCCTTATATTTTTTTCAAGGGTTAATTGGTAATTTTAACCATTAATAATTCTTATTAAAAGAATTTTTTGTAAAAAAAAAAAAGAGCAGCCCAACTCTAAAAGAAGCAGTGATACGCAGCAATTAAAAAAAAAAGAAAAAAAGAAAAGAAGCAGCGTATTATTTTTCTGCTTCTGACCTGCGCATAAAACGGAGAGAAAAAAAAATGTTCTTTCGTCCTTTTCTCTTTGAAGAAAACACACAACTCACAAGGTGATTCGGAAAATTCATACACAGAATTGACTTGATCTGTGTACCACTGTTTCGGGTGATAAAGTGCAGGTATTTTCTTGTTTATTGTGTGCTCTTGTTAGTTGAAAGCATATTTAATAGAATTTCCACCAATTAGGTTTAACAATGAGATTAAGAATACCTTTACTTTTAATTTATAATTTAAGGTAATGGATATTAGGGTTTAACCCTAAACTTGAAAACTAGGGATACTGAGACTTGAGTTTGGCCAACATAATTTATATCGATAATCAATATTTTTTTCATAGATTGAGGAAAGTAGGGGTTGTTTTAGTGGGTGTTCTACACGTGCAAGGTGGTGGAACTTGTCATTAACAAGGTAAGTGAGACTTTAAGCTTTAGTGCTTGCTTTTCAAACATGCTTTGAAAAATATATTTTTCTCTGTCTGGTGTATGTGTTGGGACAAACATGTGCTTGACAGAGTTGATGCTTCTTTGATAAACCCTAGATATGCTATTTTTGAGAAGAACATCGAATATTTTCATGAGTAATATGTGGTGTGATGCTGAATACCCTTCTTTATTACTGTGATGAGGTTACTAGGGGCATACTTAGCTGTCGTAATATGTTAGGGGCATACACATGCTGCCGTAATATGTTAGGGGCTTCGTACACGCTGCCGTAGTACATTTTAAGAGAATTGTACATGCTGCCATGGACTTGTCGAGGTGATGGGTTGATCTCCTTCACTACCATTTATGACAAGTTTTGAGTGTGGATTGAATTGAGACGTGACCCTTTTTGAACATTTGTTTGAACTTATTGAGCTTATTATGAAGTATATTCTTGTGTAT
>JAABOM020000001.1:27637684-27660795 GCA_011800125.2 Solanum clarkiae | reverse complement strand
AGATGACCCATGAGGAGCGTCGAAAGTTGCATTGACTAACTGCTACTTCACAAATGAAAAAAGCGCAGATAGTTTAAGTGACCTTTTCCTTTCATAAATTAATATGCAAATTTTGGTTTGCTAGTTAAACTCTATTGTTATGAGTATTGACGAATTTTGGAGTTGCATACTATATTATTAGTGTTTGGATAGTTTGGGTGTGTATGAATATTTGGTTCTCCCGACAAATAGTGTGAACGGGTGCTAGTCACATCTAGAGGGTATTTTGGGATGTGACAGTATTTTACATAACTAAAAGCACTGATGTAAAAGATTAAGCTAAAAAATAAGACTGATGGATCCTTGGTACTCCATAAGTGTTCATTATGAATGGGTTGGAAGGAGACGGACTGGTAGAGAAAGATATTATTTGTGATTCAACAATGGTTTCACGAAAGCTTACTGAATATCAGAATTGTAATTTCTGGAAAAATATCCACGATGAAAAGGTCAGCAGGTACTTTGGATAGCAAGTGATAATCTTACAAACTATATAATTGGTAAAAATTACCCAGAAATGTCGGCTTCAAACACAGTAAAAAGAAGCCACTCTAAGCAGTGTGAAAAATGTGGCTTCTCTGCTGATAATTGTGCCAATCTTAGAGCTTCTTCCTTTTTATCCCTCTGCCAAAACAGTAAGAAAGATCATCACAAAAAATGAAGTTATTCATTCATTCTGTTTCACGTAAATCCTCGAGGTTAACTATAAAGATTATAGTAGCGTCATGGAAATGGATGCTTATTCACAAAAAATAGAGACTCCTAAAACGCACAGAACAACAAAAAAAGGAATACATGGATTTTCCAAAAAATTGTCTGCCAAAAACTGGTACTCGCATGAACTTGTCAAGTGTTTACAGAACACATTGAACATGAATAACAACTAACAGGTGCATGGATTAGGATTAAACATGAACTATCAAATGCATAAACACCCACAAATGAGCTGTATAAAATCTTCCAACAAACAGGATAATTTTACTTTACATTTTGTTAAAAAATAAGAAGAATGCAACCTTTTCATGAAAAGTTTTGTATCATTGTGACTTCTCTGATCAAAAATCACCTTTTTCTTTGGGATCAAGCATTAGAACTTTCATCCATAAATATGGTCAAACTGGCATATACAATGGGTATACTAAAAAGTAAAGAATTTAGAAAACATGATTCTCTACAAACTCCACCCAGTCTAACTTGGTACTTTCTGTTAACACCAAAAGAAAATGAGGGATTGGAGACTACTCCTCAACCGAGAGAAACTTGATTTACTCCTTCAAAAGCTCTCCTGTTTCTCTCTCAAAACAACCTATATTGAAGCCAGCAAAACCAAGTTCCAAGCCCTTCATTTCCTCCTCCTATGCCCACTCTTCCAATGGAACATTAACTCTTTAACAATATTTGACATTGCCCAAGGGGTGCCAAACCACCAAACATATCCCACCATAATCTCATTGGTTAAGCTCTCCTGTTTCTCTCTCAAAACAACCTATATTGAAGCCAGCAAAACCAAGTTCCAAGCCCTTCATTTCCTCCTCCTATGCCCACTCTTCCAATGGAACATTAACTCTTTAACAGTATTTGACATTGCCCAAGGGGTGCCAAACCACCAAAACATATCCCACCATAATCTCATTGGTTAGCCCACAATGTATAAGAAAATGATCCACATCCTCAGCCCCCTCCTTAATCAACTGACAGAGATAACCTTCCGCTTTCAAAATCACCCCTCTACTAGCTAGCCACATGAAACAACACACCTTTCTCGGCACACTTGGAACTCGTATTGCATTACATGCGAAGAACTCCATCCTAATCAAAAGCTATTACGATTGTAGAATTGACATTGCTCCTCGTTTTAGCCATTATTCTATATTTATTGTTTTTCTTCTTTTACTTAAGGTCGATATATTTGAGCCAAGGGTCTTTCGCAAACAACTTCTCTATCTCCATGAGGTAGTTGTAAGGTCTGCGTACGCTCTATCCTCCCAAGACCCTACTTGTGGGATTTCAATGGGTATGTTGTTGTTTTTGTTGAGAGTAATACTTTTAAAGATAAATTCATGATCATTCTAATTCACACAAAATACCCCAAATAACTCTGAATAGATAAAAGAAAGCAATCAATTAAGGTTTGAAGAACTTCATGATTTGATTTGGGACAAATAATAATGAATGTAGAAATCCATTATACTATACAATCATTTAATAGAAATTAAGTAATTACAATTGTACAATTTTTAAATTTCTTGCACATTGTAAAGTGAAAAATGAAAAATGAGCTTGTATGAAAGCACGTAATGTGTGATGCAGTTTCTTTTATTTCTTTCTTTTGGTTTTAACCATCCCATGTTCGAAATCCAGTGGCCCGTCTAATATGAATTTGTTAGCAAGGGGTTTCGAACTTGAGACCTCCAACATGGAAGTCTCAAGCGCAAACCGTTAGGCCACCCCGAAGGATAAACTTCCACTTTTTTATTAATAAAAAGATATTTCATCAGTTATCTCACTTTAACCTTTGAATGTAAGTAACAATTGCAAGGTACCTGTAGAAGATGTCGAAGTAGGCAGTGCAAAATAGTCTGAGCTTGAGGAGATGGCTCAAAACATGGAAACTCTGTACATGCGGAAAATGACATTCTCTGGGAGACACCAACTACAACTCCAGCATTTGGCAACAAACCAAGGGGATAAACCTCACGATCAAATTCCAGCTCCGGATCCAACTACAAATAGTCAAATAAATTAAAGAACAGAAGATGTGATTCTAGACATAAAGGGAAAGACAGGTCATGAGATTTTAGGTTTGTGCATGGTCCGGGGCAATAAATGATAAGCTAAGATCATAACTGGTGGTGCGGTAATGCTAACTATCCATGGACCTTAGTTTGGTTATAAACTATGGGGTCATTTAGTGTGAAGGATAAGCGTTAATAATCCCAGGATAAAAATATAGTGGTCCTTGAATTAATGTTTGGTTGGCAAATCCGGGATAACTTATTCCGGTACTATTCGAGATAACTTATCCCGGGACTAATAAATAGTACCGGAATAAGTTATCCATCCTCTTGGGTGGTATACTAATCCCTGCATAACTTATCCCGGGATAAAAATGAAAAATGACAAAGAAACCCTTTTATACCTCACTTTGTATATTTATATTTTTTTAAAATAAAATATATAATAACATTCACAACCTTCCCTCCTTATTTTTGTGATACTTCTTCATATTTTTCTATTGAAAAATTACACTATATAATTTTTATTGATTAATTCTTATGTTTTTTATATTTTAATTTTTCATAAATCCTTTTTTATTTTAAAGAACTTTAAAAATGAGAGCTCTATTTTTAAATTAAATAAGACGAAATTTTATTTTAAATGCATATAGTATTATCATGGAAATGCACACGTAATAATATTTAAGCTAAATAAGATGAAAGATTTATTCTAAAAAAAAAATTGAATGACTAAAGCTAGCAATGAAAATACATTTAAAGAAAAACTAATAAAGTGGAGGGTATTTTTGTAGACAAACAACATATTCTTAAAATTTATACAACAAACCAAACACTCAATAACAAATAATCTCAGTATAACTTATCCCATCATTACTAATCCCAACATAACTTATCCCTTCATAACTTCTACTCAAACCAAACGACTCCTAAAGATAATCAATAATTTAAATCCTGCAAAAGATGAATCTTAACTTTTAAGGGAAGAAGTGTATCCATGCGGGCATTTCAATTCGCCTTTCAAATGACATCATGAAATGAACCATTATTTAAACTTCAATCCGAGTACCACCCTTGAGCTATATTTCGCTTGGGGCTCCACTGTTTTAAAATTTAATTAGCCCCTAAAAGTGTTTGAACTTGAGAAATGCTTAAGCACTTCCAATATTTCAAACCTATACCAAAAAATATCTCGGCTTCTTTTTACTTCCCCTAATCTTCTTTTTATTTATTTATTTATTTTACTCCCCTAATCTTATTGATACTGACAACTTTCCCTTAATCTTCTTTTCCAACTCCTCCCCTCAACAGAAAAGAAGAAAAGGGAAAAGCATACACCAGTACATATTAAAACAGACCAAAGGGTTTATTTCTTGAATCATTTAAGAGCTACCAATAACTAAAATATGGACAATTACAGAAAGTGTAAAATCAAAGACAAAAGACTATGTGGACTCTATCAGTAACATCTTAAATACCTGCAAAAAATCCTCTTGCTTAAAAACATCAGCACCAGAAGATGGATACCAAACCTGTAATAAAGAGCTTTTAACCAGTATATATATCAGATTTGTAAGGTAAGTACAGAATTTTATAAAAAAAACTCTTAACTGTTAAAGAAAAATGTTACCTGCATTCCACGGTGGCCATAGTCTAACCATGAGACTTCCTCAATCAAGCTTGTTTTCTCCTCTGACTGACCACAGGTAACCCAAAACAACTCTACAGAGTCCGTGAGTTCTCTTTCTCTGCCCTCATCTAAATCAAGAAGTGAAAGCTCTCCATTTGTCCTTAATATTAAGCATCTGAAAGTACATACAAGCACTAGAAAATGACAACAAAGTCCTAACGCACATATCAGTACACATGGATACTAGCATGCAGCAATGCAAGGTCCAACTCAGAGATGTAAACATTCACCAATAAGTACATACCGGGTAGGCTCTCGGGTTGAGAGATCCAAAGAAGTTGAGAGGCTACCATTTCCTGTAATGCTTTCTCTTGGGAGCTGATCAGGAATAAAACGCATCGAAGCAGGATGGCTCTTTGCAGTCATGATTGATAGCTCTCGTACTGTAGAAAGCTGTTTGTCATGTTATCACTTAAAAACGTATGACAGACACAATACTCTTATTAAAAAAAATCTGATACTTCCTCCGTTTCAAAAAGAATGACCTACTTTCTATTTTAGTCTTTTTAAAAAAGAATGACCTCTTTCCTTTTTTGGCAACATTTTAGTTTCAATTTTCCATGTGGCATATTTAAGGCCACAAGATCAAAGGGTATTTTGGTACATTTGACATAACTTTAATTTACAACCATAAATCAAAAAATCTTCTTTATTTTTTTAAACTTCGTGTCAAGTCAAACTAGGTCATTCTTTTTTAAACAGAGGGAGTACATATCTTGAGCTGCAAAAGAGACTTTGACTCAGTTTTATAGAGCATATACTCCAAGGAAGTTTCACCTGTAAATCGGGAGAACTCGAAGGCGTTAGTTCACCAGATAACTTCACATGGTAAATATGGACATCAAAAGGTCGGTACGTGACAAGAAGATAATCTAGGTAAACATCCATGACCATCGGTTTGGTAAGTAAAGGTTTCCGACATAGAAGTGAACTCTGATCAAGGTGATATCTGGGATAGAAAAGCAATTCATACCTGCAATTCCAATCAAAGTTGAACAAGGGTTGTTAAAAGCTATCTCTAAGAATCCTCTAGATAAAATCTAAAGAATCTTTCTTTGGTTTTAACATAGAATCTAAAAGATTCAATCTACAACTGGAAAGCTATGTTGGTCCTTAAATCAGAAAAATGACCCTCTCACTCCATAAAAATACTGACCATATATCCAAACAGAAGCACAGACAAATAGAGGCAGACACTTGAGATATAGAAGTGTTAACAATATTTGCTGCAGCCTCAATGCATCTATCTGACCATAACAAATTTCTAGTGAGCACAAGGACATCCTTTCACATACTAGCTGCCTCTGGTGACCAACCAGATCCTGAGTCATAGTACGACATTATTTGCCATTCAACATTCAAGGGTAAGATATTTATCTTGGAGCTCATGAATAGAATGTCACTCCACCCAGGCCACACCCTTTAGTGGCCAAGCTAACATATCACCAAAAAAGGTAACTGCTCATCCAACTAGACGCATATGACGTTCTTTAGTGTTTATAACATTCCTGATGTTTTCCACATTATGATTACCATTTATTCAAATATTCAGTACTCATCTAGATCCCATGCCAAGAGATGTTTTTCTTTACTGCTAGATGCTCCCTGATTAATAATGATTATCTCACCCATAAAATGCATTGCTATCTAAGCACAAACCAAACACAGTAGTTTCTTGACAAACCAAGTTAAACATCAGAATAGACCTCCAAATTCAGCAAAGCCGCCGCCAACCAGCAGTAAGGTGTAAGAGAATCCAATATACGAGTACAACCATACCTTGTGTAGAACATAATAACAAATGAAATTGCTCATTTATTCTCATACAGTATAAGTTGATGCTGTTTAGGTATTAGCTAATGCACATAGATAGCTCACCCGTCGGAAGAATCATCATAGTTGCAGACAACAACAATCTTCCCAAGCCATAACAAGCCTCTGCACTGGATCTTTTGTTCCTGAGTGACATCTCCAAAAACTCGCCACTTCTTCAATCTTATGTCATATAAGATCAGTCCATGAAGGCCAGCAGCTGCTAAGTACATTCCATCCTTGCTAGCAGCCACATGTTGAACTGGCCAATTCTGAGAGATGTAGGAAACCTAGCGGAGAATTGAAACTACATTAGAGATATACCTTCTCAACAAAAAAAAAAAACAAAAGCAACAGATAAAATGAATAAACCATACTCATCATTAAATATAACTCTTAACTGGTAGGCTAAGATGCAAGAGTTTTAGTTCATCAGTATCTTCTGACTGCACAACAAGCAACCGATCTTCACCATAGATTACTTGTCGAACATAAGTAGTCCCAGAGACACCTCTGTTCAGACAGCACTTCCCAAAAGAGAATGCAATAATTCTCTCTGAAGATCCTTCCTCAATAGCATAAAGTTTGTATCCATATTGATCCCAGTTCATCAACGAGGTACCGCTCATCATAGGTTCATATTTACATTCCTGATTTCGCTTGACCACTGGAGAAGATGCAGAACTTAAGCCAATTTGACGAATCGTGGACATCAAGCGACAGCCAGAAACAGACCAAACTGTTAGCCCTCTTAACTTCCACCCAACCGCAAACGCTGAATTATCAGGTGTCCATGCAACACAACTGACTGCACCAGTGTCCTCCACTGAATATCTGCAGAAGAATTGCAGGTTATTGGAAGTCAGGGAAGTCCTATATTCTTTTGATTAGTATAGCAATTTTCCTCATACAGAATCTTCCATCACCTTCCTTTTATTCTAAGGAGACGAAACCAGAGCTATAGAGCCAGTACTACTCTAAAACATCTCAAAATCTAACCAACTAGGTAGGATATTTTCATTTTACAGGCCTTAGTGATGCCTTTGCTTCAACAACAGTTCTGCTGACTGCCAAGATTTCATATATATATATATATATATATATATATATATATGCTTCATATGGTTTACACACGAAACTACTTCTGAAAAGGGCATATAGGAACAAATTAATCATTGGTTATACCACTGATGGTGCAACTGAAATAATCTCCTTTGGTAGCAAGTTTGGACACTGATCACAGATATAATTATCTTATAGATATGCTTCTTCAATTTTGCTTTCTACTCACCCGAAAATAAAATGTTGAATAAATTCAAAATATGTACATTTTTTATCTTTTGAACTTGAAATGTATATTGCTCAATAATATGAGAAAAACAGGTTCCTTAAAACACAGATCTGGCATGATCTTCTGTGTACCATTCCAATTTTGTCAGATGTCCCAGAGGATCAAATATCATCATAAAATTTAGTTGCCACATGCTAACTTACCAATTCTCAAAAAAACAAAAAAATTTAGTTGCCACATGCTATTATTACTGACTTAATCACCTACTGTCAAAAGCTATCGAACACTTAAAAACAAGACTCAGACATAAATAAATGAATTTAGCTTGGGGCAAAATAATCAAAATACAATTGGCACTAAAGGGTTCTTTCATCAGCAACCAATTGTGCCTGGCTGTTCCCAAACTCGTATATCAACAGCAAAAGCTTACCCCCAATCACACAGAGAAACAGAACGCATAAGGGAAGCAGATTCTGCAATGTCGTACAACTCAACAACCCCTCTTCTGGTACCAACAGCAAGGAGTTGTTGATCTGAAGCAACTGCAGCACACACAGCATCACCGGACCCCAGTTTCTTTTCAGCTTTAATAGAATCCATTTGCTTCAGACCCCTTTTGCTCACAGAACATAAGACCAGTTGTCCATCAGAAAATAGCACAACAAGCAACCTTAAGGGTAAAGAGAACTCCAAGTGGATCACAGCAGAGTTTTTCGACAAATGATGACTGAATTTAGAAGAAGATAAACTCCCGCCAGAAGCAAGACCATTTTCCAAAGAATTTGCTAGTTTTGGAACCCCACTGCCATCACGAGACTGAACATCAAGATCAAAGGCATCTAAGGCCCCACAAAACTGCAATACAACAGAAAATCATGAACAAAAATTTCCTACATTTTCTGCCGACTGACATGAGCAACTATAGACTTTAAGTTGAATAAGCAGACACAAACAAGAAATGTCAACTAAAATCTCACATTAAACTGTGACACAATTAAGACATGTTTTAAAAGAATTACCTCGCCCTTCCAGGATATATTATACAGAGATCCATCAGAAAGTCCAACTATCATATGTTTGTTGTCACAAACTACATTGCTCCTGCAAGCCACAAATGCAGGGAATAAATTGACTATGTGTTTCAGCTGAGATCAATAGCTGACAAGTTAAATAATGAAGAAACAAATCTGGCATGAAAGACATGAATGGAACTGTGTTCCTTTCTCCACGAGATAAACCGCCGGTGGAACAACACAAAGTCCCACAAGTAACAAAGTACAGACAGAATAGGAACTCAGGCTCTCAATATGGTAACAGAAGAAGATAAACTATACGTGACAGTTTAAACTACAAGCCAAATTATCCTACTTAATTGACAACTTAAGTTACAAAACCAAAGTAATCTTTACAAAAGTTCAATTGTAAATACTGGAGAAAAACGTGATTCACCAACAATTTTCTTGTCCTTCAAGATCAACAACGGGATCATACTTAACTGGTCTTAAAGTCAATGGTTTTTCCTTTTTATAAGAACATTTTTTTTGATGAAGTAAGATGATTTCATTAAAGCATCAGAAGATGCAAAATGTACAAAAGAGTGAGCTCAGATCTTTTAAGGCAATTCCATTTAACTTTCGAAGGCAATCAGTCAATGATTCAAAGCTCCTATGTCTAGTACAAATTGCTACAACCAACAGCATACAAATTTGACTATGTCGTACCAACAAACCTTTGACTTCATGATCAGTAGGACATCTGGTAGCTTTTAAGAAAAATAAGGTACTTTTAAAAAACATTTCAGGCCTCATGCATTTATCAAAAATAAAATAAATGAAACAATTCTCATCTCCTGGACATCCAAAGACTTGTCTTTATTTCAAGGTAAGAAAAATCTGAGGGTGAATATTACAGCTTGAGATTAAAATTATAAATGGTCAAAAAGTAGGAAAAGGGTAACTTACACCGTCAAGTCCCTGTTGGCAAAAGGCACCTGTTCATTCAAGAGCAAAGTTATGCTTGCTAGAAACAAACCAGTTGGTTGTTTGCCCCCAGTTTGTATTTTCCTTTCTGTAAACTGGACCTTCAGAATGTGTAGATAGAAGGAAGATGTCTGCCACATAAAGAAAGTTAGACCAAGTATAAAAGGTACTCTTTGCTTCACATGTATCACAGCAACTCTAAATTCTCAACATCATAAATGGGTGCAACAAACAGTAACAGTCTTTAAATATCATCACAAAATTTTAGGATTTATTTTACACTGTCAGTATATTTAAAATGATATTTATCTCAGGTTGAATTTCAATCCACAACTGCCATAGACAATTGAATTGATAGCGTATGAATTTGAACCTGACTTTCCAAGAAAGCTCAGCAAGCAATTTACTTCTCAAGTGTTCATAGAAGTATAGCAACTCTTCCAAGATAATTCAAATAGTAAAACATCTAATATTATTGTTTATGGGTGTGAAATCATCACCGTTCACATTTTTCCATAAATCCTGGGCAATACACTATGTAAAAGCACTTGGGTGTGAAATCATCAACATTCACATTTTTCCATAAATCCTGGACAATACACTACGTAAAAGCACTTGGGATCCCTAGACCATTCTGCTCTTGAGATGCAAATGGACATTAAGGAGCACAATTTTTAGCTTGAATGCCAAAATTGTCACATTTACCTCCTAAAATCACGTGAAACAGGCTACTCTACTAACATAAATTATACTTAACACTGACAAAAGGACTCCACCAATAAACTATCCAAACCAGTTAAGGTTGATTATATGAATACTCTCTTTTCATTCCGCTCTATTCGGGCACATTACATTACAAAGACATCATAATCCCAATCAATGTCTACTTACAAGAACTGCAATCAATTTGGTATCAGGACTCCAAACGGCCCGCAAATTCTCGCCTTCCTTCTGAATTGAATCCGAGTTCCTCTTGTACTTGCCCAATCTCACTCTATGCTGCACCCAAAAGAAACGTGAGAAATTAATCAACACCCAGTTCAAAGCAACATAAAGATAAGAGGAATTCTCATATACCAAAGCGAAACTCTCCAAAAACATAAAATTGATCAAACTCTGACCTGCGAGGAGGACCATAGTTCAAGATGAGTAGGGGAAACGACAAGCAATAAGCGATTGATAACTTTGAGGTACACAATTTGCTGTGAAGAAGGGCATATCCCTGATTCCATAGGGATGACCTGTGGCCATCCATATGCCATATACATCTTCCTCGAAATTTAGGAGATAATCAATTCCCGAAGCTTCTCAATCCGGAGAAATTATGAGAAAAATGCAGATCAAAGAGGGCGAGAGATCATTATTAGGGTTCTAATGGAGATCCAAATCTTGGTGCATTTGATGCAAGAAATGATGAAAGAGAGTGTCAATGTGATGGGACCTCCCTTTCAGTTGGGGTTTGGATCTCACAGAGTTTTGTTTTGAAGAACAACTGTTGCTGCTACACATTCATTTCCTTGAAATTGTATTTTGACCCCTTTAAATCTTTTTAAGCCTCGTATTGAACCTTTCATTTTATATAACTTCACATGCTCCGTCTAATCTCACAAAGTTGAGTTGAAGTTAGCCAAATATTATACAACCTTAGAGGTAGTTTCAATAGGCTCTTGATCCAGAATGGTCCAAAAAAAAAAGTAATAGAAGGACAACGATAGTAACTATAACAAAATAATATAATGATTGAAATACAACAAATAATAAATAAGAATACAATTTGAAGAACAAGAAACAAAAAAGCAATGTGGCAACTACTATTATGGATAGATAACAAGACAATATGTTATTGCCTACTAACTTTCTACTTTAATTTCTATCCTCCACAACCTTATATCAAAGATCAAGTTCCAAATAAGTTTAAATTGTGTCATGTTCTTCCTAATCACCATTACCTCTCTAAATATTTCTTAGGTTTACCTTTATTTCTCTTGAAAATATCGATAGTTAGCCCCTCACACCTCTGCACTAAAGCATTCGAACATATTCTCTTCACATGCTCAAACCATCTCAGTTTTGCTTTCCACATCTTGTCCTCCACCGAAGCCGTACACTCTCATCTTATCCGGAATATTCTCATTTCTAATCACATCTCGCCTAGTTGATTATTAACATTAAATTTAATTTGTACTATAATTATTTTTTTATATAATGACTTGAATAGATTATAACGTATACAGAAAGATCATGAGAAGATTACTACTGAATTGGATCCTTCAATCTCATCCATCTTTCGAAGGGGATCATCGAAGTAACTAGTAAAGTTGGTCTCATATGACTAGGGGTTCACGAGTTCAAGTCTTAGAGACAGTATCTGACAAAAATGAAAGGTAAAACTGCATACAATAGACTCTTATGATTGGGTCCTTC
The DNA here is from genome assembly GCA_011800125.2 of Solanum clarkiae. Lineage (NCBI taxonomy): Eukaryota > Viridiplantae > Streptophyta > Magnoliopsida > Solanales > Solanaceae > Solanum > Solanum clarkiae. Next base: position 27,648,825 of record JAABOM020000001.1, on the reverse strand, counting down.
CCCAAACCATGTCCATGACAGAAGCTTTAATGCACTGAACTATCCTTTTAATTTAATCTCATCTTCCAATTGGGCAGAAAAATCTCATGTAGTATATTTCTCAAGCAACATGCGAATTTAAAGGGGATAATTATGGTACATGTCATTAGCCAAAATAATTACAAAAAAAAAGGTCATTCATAACATAATGTATATTTTACGTATAACTAATGTATAAGTAAGCTATATTGTATAATCAGTATATACTTTTTATGATTTTTGACAAGTTATATTAATAGTCATGTATATTCTTTTGTGATTTTTGACTAGTTTTTATGTAATATAAATATGGTTATATTTGTTGTAATTTGTAAATTAATTAGTTTATTATACGCATTTGAAATTATCCAATTTTAAGAGGGTCAAAATAAGTACGACTTTCCTTCATTTCAAAATAATAATCTATATCTATATTATATTAAAAATGTGAAGGCTTTAGAAATATTATTTAAACTTTTTTGCCCTTCATTAAAATATTCTGATAAAACTATTTTTCTTCATTTTATTATTTTATCTTTTGTTTTTTTAGTTTCAAGATTCACTTTTGAATTAAAATTCTTTATATTTAGAATTTACTCTTGATTTAGAATTATTCTATACAAATAATTGTCTAGGCTAGGACGGAAAAAAATATTATTATTTTTCTAATATTTAAACTTTGAAACATTAAATAGTTTCATTTTATATTTAGGAGTCTTTTTTAAAATTAAATTTTAATCAATTGATTATTTAACTCCTAACAATTCAATTCCAAATTATTGATTTATGTATTCACAAACTATTAACATATTTCTATATTATAAGTAATTGAATTAATTTTCTCATCGTTGCCCATTTTATAATAGATCAAACTATTACATCAAATTAATAGCATTTAAATAATTTTATTTACATAAATATTGTATTTATTTTAATAATAAATATTATTTACAAAGCATGTACGCTGAACGTAAAAAGAGTTTGTCGATATTCACGTTGGAAAAGATTGAGTTTAATAAGAGTACTTATGTTAATAGTATGTGTAAATATAGTTTCCAAAGGTCTCCTCCGCTTTGTGTGTGGACTGCTAAAGTCAACCTAGACAGGGCATTTAATAAGATAAGAAAGACGAAGACTTGAACGGTACATGTATTAATTAACCATAAAGTCACTAAGAATTGGCTACTAGAAAATACACTAGTCACATCTTAATGTTTGCTTTGAGAATTTCTCTTCACTAGATTGATATGTAGATATCCATGGATATATACAAACAAAATACTTCCCATTCATATCATTAACGAGTACATCCAAAATCACATCTAAGACGACCTTACTTTCCGTCTTATCTCAGGGTGATGCAAGAAATTGTTTCGCATGTTTGTGTGATACATAAATACTTAATATTGAATGATCACTCCACAAGTCAAGTAAAAGTATAACATAACTCAAGTATTATCTGACCTACCATAGTCTACAATGTTAGAAATGAAGAATAGTCTAAAATTTCTGTACTAAATTCAAGTAGAGATCAATGAGGAAAAGAAAAAGGTTTCAACTCATTGAAGATAATCAGCACCAGGTGAGGGATAGTTGGCTGGTGGATAAAGCTGAGGCTGTTGTGGTGGTGTTGGGTAACTTTTTAAGGATACTGCTGTGGTGGTGGATAACCCTGAGGCGGCTGTTGTGATGGTGGATAACTCTGAGGCAATTGCTGTGGTGGTGGATAACCCTGAGGCGGCTGCTGTTGTGGGGGGTATCCCTGCATTGGTGGATATCCAGCTGAAGGAGGAACAGGTTGATCTACCCGGGACATTTGTTGCATAGGTGGCACGGACATTGGGCGTGGTCCAAATTTTCCATCTCTTTTATCCAATTCAACTTTGTGTTGTGTCTGAACAGAATTATTATAACCAAGATGGAGTGAGTGAAAGCCAATAATGAACATTGGACAATGCAATCTGATGGTATCATTTCAATTTAGAGTACTTCACAGATATCAATAGTTGAAGTTATACAAGCAGAATTAGTTTCTTCACTAGCCATGATGAGACTTCCTTTTAAAAAAAGATTTTGATAAATTGTATGATACATTCAAATTGCATGAGTTTTGCAAAAGTTTGATGGAGATGAAAGTTGCAGACTTGCAGTATAATTATGAAGAATACTTCTTAATAGGGTCTAAATGTGCTGAACCGATATTGATCAATTATGAATCCTTTGAGTAAAGTCTGAATAGAGATGGTTCACAATAAATTGCACTTACCTCCTATGTTTACTTGCAAACACAAGAACTTTCTTTGTTTTAAAAAACGAAAAAGCAGCCGTTGTATAAATTAAAGCGTTTAGCTCTGCATTGTGAAAGATAACCTTTTTCGACTTGGATACTGGTTCATTATTTCAGTGAAATCATGTTCATGCTAAAGGATTTCCTAGATGAAGCATGTGATCACATACCTGCATACAGCTACAAACCCTGCCAATAAAAGAGAAAAGATAAATGAAAAACATAAAGTCTGGCATAGGAAATATTTTTTGATACTTAAAATCCAGTGTCTTACGTGCAGTAAGCAACATCCGATAAACACGTCAGAAGCTCAGCAGCATCTTCAATATCTTCATTTCCAGTAAGACAAGCAATAATGCTACATATGCATGCTAACTGTTGCAGGCAAAACATGCATCCCTACAACCCGAGTCAACGGTAGTTAGATGCAGAGTTTAAGTTCTATTGATGGAGCATGAGCATGTAAAAATCTTCAGAAGTGAGAGGGATGATGGAGAAGAATTGAAATTACTATTATGCAATTATCGCATTTTGTTGTCTGCAGATTGAACTCATCTTGCAACATAAAGCGTGTTGAAGCAACAGAATTTCCAAAGCAAAAGAAAACCTGACAACAAAAAAGCATGTTCGAGAAACAAATTAGGAAAAATAAAAGTACAGATTTAGAGATTTTCAAAAAAGAAATATGTCTGACAATGAAGAGTTGTATCATATCATCATGAAACTGAACAAAGAGTTGTAGGATAACAGGAAAAGAATCAGACCTCCGTGCAAAGACAAAATTCAGGGCAATGACTTTCACAACATCTGCCGCTACAAGGCATGTGGCCTCCACAACATGTATATCTATAGAAGGAAGAATTTCAATGTTATATATACTTCAAGATGCAGCACTCTGTACACACAAACGTAAAAAAACAAAGAATAGTTACCTAGACATATCATTGTACAGAGCTCGTTTGCGTAGGCCATATGATGCACACGGAGCGCTTTAACATTCAAAGGTAAGACATAGTTAATTTGAAATGTAGCACAACCAATAATACGAACATTCATAGTACCAGTTTGTGGGAAAACATGTTGAAAAATTATATTCCCCACTTGTCTTCAATGAGACATAGATATTCTCAAATTCTTCTCACGACAATATGTTCATATTAGGTCCAACCATTGCTAGAGAAACGTAGACCATCTAACATTGAGTTCAAATTTTGGATCAGTCTCTAAACAAAAGTGGCCTTAAAAGAAGGAAGAAACTTAGGAGACTAATCCTCCTCCTATCTTGAAACAAAAAGTTTTACTTCACAAGCTTCAATTTTAAATTCTCATTGTCACATTTGCTCAAAGTCTCTGTATCTCTGTGAGATAGTGGTAAAGTCTACGTACATTTTATCCTCCCCACATTCACTTATGGGATTTCATTGGGTAAGTTGTTGTTTATTGTCACATTCCCTCAAAACAATCCTAATTTGATAGACATTTGTCAAATTTACAAGGTTATATAGAAATAAACTCAAAGATCATAAATAGAAGCACTCACCACCAAACCGCGAAACACCAAACTGCAAAGAGCCACAAATCATTCTATAAGTCAAAATCAAGCGCTACAATCTTATAAAAAAAATTCAAAAATCGAGAGTTTACAAAGAGGATCAGTCTCCATGGCTCGCATAAGATCAGTGTGCCAATGATTCCGATAATTCTGACGTAACTTCATCTTCTCCATTTTAGATGACGCCATTTTTTTTTGTTCCGTACACCAAAAACACGTACAAACTATGAGAGATTTCAAGTATTCACATTTTCCTTTGTCAAAATTGGAACGAAAAAGAAAGAACAGAGAGCGTTATTGAAAATAGTGTATTATGTATGTGGCGCCAGACTAGATATTCTCGTTGTCATTCCTCACGTGGTAAATTATGATTGATTTGTATTAAGGAGGCTTTTTCTGCTGTGCGTTCTCTACGCTTAACTACTTTCTGCATGCACCAATTGATTAACTGCTTAAATAAATCTACTTATTTATATTTTAAGTTGTGTATTTTCTTTTTACTCTTTCTTATTTAGAAAATTCTTAATTTTCTTACTTCAATTATATTTTAGTGATAGCAATAACAAAATATATTTAGTTAATATTTGATCCTAGAACATCGCAACATAGTTGCTCGGTCAAAGAAATTTACAAAATTCACATTTTGTTTAATAGTTATTAAATTAAGCAATTTCTTTTAAATCATTTTTTTGACACTTTTTTTACTTTTACATGAATAAATCTAAGAAGATGATCAACAAGGATTGTGATGGAGTGGTAAGTATTTTTTCATCTTTAATCATAGATTTTGAGCACAGGGTCACCTTTCTTATGAATCGCTTTATCCCCAATAACGGATACTAGGTGGAAAATCAAAAAAATATATAAAAAGATGAACGTGCAAGTGAACACTTAGGCCGAACATTTTGTTATTCGTCCTTGTCAATTCTACCAATAATTAATGACTTCCTCTCTCTAAAAATTGGATGTCCAAACCATGGTTCAAAATCATACATCATGGATGAAATTGTTATGTATGGTCTATTTACTCATCCAACATCTTTATACTAAGATCAACAGTAAAGGTCAATACATATATTAGTGGCTTCAAGTTAATAAGAAGCACCAAAACTTATTTGGTAAATTTCGTATATTAGTGATGAGTTCAACAAATTATTTACTAAACATTATAAAAAGAGAATTTGGCAAAATTGCCAATGAAAATCGTTGATAGCATGAAAATATAAATGTACTTAGACGAGGAAGAAATCACAACTCAAAAGGGTAGCAAATGTATTACGTAATTTTATTAATTAGAATGGAAAGTTCATCATAATATACTCACTTATTTGAACGATACAAGCCAAAATAAAAAATGAGATTGGCTTGAAATATTTTATTGATAATAATCACATCAATATTTAAAATAATATTACAATTTATATGATACTTCTTTTTAGTTTATAAAAAAAAAATCTATATTTAATAATAATGTGACTTAAAAAATTATAATGACTTATTTTATACTACAAATTTTAAAAAAAATTATTTTCATTCTCAAGTCTTGTATACAAATTCCAAAAATTTTGTTGTCTTGTTCACCTTTACATATAATTATGATAGTTTTAGCAATTGTTAGAACATTACACATACACAATATGTTAGTGCTTCCTTTTGCTTTAAGGAATCCACAATTTCTTATTGGTACTAGACATTCCCGTGCCCATTATTTATTATTTTTTAATTTTAATTTAAACTATAATGGAAGAATTCTTAAAAAATTACGAATATATTCTTAAACTGTTCAAGCAGACATGTTGACATGTTGACTGCTTGAGCAACTTTAATTATCATGATTAGCAACACTTTATATAGTAAAAATCATTAAGGAGCTGCTTATATTATAAAAATACTAAGTAGTTATTTTGAAAAGATTAAACTAAGAAATCCCCGAAGTATTTTTGTAGGTTCCATTAATTTAAAATAACTGAACAATTGAAGTAGCTCGAAAATTATTTATGAGGAGCAATATCGTAAAATCACTAAGCAACCGCTTTTAGTAAATTAAATTAAAAAATCTCGAAAATATTTTTATGGGCCCTTCAATTGTGAAAATTAGTTGTCATGGATAATATTGTAAAATCACTAAATAGCTGCTTTAAAAAGATTCAATTAAAAAAATCTCCAAAGTATTTTTATGGGTCCCGCATAATGTATAAAAAGAAGTAGGCAACTATGTCAACCTGCTGTCCTGCTTGAATTGCTTAACTCTTCTTATTATATACTCCCTCTGTCCCATATTAACTGAATTTTTAAAATAATGCACACAGATGAAGAAATATATTTTATGACAAAATTTTAATCAAAATTTTCATTACTGCCCTTTTGTTTATTCTTAAGTTATTAATTAATAAAGATTTAAAATATGAATTAATAATAGCAGTAGAAGTTAAGATGACTCTTAGAGTTCCAACATCCATTTTTCCAACAACCACACATTAATTTTCAAGATTTACGTAATGCTCTATTTTTCTACCTTGGAGATTTCCCATCAAGAACTTTTGGGAATAGTATACTAATTGTTTGTACATGGCAATGTTTGGCAATGTTGATTACGTTCATTATTTGGGAAAGTGGGTCAGATATTACCTGTCTTTTTTTTTTAAAAAAATAAATCTTTTTTTCTAATAGTATTGGGAGATTTAATTTTGTATAAATTTGTTTATACAGTGCATTTGATAATTTTATGAATCTTACTTTTTTTTAGTGTAAAAAATATTTATACAGTATAATTTAAATTAAATTGTCTTTTTATTAAAAAAAATATTTTTTTCTTTCATTTTCAAAAATCTTTTCAAAAAAATGTGGTATCTCTTTTTTTTTTTTTAAAATGACAAGGGGAACCCGTCATCGCTACTCTTTGGGTGCGTACAAGATATACTCCCGCTCCTATGCAATAACTCACAAATCAAACAAGAAAGTCAACCTGCACTAGATAAGTTCGATGCGACGAGCTTGACCAACAAGGTAAATCTCTTACTTTCGTTGGCAAGGGATTTTGAATCTGAAATTTCTAACATGTCCCAAGTCCAAATTAGTGGGCCATCCTAAAAGATAACTTAGTATTTTTTAGATAAAATATTTTTTAAATATTTTATCCAACATTATAAAATAAAAAAGATTTTTCTCCATCAAACACAGCCTTAATTTTATGTTCATAGTCACTTTTGACAACCATAATATAATACTAATAAAATCTAATATTATACTTCTGAAAATCCTGAGGTTAGAAAAGAATCACATAACTCACTTACCAAGTTTATATAACATATTACTTTAATAATTTTCCAAAAAAGTATATATAAAATATACATACCAAGTATATATAACATATTACTTTAATAATTTTCCAAAAAAGTATATATAAAATGTACTTTTCCTAGTAAAGAAATCTTTATAAACACCACTACTAAAGAATGTGATGTAATGGATGAAACTGCTTTTTTCTCGATCAAAAAATACTTGTTAAAAAATGTTTCTTCCATATAATATCTCACGTGATATGAATTCGAATATAATCGAAAGGACCGGTAGGATAAAAAAAGGAAAAGGAATCTTTATAAAGAACTAACAAACCAGGCAGTGTCCTCCACCACATTCCACAAACTACCAAAAAAGCCTTCACCAAAACTACCCCTTTCCTTCTTGATAAACTTTTCGATTGGGTACACATCTTGATTTCGCTCATGTCGGATTCGTTAATGGTTGATGGGTTTTTCTCAAAACTCTCAGAAGACCTCGTTCTCAACATATTTTTCAAGCTAGAAGATGACCCAAGAAACTGGGCTCGTTTATCTTGCGTTTCAACGAAATTCGCCTTTCTGATTCATGGTATTTGCTACAAATCGAAATGCTCTTTGACTATTCCTTCTGTTGTTTCCGATCTCGTAACTGCTTCAACTTCTTCTGTGGCTCCTCCTGGTGGGTGGTCTTCGCTTTACAAGCTAGCTGTATGCTGTCCGGGTCTCCATCAAGCTGGTGTTCTTCTGGAGAATTCTGATTTCGGGCTCGAACGTGAACTTGGCCCGGATGAGAATTACACGGATCGGGTTTTGCCCAAACCCGATTGTTCCCAGACCCATCTAATCCCTTCGTCGAGTAGCAACAATGATCGGAGTGATGCAGCAGAAGTAGCTGATTGTGGTTGGTCTTTGTTTGATGATCTCATGTTTGATGCTGTTTATGATGCTTCTGAATCAACTTCAAATCAGCCTGAAATCGTCGAGGAGGAACCCTCAAACTTAGTGGTGATCCCCACAAGGTAAAAAAAACCCATACATCCTGTGTTTATGTGTTTGCATCAACTAACGTTATGTATGTAATGATTTTTTGCTTTCGGAAAAATCTCTTCTCAGTAGTGGTGAGATTTTCGTACATTTTACCTCTCGACATTGCACTTGTGGGATTCCACGGGTATGTTATTGTTGTTGGAAATGATCTCTCTATCTTCAGGAAGTAGGAGTAAGGTCTGCATAGACTTTATATTCTATGCGGAGATAGATTAAACAACCGGTTTCACTTTATCGAGGACATGACCATAGATAAGATTAGCATAGGAGGTTAGTTAAATAGTTGAACATGGTCTTTTGTACTATTAGACATACCATTAGTCATAGTATTAGTCTTGTAGTTGTTCTTCCTTTGAGTTCGGTTGTTATCGGTGGTTTCTTTTACGCTTTGAGAATCGTTTTATCTGCGATGACTACTATTTAGGATGATTTGTTAGGTTATGTATAGTATTTTGTCATGACTTACTTCATTTTAGCTGTTTCTTTTCTTTATTGTTTGGGCTTTTTTTTTTCTTTGAGTTGAGGATCTATCGGGAACAACTTCCTTACCTCTAAGGTAGTGGTAGGATTTGTGTACAATTCATCCTCATCAGACCATGCTTGTGGAATTACATTGACTATGTTGTTGTTTTTGATGCATGTATTGGTTTCTGTGTAAATAATTGGTAGCAATCTGTGTTATTTTTGGCTGAATTCAGGCTTTCGAAGAGGCGAAAAATTTACCGATCACCTTGTTCACATTTGGCTTCTGGGGTGTGGAATTTGAGCCGTGAACAAGGGAATAAGCTACTAGCAAGCAGATTCAAAGGGGATTGTTTGTACATATGTGATTGGCCTGGTTGTATTCACATGGAGGAGAAGAGGAATTACATGTTATTTCGGGGGATTTTCAAGAATTTCAAGCAGTCAAGGGTATGGAGGACGATTAATGATGGTAATAGGAAGAAGATTGATCTGAACTGTGCGTTTTGCTCATCGAAACAGACTTGGGATTTGCATTCAGCCTTCTGTTTGAGGAGGTATTTTGGGTACCATGACGATGGAGAACCAGTTGTTCGAGCTTATGTCTGTGAGAATGGCCATGTTTCTGGAGCATGGACCGATTGGCCTTTGTATACATGACTTGATGGTTTGATACCAATTATGGGGTAATTGTGTTGAACTCATATTTTGCTGCTTTTGTGACTGGCATTTGGGTATTGTTTGCCATTTTGGGCTGCTGCTTTTTATTTGGGATTTATGTATGTTGTGTATGCTTACAATAGTTATTTGCCATATTTGCATTATATAGAGTTTAATAGATGGAGTATTTGTATATTTATATGAGTTTTTCTTAATTTGATTGTTCTACTTAAGAGTGAATTCGTGAAATTCTGTTGAATGGTTGTGGTTCTGTAGTCTCAGAAATGAGCTCAGTTAGTTCAGTTTCCTGTAAGAGAGTGGCGGTTCAATGAGCTCTCTATTGTTGCCACTTGTCTTTGCTTTCGTATGAAGGAGAGTCTTGGAGTAACTGGTAAAGTGGCTGTCATATTGGTCACAGGTTCAAGTCTTGGAAATAACCTCTGGCAGAAATGTAAACTAAGACTACATACAATAGACTAGACCCTTGTGGTTGGGGATCCTCGAACCCTGTGCATAGTGCGCCGGGCTTGTCCTAACTTTGCTTTCATATAATGTATGTCTTCAGGGGAGACATTTAGCTCACCGATCAAAAACCTATCTCCACACCAAGCTCAGTCCGTCCTGATTCATCGTGCTTTGAAATGGTTCAGATTGGGTTTAGAGATCACATAGCTATTATCTGATATTGTCATTATACAAAATGCTCCTCTTATGAAATTTAATGTTGGTTCATGTTCAAAAGTACATATAGGGTTGTGAAAGATATTGCTCATAAATTTATCAAATTTCAGGTTCTTTCATGTAATATTCTTATGTTTTACCATTTTTAGAAGGTGATAGTTATATTTCTCCCCTGATAACAGTTTGGTTCGATAAGCTTTTACGCATTTCAATTATTCCATCAAGTACCTATTGCCTTATACTCTATCTACAAGTGCAAAGACACCAAATAACTAGATCGTCTGTCCCTAAAAAGAACCACTTACTAATTTATAGGTGTTCATGGATCGGGTTTGTTCGAATTTTTTACCTATCAAACCAAACCATTTATGTCGAGCTTTTAAATATAAAAATCAAACCAAATCAATAAAACTTGGGTTTTTCAACCTCGAGTTTTCTCAGTTTTTTCCGGATTTTTTGGGTTTTTCAGGTTTTTTCGAGTTTCTCGAATTTTTACAATTGTTCTTTTTGAAATTCTCGTGCTTTTGAGTTTTTTTCCTAATTTTTTGATAAAATATTTATAAAAATATATAATTAACTACGATTCAAATATTTCTTTAGTTCTACTAAAATACAAATATTTAAGATTCTTTTAAAGAAAAATATAAAGTATGATATTAGTGAAAATACAAAAATATTCAATAAAAAATAATAATGAGATCACATAAATAAATATTATAAATAAATAAGTAGCAATGAAGATGATCATAATTTTAAAGAACCAAATCATACTAAAATAAGTCATAATGAAAATATAATAACTTTAAAGTATTAGTTCATGCTAAAATAAGTGTAATAAGATTTATTAATTACATGAGCACACATTAAAGAAAAACTAAAATTAGTTTATGTATTTTGGTTATCTTACCCAATGTAAAACTAAAAACAAATATTCATTATTATTGTCATTCTTGGTGTTGGATCAATTTTTTTTTTGCAAGTATTAGAATTCATTTGAACTTTGTATTTACTAATATGGAAAACTTACCTAAATATACCATATTTAAAAATTATTTCCCACTTATAGACATATAAAATAATCTTAATACATGTATAATTCACTTTAAATATATAATTTAGATTTTTTTTATCAAAATAAGTCTAATACATTTTA
>JAABOM020000001.1:27585526-27635795 GCA_011800125.2 Solanum clarkiae | reverse complement strand
CGGGGGGGGGGAAGAGTTTGATGGGATACTGGGTTTTGGTTCTTGTACAATTCTTGATATGTGTTTCTTGTATTCATCAATGCAAGAATAGATGAATGCAGCTAGAGATGTATGAGAGCAATTGTTTTAACTGATTGATGGTCTATGGATCACTCGTTTCACTTATGTATCAGTTGCTCTGATGTAAACATGTAATTTCTTGTTCTGATTCAACCAACTGGTTGTGTTTTATTTATTCTTGTTAATATTTCTTTAGTTTTTTTTTTTAAAAAAAAACATGAGCTGCTCGCTCTGTCATTCAGCTGTTGTTGATTTAGCTTGCTCTATGCCTCCAGTGTTTGTAATGTTTAATTATTAATTATTCCATTCTAGCTATCTAGGTTTTGTTTGTGAAGTATCAGTATTTACATCTATCTATGTAAATTTTTGAAAGTTGTTGGTTTTTACAGGCAGATTAGTGCTATCATATTGTTTGTTTAGACTCTCAGTTTTTCAAATGCTTCTTATCTGGATTTCCTAATTTGATGGCTATCTTTAGAGAAATCACGTCTTTTTGCTCTGATTACATCAGGGATAATTGTGTGAGGAAGTGTTAAATAGAAAGTGTACTGCGTTGTAACTTCAAACAGTTGACAGTAAGGTTTCTTTCTTTATTCATTAATGGCTAACTAGTTTTGGTTTCCATGCCTTTCTGCAGTGGACTTACCACCATGGTTCTCTTCGGTGACTATTGCTTTGGAATCCAGTGTTCGCGTTGTAAGTGCATGACCGAAACTTTCGTCATTGAAATATTCTGCTTATAACTTTATAACCTCTTTTTGATTGTCTTTAATATGATAATGCAATTTGCTTGTTTTGCCCGCTACAATTTCTTTGTTTACTTCCTTGATATTGGTGTTAAAGAACTTTTTCCGCTAACCATACTGTGCTTTTAATACCAATATTATCCTTTTCCAATCTTTAATTCCTGAATCTAACTGCAAGCAGGACCTGAAAAGAGTAGGAAAAGTAAGTACTTTGCCAATGATCTGCTTCCGAGAAGGAAGTCCGCCCCTTCCAGATGTTTATAACACTTCTCTTACAGGTCTAGGTACAAAAATAATTCTCTTAACTAACTGAGTATGCCAAATCATGTGGCCATGATTACTTCGTAGCAGGGTGTCACCACAAATTAATAATATTAATTTTTCTTTGTAGTGATAGACTATATTTCCAATAGTTCCTTTGGAGGATCACAAGATCTTCATATTGTTGAGAAGTGCTATCCCATGCAGAAAAGTATATCCTTGATGTTGACAAATGAGCAGGTTTACTCTTAACTGTCTAATATGCGTGCGCTAGTTTCTTCTTTGTAGTATACTTGCTTCTCCATTTGAGAGATAAACATCTTCTCAGTGGTGGTCTTATGCATGTAAACTTGGGTTTGAAATATGTTTGTTCACAGATTCATCCAGGAATATGGTATTTTGGGCTATTTAATGGCATTGGACCTCTAAGGACACAATCAAAAATGGTACTTGCTCTAACTTATTTATATTCCACGTTTTGGCCAATACCTTTTGGGCTTCTTTCTATAGACATTTCTATTTGAGTTTTCAACATATGATCAATAGGCATTATTTATTTCTTTAAATGATCTTCTGGTATATCTGAAATTTCTCTCTGGACATCTCTATTTGATCAATTAATACCCTGTGTTTGTTAGGTTCTAGTAAAAGAATTGAACTCGATTTTCTCTCCTGTTTACTACAGAGATAGTAATCAAATTATCACTACATTTATTCCTTTTTCTACTTATTCGGAGGAAGTAAAAAAGGAAAGGCCTGTTACTCCTCTTCTTTGGCTTGAACCTTAAGGACAGTGCAAAGTGAAAGAGGAGACCTAACATCATTCATCTTTTTTGGGGTTACAAATAGGGGAGGGGAGATAAAGTGGAGGACATGTTAAACATTCACATGGATCTTTCAGTATCTCAAAAATAGTGACTTTGACTTCCACCAGTCCTATTGCTACTGAACCTTAGAGAAATAGCTTGCACCTGCTCTTTTGAGGTTGGCATGCATTTATGAAACTATTGAAAAGGATTTCTAAGTGGAAAGAGCTTAGGAAGTGGTAGATTGGTGAGAACTTGTAGTTTATGTTGCTAATAAAGGAACAATGCCACTAGGTTAAGAATGGGCTGAGCAATCTGCCAAAGCTCTAAGATACGAGTATACATTAGCAAGGAAGTGTTCCGCCTTGGAGAGAAGCCTGCTCTCTTCCTTTGGGGACAGTTGTTGGTGAGGGGAATTTGATACATACTGAAAATTGTTTCCTCCAAACTTGTAACAAGACTCTCCTCTGTAAATACTTGCCAGCAGTTTCCACTGCTTTTTAATACAATACCATTTGCCAATCAAAAAAGATAGATTGTTTCCTCCAAAAGGTAGCAGTTGTGTCTTAAGTCCCTCTGGATTGTTTAATTGCATGATGAAGATTAGTGTTACTTTGTCCTAACAATGAATGAGATATTACTCTATCAGTAATGAGTAACCTGGAGATTCTAAGAATCTAATCTCACTCCCCCCCACTCTCAGACCCAAGCTTACCGGTGTGAAAGAAATATCATTCTTTTAAAGTCCTAATACCATCATTTCAAGCTAGCTAATATCTGTTGACTGATTTCTCATTGCAGATTAATCGAGGCCATTCATACTCATTCAGTGGTAATATAACTGTGGAAGGCTGTACAAATTCGGCTATGCTGGGCAAATTCTGCAACCAGACGATTAGTTTGCTCTCATGTTCGGATACCTATATATCTCCTGAAAGCGGAATAGGTAGTCAATCTTGTTGAAGTGTGTGGCTATCTCATCTAAAAGCTTAAGCTGTTAGAGAGAGTGTACTTTTATCTACTTAATTATATTCAGGGGCCTGTTTCTTTTTTCACGGGCCAAACACGTGAAAATTCTTTTTGACAATAGGTGGCGGTGAGATTTGATCTCAGAACCTCTGCATGCTCTGCTACCATCTGATCTAAAAGCTTAAGCTGTTAGAGAGAGCACACTTTTATTTACTAAATTATATCCTCAAATCTTATAAAACTGCAGCGAATATGGCTCCCTGTGGAGGCAGTGAAGGGAACTGTCTTGATGTTGCTGGGTCAAAAGTCTATGCATTGGATGTAGTGAGTATTGCTGAGGAGATGATAATCACAGCATTAAATATCACGTTCACTCAATCACAGCGTTCTAATGGAACCATCAGTAGCAGCGGAATTTCCCTGATGTGTTATGTTCGGCATGGGACTTTACCGCTGCCACAACTGTATGATTATTCTGCCGATATAAACAGATCCCCATTGGTCATACCTTTACCTAAACTTGGTCGTTGGTACATTAAAATTCAGCCAGCAAACACATCAGAAAGCATGTCAGCAATCCAAGAAATGAGCACTACGATATGCTATTCATTGGGATGGCAAGTACGTCAGTGTCCTGCGGATAAGGCTGGATTGAACTGCACAACAGAAAAATACACACTTCAGGTGGACTTATAATGAGTTTTGCTACTTCGATCTTTCTCAAAACTTCTCATTAATTTTGTATACTTTGCTTGCTTGCACGTTATCATTGAACATTATGTATGGTCATTGTGGATTTTGGTAACTCGATTTCCTGCTTAATAAAAGAAAATGATACACTACATGTATAGATACACATTTTCTCTTCCAATGCAAATAGTACGCATCAAAGCTGACCTGATTAGTTGTCAATCTTTTCATATCTGTTTTGGGGGAGTGGGGGTAGGGGGTGGGAGGGAATCTTGAAATAGTAGCAGGACTATCCATTAATAACCACCTCGTAATGTTTCTGTGCAGACGTTTCTGAAGAGAACCCCATATGTTGCTTTTGAATCCTATTATCTACCTATCAGTGAAGAAGTTCCCACAGGCTCTGCTAGTTTTCCCTTGGGACCTCTTTTGAGTAATTCCTCTGATGGGGATATGAGGGATTACACTTGGACCTTTTTCCTTTTGGACATTCCCGATGGTGCCGCTGGCGGAAATATCCATGTCCGTGTTGCATCAGAAGCAAAGATAAGTGGGGAAATATATGCCAGATATGGTGGATTTCCATCTCTAAGTAACTGGGATTACTTCTATGCAAACAGCACAAGCAACAGCAATGGTTCCATGTTTTTTAAGTTATATGATGCAAGTGATAAATCCGTTAGCTTTTATATCATATATGCTAGAGGAGGAACATGGAGTTTTGGGTTAAGGCACCCAATTTCAAACAGGCGTAGTTCGATTGTTGAAACTAGCATGTCTATCTCACTAGAGAGATGCCCAGAGAAATGCTCTTCACATGGGGCATGCAAGTCTGTGTTGGATTCAAGTGGTCTCACTTTCTACAGGTTCGTATATGATGACTTCTGAGAATTAAGCTATTGGGTTCAATTTTTGCATGCAATAAATCTGCCTTTTTCAGTTTCTGCGATTGTGATCGGCGCAACGGAGGCTTTGATTGCAGTATTGAACTGGTTTCTTCTTCAGGTAAAGCATTGTGTTTTTGTGACTTTCGGACTTATGCCAGTGTCTTTAGCCATTTTAAGAGAACTGCTGCTACATCCTCTGTTGTTTGTTTCTATTTTTGAAAGTCTTCACTTAGCTCTTAAAATTTGAATCTACAACTAGGCGTTGCAGATTAGAGTAACCAATAACTGTGTGCACTATCAGTATTATCTCGAGTACACCTATCAATTGATTCAATATGATAATATGAGGAGTAACATTTGTGTGTCCTGAATGCTGATAGCTTGTTGATCATGATTCAGCTTAAACCATTTGCAATTGCTGCATGTGTTGTTTCATCGTTAAAAATAAAAAACAATAACTGCAACATGTGTTTCAACATGCTCTCTGCTATTGCTAGTACACTCTTGATTACTATTTATTTGTTTATGTTTTGATAAAATTTTTACTCAGTAAGTTCTCATTAGTTTAATTATGCAATGGATCTTTTAAAGGACAAGTGCTGAAAACTCATGTAGGGCAAATGTGGCAATCGATTTCCCTTATTGGATCCAATGCTGCAGCTTTGCTCCCTGCTTACTGGGCCCTCCGTCATAAGGTGATATTAGCTAATACAGTAACATCATAAGGCAATTAATGTCTTCTGATTGATATTCAAGTGAAGAGGATGTAAAGATCAGATATCTAGGGTTATATTTCCAGCAGACAAACTTTATCAGTGTGTGTGTATAATAATTTTTTTTTCAGTGGACAAGCGGAACCTTGGATTCATCATTTTTTATATGCTTAAAAGGTAAACCGTCCTTTCTTCTGCAGGCATTTGCTGAATGGGTTCTTTACACATCAAGTGGTATCTCAAGTGGCCTGTATCATGCATGTGATGTTGGTACTTGGTGTCCATTGGGCTTTCATGTCTTACAGGTATCACTCCTATGGATTTTGATATATTGCATTTTTGCATTTGGTGGATAAGTATTTTAATGGTTTCCTTTTCGTCGACTGGCCCCAGTTCATGGATTTCTGGCTATCTTTCATGGCTGTTGTTAGTACTTTTGTGTACTTGTCTACTATTGATGAACTTACAAAGAGGACGATTCACACTGTTGTTGCAATCCTGACAGCCCTCATGGCTGAAAATGGACCAACCAGGTAAAGTTCATATATCTAGTCTTCTTTTTCAATAAAAGTTTGGATGAAGCTTTCTAGTCATTGAACCATTTGAATAAAGCTTTAACGTGGTCAACATTTACAGGTCCTCGAACATTATTCTTGTTGTGGCTATTGGTACTTTGGGTCTGGTCATTGGGTTCCTCATTGAATTCTTTACTCATCATAGATGGATTTCCTTTTCAACAGAAATTTGTTTGAACATGCTCAACAGGTAGGTGGAGTTTTTGTTCTAAAAATTTAGAGATGTAAATAAAGCTGAAATTATGCTTTTTCATTCTTCATATACACGATCAGAGTATTAAAGGGAAGATATGGTTTGCAAAATGTACGATCCTTATAGGATTGCACTCAAAGGTGTCTTGCCAGTTACTGGTGGTAACGTGTTTTATTCATTAGAAAATCAGATCACTACAGGTTTCATTTGCAACTACTTTTGAACTAATACTGTCACCAACTCCATACAGAATATTGAGGCCAAGCTTAGGAAATTCTCTGAGAACTTAAGCTAACCTCAAGCATATGATCCATGTTCTTCTTCCATAAGCCATGGTTACACTTTTCACTTGTGAAGAAAGGGGGAAAAAGGCAGCAGTTATTCTGGCAATAAAAATATAAATTTAGATATTTGTTTTAATTTCTAATAATTCAGCCACGTCTGACTTTGAATGCAGATGGGGAACTGTAAAAGCATGGATTCTCTATATGATTCGGTCGCTTTTGAAGCGCTTTCATTGGGGCTTTCTACTTGCGGGATTCACTGCATTAGCAATGGCTGCCATTAGCTGGAGACTAGAAACAAGTCAAAATTACTGGAAATGGCACAGGTCTGAAGAGCCATAAAATATTTCTCCTACGTCTTTTGACTCTCTCTCTCCTCTTCCTGCTTTCTCTGACATCTTTCATTTGTCATTTCTGCAGTGTATGGCATGTTTCAATATATATTTCTTCATTTCTTTTTCTCTGTTCAAAGGCAACAGCTGTCAACTGTGAGAACGAACAACCTCGATCAGAGAACTATGAGTTGGCTCGGCAAAATTCTTTCAGTGGTAGTAACGAAAGAGTTGGTAGATAGTTCATATAAAATCTACTTTAGTCCAAGCACATAACGTATAGAGTCTAGAGCTACTTGATGCTGAGAACGTATAATGATCTGCACCAAGAAGTCACTTAGGTGATTAGTGGCTGAGGAGAAGCAAATGTTTGTTAGTCATTTTTAGCAATCAAAAAAAATGTTTGTTGGTCGTTCTCAAACAGTTCTTCTTTTTCTTCTTCTAAATTTTATGTGGCTAAGGGATATACCATTGGTGTCATGTTTTATGTAACATTGTTTTTAGGAACCAAAAGCAGAAGAGGTCCATTTTGTGTAGTCAGGAAAGTTATAGCTTACGATAGGGGAGATGAAAAGGGGAAGAAGATTGGTGCTGGGTATAGTAACTTTGTTTTATTCTTTCTCCGTTGAGTCAATACTGGTGGCGGAGATGCAAGTTAGACCACACAAGTTCATATATTGGTGAAGTCTGTAAAGAAACTGTTCCGATGAGGAGTCCCATATATACTGCTGTGCAGATCACTGTACAGTTGTTTGTACGTATTGATAATTATGGTGTACCATAATATGCTCTGATTACAATTGTAGCAGATGTTATGTAAAGTGGGTGAACCATGAAAAGTTTAGTATCAAAAGGAAGAGGGACGAAAAGTACATTCTCTGAATGGAAGTTTGAATCTTCTCATTATACAGATCCTAGTGAAGCTACAGGTAAAATCTGAGTTTCTTTCAGAAATAAATCTCTATGAACAAGATGCCAACAGTATTATAGACAGTTCCTCTTCACAATCTTGCAAAAACATATACTTTATATATCATGTACTTGTATTTCCCTGAAAGGAGTGTCATGGAGCCTCTATCCATCAAAAAGTTCTTTTGGTTTCCGGAAGGCCACCTGAAGCTTGGCGTTTGGCTTGATATCATACTAGTGCATAGCAGTTAGATGACAAAACTTTCTTGCGTCTAGAAGGCGGCTGCAACATGATTTTACACCACTGCTGTGCATACATTTACATTTCATCGATCAGTCTGACAACCCTTGCTCTGCTCTTGCACTTGCGACATATTCAATCTTACTCTGTTTCCTAATTACATTTATTCCCTTGCTCTCCTCCATCTTCATGGTAAAAGCAGCCCAACTATGTGCAACTGGAGCCGAGTTTTTGTTGCTTTATGCTAATGTGTTGATTCCGGGAGTAATAATTTCCATGCTACAGCCTGGTGACTTGTTATGCAACCTCTCTCTTACCATTTCCCAGATCAAGGCTGCATCGGGCCAAATGCCAATTACTATCAGAGGCACACAAGTTTGACATCAGGACATAAGTAGCAGTATCATTTGGATCCATCGCGAAAAGCTTTTGTGCTGCCCATTTAGCCAGTTTCACATTTCCATGGATTTTAGAAGCACCAATGAAAGCCTTCAGGGCATCTAGTTGGGATTCAACTGGCATTGAGTTTAGAATTTCGTAAGCCTCATCTAGAAGGCCTAATCGTCCAAGAAGATCTACGAGACAGGTATAATGTTCTGAGCTTGGCATAATTTGGTAGTAATTAGTCATCAAACTGAAGTACTGCAGCCCTTTACTAAAGAGACCACCATGGCTACAGGCAGAGAGAACCTCTAGAAATACTATGCTATCTGGCTTCACACCATTTACCAACATTTCCTCAAAAAGTTGAATAGCTTCCTTGGGAAAACCATGGAATGCATAAGCTCCAATCATTGATGTCCATGAGAAAAGATCTGGTGCTGTTATTGAGCTGAAGGATTGGTAAGCAGGAAGGATACTACCACACTTTGAGTATGCATTTATCAAAGCATTTCCAATTGATAAAGAGTTTGAGAATACATGTTTTACTGCATAAGCGTGAACCTGTACAGTTCCTGAGGCCATTGATAAGTTACCACACGAACTAAGGAGACTAGCCAAAGTGAGCTCATCAGGAACAAAATCCTCTCTTAACATCCTCTTTAGAAGTTCGATAGCTTCCTTCCCATCTCCATGACGTCCATAACCTACAATAATAGTGGTCCAAGAGACCACATTTCTGAAGGCCATAGCATCAAAAGCCTTGCGAGCATCGGTTATATGTTCATTCTTGGCATACATATCAACAAGTGCACTTTCAATCACCACATCCTTGTTAAGGCAAACTTTAATAACAAGGCCTTGGATCTGCCTACCTGTGTCATAAAACCCCAAACTGGCGCAGGAATTAAGTAGACTAGCAAATGTGAACTCATCCCCCTCAAACCCCTCCAATCTCATCCCATTGAATAACACGAAAGCCTCTTCACCCAAACCATTCAGTACATAGCAAGAAACCATAACATTCCATAACATCAAATCTCGCACCAAAACCCGATCAAGAACACACCTAGCCTCTCCGATCAGCCCAAACTTTCCATACAAATCAACAAGAGTGGCACCAAGAAAATAGCTTTGATCATGTCCCAACTTCACAATGGCACAATGCAACTCCTTGGCCAACCAAACACCAGCCTTTACCTCCACGCAAAGTTGGAGCAACCCACAGAACGTAATGAAATCAGGAGACACCGATTCCATCAACATTTGCTTGAAATAAGAGAATCCCAGATGACCATTTGTCTTGAAACGCTCAGCAGAGTACCTTAAACCACATATCAAGGTGTTCCAAGTTACAATATTTCTAACACACATTTCATCAAACAGCTTGCACGCATCAACAAGCTCCTTGCATTTCACATATGCTTGCAAGAGCTGGTTTCCCAGGGAAAGCACATTAGACATACCCACCTTAATTATATTTCCATGTATGCGTTTTCCTTCATCAAGATTGCCCATTTTTGCTGAAATTTTAAGGGCATTGGAAATGCAAGTGTGGGAATTACATGAATCATTATTATGGGTCACCTCAACAGTAGGAAATGAAACTTCTTCCCTAGCTAAAATCGAACTACTGGTGGCAACAATGGTTGATAGAAATAGTAACTGCTGATTGAAGTAAATCGTCGGAATTGGAATATATCGGCATTTGATGATCATGGATTGCATACTTCAAACAGAGATCAAGATTGAGCAGTTTTCTAGTCCTGTTTAATGTTTTTAGTGTACCTGGTCCGATCATGCATAAGCCCAAGGGAAATTTAGGAGTTAATTATCACTAATTTTGTATAATTATACATTAAATTGTCTAACAAATTCCAAAGGCTAATACTTTACTTTACATAATTAGCTTAAATTGTCATCCTCATTCAATTTTATATCTTTTAGGAAGATTTGATGTTGTGACAAACTTAATTTAAAATACTAACCAAGAATTTGAACCAAACTTAATCTGACCCATCTACTTGTATCCTTAAAAATATGTGTTTTTATTTAGTATTCCATATCTCGTAATATAACACATTAAACTATTCTATAAAGGTAGATGGAGGTTGAGATGGACATGTGAACATATCAAAAGTGATAAAATCAAGAATAAGACTATTTGGGAGTAGTTGAGAGTGATCTCTATGGCAGACCAGATGAGAGAAATGAGACTAAGATAGTTTGGACATGTGCAGAGGAGTATGCCGATATCTCAATTAGGAGGTACAAAAGGTTGGATTTATGGTGGTTATACGGAGGGATCGTTGTAGACCGAAAAGGTATTGAAAAGAGGTGATTAGACAAGATATGATGCAGTTTTATATCATCGAGATCATGATTTTAGATAAAAAAGAATTGAGATCACGTATTAGGGTAAAAAGTTACCTTGTTTTGTGACTTTTTAAGTTTGTTATATGATTAGTCGTGCTATTATGGTTGTATTGTTACTGCTCTTCGAGTATTCTGCTTCTTCAATTATTTTTTCTGCTAGAATTGATATTGCTCTTCGTTTTAGTTGGTATTCAGGATGTATGGTTTTCTTCTTTTACTCGGGACAAATATATTTGAGTCGATGAGCTTTCGAAAATATACTCTCTTTCTCTATAAAATAGTGATAAAATCTGTATACAATCTACCCTCATCATACCATACTTTGTGATTTTATTGAGTATATTGTTCAAACAACAATATTATTGTAATATTCTCCAAACGACCCAAGTGATTCATCAATCAAATACTGAACACATATTTGCCATATTGTTTATGAATTATCATATGATATTAAGATAATAAATGGACGGCAACAGATGTGACTTTGCCTAGAGGTCATGAAGAAAGAAGAATTGTCTATGTCAATTAATATTTAATATCCTCTATCTTAATATTTTACTAAACATTAGCATTATTATGGGTATACTATAATATAAAATAGTCAGCCGCAATGCATAGCCATTAATTTAAAGTGGCCGTCTTTTTAAGCAACTTGGTACAATGTTGACAAGAATGTCATCACTTGTCTCCATTTCAACCATTAATTCATACATGTATATTGATGGATGCAACTTTAAATAATTTCACCGAACATATTTTTCCACTTAGGCCGCAATTTTATGTTATGTCCAAAAGGATCGAGTTAACACCCTTCTGTCTTTTAAGATACGTTCACAATATTATGAGGCTATAATTTGATGGAATTGTGACTTAATAATCGAAACTTTAGCTACATCAATGCTTTATATTATAAAATATATATTTTTTTCTTTTCAGTTTATGTTGTAATATATTGAGGATATATATTTTTTGCCGATACTTCAGTTTATTGATTGGATCGTTTGCACTATACTTACCATACATCATTTTAATAAATTATGCTTTTTAAGCATATGACTGTACTAATAACAATAATATATTTAGTGCAATCTTTCAGATAAAATCTGAAAAGGGTAGATATATGCAGACCCTATTCTTACATTTATGGGGTAAAATTGTTGTTTCCAAAAAAAAAAAAAAAAAAAGTTTTCCAAATAATCTTTTTTATTTCATAATTTTAACCATTATAATATTCTTTATTTATAGTTCATTTTCTAGAATATCCAAAGGCCAAAATATATTAATGTAAGTTGTTACTAAAGAGGTGTCGTGGTGTAGTTGGTTATCACGTCAGTCTAACACACTGAAGGTCTCCGGTTCGAGTCCGGGCGACGCCATCTTTTAACTTGCGTATGAAGTTTTTCTTGCATATTCCGAATTTTCTCCACAGATCTTCTTTTAATATCTATTCCGACCCCTATACTTTGTACTATTGACATTGAACTACCTTCTCTATTTCAGTTTTTTCCTTTTCTCAAAAGCCTCTTGCCCTTTTTCTTCTTGTTCACCCCACTAGTCACCATTTCAAGCTTGTTCTTTCCCAAAACCAGAAACCAAAAATAGAATCTTTAGCAAGGTGAAAGGTCTGGTTTTTTTCCCCTGTAGGTATTTCTGGTGTGCTACTGCTTCTTTTGGAACTGAAGTTGGATGTAGTTAACTTTTATGAGATACATTTGGTGTGGTCCACTTATCAAGTTGCCATTCCAAACAGACTCCTTTTCAAGGTAAAGATTTCCGTTTTCCTCTTTATGGTGTGCCTGTTAACTGCTTGTTTAAACTCCTGTTTTAGAAACTGAAGGTGGGTGTGCTTAGTTTTTATTCATAGTTCAATTTTATGTGGTATTATTTCCTTTTTTGAACTGTTGGTGTTGGACTTCAATTAGGTGTGGTCTATTTATCAGGTGTCTTTGTAAAGATTCTCTTTTTCATCTGTCTTAGTTACCATGCCAACCAGACTCCTTTTTCAGAAGAACAAACAACTAAAATGTTTTAGTGTGGCAAAGCTTCTGTTTTTCCCTTTTTGTGTTCTTTCTAGTGTGCTACTGCATGTGTATGTATGTCTTCTTGAAACTCAGTGTGTGTGGGGTTTAACCTTCTGTCTGGTCAATTGGTTAGTTGGGTAAAGATTCTGTTTTTTTTTTTTACTGAGTTTGTCGTATTAATTTTCTGAGTTTTAGCAAAACGGTTCTCTCTAGTTCTTTCTGGTGTGCCACTCTATGTTGGTCGGAATCTTCAACAGCGGGTGCATTTGGATTCGACAAAAGTAGCATATTTTCGGAGAATCCGACATGGGTGCAGCATTGAAGGTGAAGAGTCCGCACAACATAGGTTCCACTGCTTTTTATGTGTGCTTTTGAAACTGGAGGTGGTACTAGCCAATTTGTCTAAAATTTGTTTGGTGATGTAAAGTTATGTTACTTTAGCCTAATTCAACCCAAAAATCTAGCTCGTGAGGGGAGGTTTACCCAAGTGTATATAAACAGACCACCAGTCCACTCTCCAATCAATGTGGGACTCTAACCCGCTCAAACAGATGAGGATTTGTATTTCTGAACTCAACTAGTTTTGGATTGAGGCATAGTTATTTAGGCCTGGTCTATTAATGAATATTTTTGTCTAGTTATCCTGTTTTGCTGTGTTTGTGCTATTAGGTCTCTTGCCTAGGTACAGGTGCTGTTTTTCCTAAGTGGGTCTTTCTGGTCTGCCTCTATCTTTGTATGTGTATGCCTCTGAGACTGAAAGTGGGTGCCGTTAGAAATTCTGAAATGTTATTGGGTTTGGATCTACTTATCAGGTTTCTTGTGTAGAGCTTCTGTTTTCTCTGTTTGCTAATATTTCACTTTTCCGAGTTAATGTTTTCTGGAAAGGTTAGTTTCATCGATGAATTTTGGTCCCCATAACTATGGTATCAAGAGTCTGACTGCTAGTACTTGTTGGTTCTTTATTGTCCTCAATAGTTTTTAACGTTATGGATTATAGCTTTTTTTGAACTTAAGGAGAACTTGTCTATTTGCTCAGAATCATTTCTTATGGTTTGAATACTGAAAGGGTCGTTGAAGCTTACTGCTTTGTTTAATTGTTATTGCAATTTCCATTGCTTTTTCAAGAAGTCCTTGCAAACTCCCACTAGTATAGGTAGCGGGCAACCCTGTCCACCTAGCCTAAGCAAATGGGAAAAAGAATCACCAAAAGTGTTTTTCTTTTCTCTGCCAAGGTTGAACATTAGGCTCCAAGGTATGCACCCACTCCATTGACCATTAGGATACACCTTTTGGGTGATTTTATAAGCTTAAGTATACATATTACATCATTTGCTTCTCTGAGTCAGTCCCTGTGCGATCTTTGGAACAGTTCAGTACACAGTTTCCATCTTGAAAGGAGCAAGCTCAAATGATGAGACAAGTATTCTAACAGTGAACTGCAAGTCTGTATATGACTTTGTTTCTATGATTCTTGTGGTGTTACTCCATAACTATTTTTAATGATAAAAATATTGGTTGATAGTCGAGAGTTGTGAAAGTTCTACATGGAATTGGACAATAATTGTTGGACAAAAAGTCTGTCCGTCTGTATTAACCATCCAAAATGTTTTGTACAAAGAAGTGATTTTACCCATCAATGCACCGTAATCACTGAAATGGAATCTTCAGTATCTTCCCTATATGGAGAGAGAAGTACAGAAATGCAAAGATGCTTCTTCAAACTATAAACAAAGTACTTAGCTCGCTTTGGGGAATAATTCAAAGTAGTTTTATGTTCTTGTTTCAAGAAGCTTTTGTTTGGTATTCTTTATCCTGGTCCTCTTTTTGAATTTCTATGTTGCCTTACTCGCTGTTAACCATTCATTTCTTTTTGTGCCTGTATGATTCTAAATGTCCATCTCTTCTTTTGCGTTTCTGCAGTGGATTTTCCCTGTTGATACTGACGGAGAAGGTAATGTGTTGGAAATAAGACATACTCTTGGATAACTTAATAGCTGCAAGAGATGGGTGGTTGCTGTTGCTCTTCAAGGAAGCCTCCCCAGCTTCATGGAACACCAGTATTTTACTATGTGAGTAATTTGTTCCGATCAATCTACATATGGAAACATGCAACTAGCTTAAGCGCTTTCAAATTTTGTCCTATTTATTCATTTACTTTCTGTAACCTTGTTTTATTTGCACTTGTCTTTTAATAGTATCGTATTTCTTAAAATGGTAGCTCATTGAATTGTACGTATGATTTCTGCTCAGTCCTTTTCTTGTTGCCTTTATGGTGCTTAGTCTGTTTGATTTGACTCAATATTTCACATTTTTAAATGTATGAAACACTCCTTTTTTATCGTTTGATTGGTTTATAATTAATATTGCATTTCTACAGCTCATGCATTCTGCTATTAAGCATCACTAAAAGAGATTTACCAATTTTATCTGGAAACTCAAATATTTGGATCAGTTCTTGGTTCCCTTACACAGTTTATTATTTTTCAGGATAAAGCTCAAACTTGTAGGGAAAAGAACGCAACAGATTTTATATATGCTATATGCTTCTACAGTCATGTCAATCTGTTTTTATACTCATGTCCAATGCTGATGGACTGGCACTTTGTTTGTTCATTGAAGTCTTTTCTAATCTTTCTAGTATAGTCTCTTTGTTATGGTGTTCTTTATACTCAAACTCTCACCGTAGATTTTCAATCCTCTTTCTGCAGTTTCCACCAGCTCCTGAAGAGTATGAGTCCCTGACGTCTGATGATAGTGCTGCTATTGCATTTACCTCTGACCTCCTGGATGATTTAAACCTAGATAGATCAACACCCGACACTTACCGCTCTCCTCCTGCACCAATTCCATTTGAAGTAGTTTTGGGGCATTCACAGTCAATAGGTTCCCAGTTCACAGATGAAACAGTAGTTCAACATAGTTGTGATATTAAGTTATCTGATCGCAAAGCTGAAATGGAATCTCTTCTTGCCTCCCTAAAGAAAACAGGGATTGACCTTGTAAAATCTTATCCACCTATCATTAAATCAGCGGAAGAAGAAGATGTTTGTCCTACTTGTCTTGAAGGTATACAAATGAACATCATTCGGGGGACGACTTCAGTTTTACCTCCTCCCCTCTACCTTTTTCTTCTTTATTTTCTATATAATCAACCTTTCTGTGAATGTCTATATTTTGCACTTATTTTGCAGAGTATGATACCGACAATCCAAGAATAGTCTCAAAATGTAACCACCATTTTCATCTTTCATGCATCCTTGAGTGGATGGAAAGAAGTCGAACATGCCCAATATGCGATCAGGTATACTTTGTTTTCCTTTTCTACCCCTCCCCCTCTTTTTTCTTTTTCTATCTTCCTCTGTACAACAACAACATACCCAGTATAATCCCACTAATGGGGTCTGGGGAGGGTAGATTGTACGCAGACCTTACCGCTACCTCATAGAAGTAGAGAGGCTGTTTCCTAAAACCCTCAGTTCAAATCCCAAAGGCAGAATACCTAGATATATCCAAAAGAAAAGAAGTAAGGTACGTGAAAAGTAAGAAATGTAATTAAAGGGAAGGGGCAGTAGGTGCGACTAGCGATAAATAAAAAACATAGCAATAAATAAATAATAAACAGATAAATGAATGAATAAATAAATAAATAAATACATAGCATATGACAGTATTAAATCTGTATCATCATTTTTTCCAAGAAGTATATGAGGAGAACATCTTGACAGGATGAAGGTTTCTGCTGATTCATTTTACTAATTTTTATTGTTGTCGCCATCTGAATGTTCTTTTTTAAAAAAATATTATCTTGGTTGCTAAGATCCATAAAGTGAGCAAGACTATTATTGATGCAGGAGATGATATATGAAGCTCGATGAAACTTTTCTAACCGAAAGTTCTTTTGCTGCTGGTTTTCACTTGGCGGCTTGGCCTGTATTCCCTTATTCGCTCGTAAAAGTGTAAATTCTCTATGTATATGTTAGTAATCCCACTCTCGATGAATATGCGAGCTGCGATTTGCAGCCACAAGAGAAAAGGAAGCTGTAGTTTTGCATCTGATTCCCGGAAGACGTGTGGTTTTGCAAGTGAACTCTCTTGTTGATTCATACCCACAGCCTTTGCCATCTTAGCAACCCCTTTTATTAGTCAGTCTTGTAATTAATAATTGACAACCAATTCCTTAGTTTCGAGTCTTGATTTGTATGAATTCTCACATGGAGGTGTTACCAATCTTATTAGTTCACAAAGCTATGTAGTGCAATCATTGGGAATTTATTACACTACATAATCGACAATGACTTTATTCACCTCAATACCACTCTCTTTTGTCTTATTTTTGATTGTGTAAGAAATCATTTTATTATCAATGCACCAGAGTTTAAACTAATAAGAGTCAAATGTTTGTTAACCCTATCAAAATCCTATTAATAAATTTGAGATCACGCTTAGGACAAAAAAGGATTAATTAAATGTAAACATCATCATTATTGCATCAACAAAAAGTTAAAATAATATCCTCAAGAAGCACATTGGTCAAAGGTTTTCACCAACTTCGATTACTTAATTCTTGCTTTTGCTACTTTTCAAAACACATGGCCAACTACTCTTATTTTAACTACTTTTCTCTGCCCCACACTTTTTTATTTGATACGATATTTAAAAAAAAAATTAAGTTTTTAATCTATAATTATTTTTAATATTTGTGTGACTAGAAATTATTTCATCAATAGTAAAAAGAGAATTTTAAAGTCAAACTATGTCCAATTAAAGTAAAATGATATTCTTTATGAAACGGGCGAAAAAGAAAAGGATGACACATGAAATCAAACAAAAAATACTATATAAATACAACAAAATGTTTTGTTTAGAGCTTAAATCAAAGACAAAATATATAGTAAAGATAGGAAATAAAAGTTTTTACCAGAAAACAGCCTATTTGGCCTAAATTATGCAAAGAGGTTTTCTCTTCATGCTGAAAAACCATGGGCTCTATTATTCTTTTCCCCTCAAACCGGAAATTTATTTTAAATAACAATGGCAGAACCACTTGGGGCTTTACTAATTTGACCTTCTTTTTTCTTTTGGAGCTATATGTTTGTCAGGTGATTCACTCGAGCCTTCTTCGATAAAAAGTTATATTATTAATATATGATTAAAATATTTTTTTGTGTATACATAGTAATATTGAATTCTCTTCAACAAGTTCATATGTTTACTTCTTCAAATTTGAACCCCCAAATCAAATTTCTCATTCCGCAATTGGATGCATGCCTAAATTATTTCTGCTCTTAATAATTAATTACTCATGAAATTGATTATTTTACAGTCTTGATCTCTCACGACTACGCTGATGAGGCAAAAAGGGTAAATACAACTCCTTTAGGCATATGGATTTTTTTTTATATCTTTTAAATATGATATTTTTCAACCGTTAATTTTCAAAATTAAAAAAAAACGCAATAATGATTTTTCTGTAGTTTTGCATTAAAGGTGCCTCAAATAATTTATTTACGTTTTTTCTGTATATTCCTTTCGACCATTTTTATTTATTTCGATATATATTTTAATGATCAATAACAATTTTATTATATGACTTTTTTAATATAATAAATTTTTAAATGAATATTTATTTTTAGCATAATAAACAAATAAAAGTAAAGGAGGAAGTACTATAATGGCAATTGAGTAACCACTTACCATTAATAGTTGCAATTTTATTTTAGTAACCACTTACCATTAATAGTTGCAATTTTATTTTATTTTTAATCCTCTTTGCAATTTGCTTAACAAATTTTCAGACGTTAAAATCAATAATTAGATTTTAGCTTTCCATGAAATATCTCAATCATATCATATTTATATCTAAAAATATTTTTTAAAAAAAGTATAAGTAATTTCCCGTGTAATCAACTATATAAAAAGAACATTTCAATAAAAATAGAACGGTCAAAATTATAACATCTATATATTTTAATATAATATTTTGATATTCTTATTATAAATATCAAATATCATATTATGTATTAATTTTTTTTTAAATGCATATCATAATATTAAATTATAGTATCACAAATTTTAATTTCGATATAATAATTCAATATCTATGTAACATACCTACCCCGCAAGACCCATTGACAAGATTGTCTTTAATAAACACAAATTTAGGTCTAACATAACCATTTATGCTTTGACAAACGAAGTCTTTACTTCAATTAAGAATCATTAACCCTACTCCCTTGACTTCATTATATAATTGGATAAATAAATAGTAACAGAGTCAGAATTGTCACTAAGGAGATTTAAAATTTGAATAAGCATCCATATGAACTAATCAAAGGGGGTTCGACGTCTACTATATAGTATATACATACAAAAAATTATTTTAATTATATATAAATAATATAATTTTTCGTTGAAGAGGGTTCGGATGTACCCCTTAACAAAAGGGTAGCTCCAGCGCTGAATAATATATGATGTCAAATCCTTAATAAAATAGCAGCTATCCGAATTACAAACTAATAGTATATAACAATTTATTTTTGTAAATATAACACCTGTAAATACAATATACTTCCTCTCTTTTATATTAAGTGAATTGTTGGACCATTTTACACATATTAAAAAAAAGAAATAAAGACAAAATTTAATCATATTTTTTCATTTTTACTCTTTTTCAAACTCCACATACTCATTTAATGCATCATTTATTTTTCATACAAAACTCAATCTTAGAAACTTAATTAATGAAGGGTAAAATTGGGAAAAAAATCCAACATATCCCTTAAAAAGTGAATAAGAAACGGAGGAAGTACATCACTAGTTGTAAGTTAACTCAACAAATTTGTGTACACATTTATTGAAAATAAGTTTGAACTTGAATAGAAAACTGTGAACTATAATTGTTTCATTTTGTAGAAATATTCGACATTATAAATAAATAATAATAAGTTTAAATGTTTTTGTTTTTATTTAATTTATTTTTTAACGTTGAAAAACAGACGAACTCGTGAGTGGACTTGAAGATTGCATGTCTGCCACCATATCTCTTTTCACCGTAAACTTTTTAACTCAAAATTTTGTTAAATGACAATATTACCCTCAATCAGACTCCACTATCCCACCCTTGTACTTCATCCATCCAATTTATTTAATACTTTTTTTAAGCTGTTCAGAAAATAATCATATTATCTCAATTTATATGGTATAATTTAATAATTAAGAAAAAACTTATTATAATTTATTCATGTATTATTTAAATATTTTAAATTATCAATTCTTCTAACTTATAATAATACTCAATTAGGTAAATCATTTCTACATAGGTAAACTATTTTTAAAAACCTTTAAAGACAATACATATGACTATGCAGTCAAAATAAAAAAGTTTTAGGGATAGAAAAAAGGAGAGATTTTCATCATTTGTGGATCACTAGGATAAACGCAGTAATTCGCAAAAGGAGAGTATCCTATAATTATAGTAGATTAATACACGATCTGGTTCGAAAGATAGAGAGTTGATGAGGAGGAAATTGAGAGTAATTTCCTTCTCAAGAAGAGTTGGGCGGCTCTCTCTTTCCCTTTATCCTGTGCCTGGGATTATATGAATGTCTTTTACTACGATTTTCGGGTGGGAAGAAAGTCAAGTACTACTTCTACGTAAGATGGAGTTGTGATAAAATTATCATATACGGTGTAGATATCAACGTGTTGATTCAATAATGATTGTACCACTTTTCTCCATTACTTAGAAAAAGTGACCCACCGATTCAGGGGCCGATCTCTTGTATCGGAGCAAATAAATTCAATAAAAAAATTCCACGACATACCCGAACAATCATTTAAATCATTTATTGACTCTCATAATTTGATTACATCAATATAAATGAAGGATATGTCTTTTAAGATTCAGTAGAGTAATAATTTAGCTTTTAAGCTGATGTTGGGACAAATTTAACCATAATTTTCCAACACTGAATTTCTCAAAAGCAGTACAAATATTCTCCGAGCTTTTCAATGTTTATATAAAAACCAAAAATCTCTTCTTCAGCTAACCAAAAGTTGGAAAAATTCATCACCATGATTCCACAGAGAGTAATTCCCATTTTACTTCTCATCTCAATTTCTATGGCATTTGGGGTTAGTTCAGAAATAGCAAAATCAAGAATGGATAATGTAGCCATGACCCATGTAGCTGAACCCACTAAAGAGTCTTTTTCAGCTGAAAGAAAGTTGGGATCTTTGAAAAGGAACATAAAGTTGGAATCTTTGAACAAATCTGGAGTTATACTAAGTGGGAATTTCACTGTTATGAGTGAGAACAACACATTTGAAATGGGGTTTTTCACAACAAATGATGAAATAAAATGGTATTTAGGGATTTGGTTTGCTTCAATTCCTACCCCTACTTATATGTTTGGGTAGCTATAAGGAAAGACCTATCAAGAATCCATTTTTAGCTACTCTGGAGATTACTGACGATGGGAAATTAGTTTTGAAGGAAGATTCAAGAACCATTGTATGGGAAACAACCAACTTGGAGAAAGCTAGTGATGTGAAGCTTTTGGACCAGGGGAATTTGGTTCTTGGTTCTAATGAAGGTCTTTTGGTATGGGAAAGTTTTGATTTTCCTACAGATACATGCCTTCCTGGGATGAACTTGACTGCTAAAAAATGGCTGACATCTTGGAAAAGTACAAATGATCCATCTCCTGGAAGGTACTCTCTAAGGCTGAAACCACATTGTTAAAATTCAACATAAATCATAAATAGATATTAAGGTTTTATTTTCTTAATTATTAAGATTACTTAATATCTAAGGTGGTCAATGGTAGAATTCAAATTGGATTTGGCAACCTAAAGAAGTTGAAAGCAAGTTGGATTTGCTTATTCAGTAGAAGTCAATTTGAGTTTGATGATCTTAAAGCAAGTTAGATTTGCTTACTTGTAGCCTAAGGAAAATAATTCAACTATAACTCATGCTTAGCTAGAATGTTTATCCATAATGAGTTGTAAAGTTGCAAGTGACAACTTGTAATTCACCTCCTTAGGAACATTATAAATAGGAGAGGCTAGGAGTCATTCTATTATCCATCATCCTTCGCCAAAGGAGAGCTTAAGGGGTCGTTTGATGTAAAGGATAAATGAAAATAATCCCGGGATAAAATTTTATCCCCTCTTAAATGTCTGTTTGGTTGGCTTAGTAGAGATAACTTATACCGAGACTAATAAATAGTCCCGGAATAAGTTATCCCTTCTAAGGGATGGTATAATAATCTCATGACAAATTGTCATAGGATAAATTTATAAAATGACAAATGTACCCTTCCCTTTATCACTTTTTATACCTTATTTTGTATATATATTTACATATTTGTAATATAATATATAATAATATTCAAAATCTTCACTCCTTATTTTTATAGTACTTCTTCATATTTTTCTATTAAAAAATTACACTATATAGTCTAATTTTTATTGACTAATTATTATGTTTTTTATATTTTGATTTTTCATAAATCTTTTTTTACTTTAACAAACTTAAAAATGCAAGTTCTATTTGTAAATTAATTTTTTTAAAAAATTTTATTTTAAATGCATACGATATTATTATGGAAATGCACGCCTAAAAATATTTAAGCTAAATAAGATGAGAGATTTATTCTAAAAAAGAGTAGTGAATAACTAAAATTAGCAAAGAAAATACATTAAAAACCAATAAAGTGAAGGGTATTTTTGTAAATAAGCATAATATTCTTAAAATTTATCCAACACACCAAACACTCAATAAGAAATAACCTCAATATAACTTATTCTATCATTACTAATCCTAAAAGAATTTATCCCATCATAACTTATCCCATCATAATTTATATTCAAACCAAACGACCCCTAAGAGAGCTAAAAAGATAGAGAAAGAGAGAGAAAAAGAGAGAAAAAAAAGTGAAGCTAGAAAGATGATTCTAGCAATTTTGTGAGTTGTAATTTTCTCTTAATATAAAGTGTGTTTAAAGAGTATTTTCTACTTCCTAAATTCTTTCGAGATATCCAACATTTGGTATCAGAGCAGAAAGATCGAGGGGCCAGCATATTGGAGGAAGGTGCACAATCTGGGATTATGAAGTTGTTGTCAGGGACAAAACTTACTTGGTTATTGTTGATATTACCAAGTCACTATGGCGGATCTAGCAAGTTCGTCTACCTTAATTGAAAAGCTCAATCACAGTAATTATAGCAACTGGAGTACTCATGTCCAGTATTATTTACTGGGGCAGGATTTATGGAGTATCGTTGGAGGTAATGAAACCACACCACCAACTGATCCATAAGAACTTAGAAAATACAAAATCAGGAGTGGCAAGGCCATATACACACTTTTAGTAACAATTGAGAATGATCTTCTGCAACATATAAAAGAAGCTAAAACACCAAAGAAGGCGTGGGATACATTAGCTTCTTTGTTTACAAAAACAAATGAAGCAAAGTTGCAGCGACTCGAGAATGAGTTGAGGACATTCTCATAGCGTGATATGACGGCAGTCAATATATTACCAAAATAAAAGCAATATTTTCAGAAATCTCCAAGATGGATCCAGAAAATGCAATCTCTGCAACACAGATGAGGAGAATTATCATCCATGGTCTACGACCAGAATACACTACTATCGTGACTGTTGCACGTGGATGGGCTAAAGAACCAACTTTATTAGAGTTGGAAAATTTGCTAGCTAATCAAGAAGCGCTAGTTAAACAAATGGCCGGAGATACAGTCAAAGATGAAGAAAAAGCTCTCTTCTCTAATGAGAAAAATTTTAGAGAAAGAAATGAGAAAAAGCCTGGAGGATGGCAAAAGCATCACCAAAAGAAAAGCTTCCAACCTGGGGGAGCGAAACGAGAGTATCATAATAACAATAAAGGAGACAAGAGGAATCAACGACAGAATGGTGAATGCTATAACTATGGAAAGAAAGGTCACTTTGCTTGGGATTGCTGGAGGAAAAGAGTTGAAAGCAATAATGCTGAATCAACTTCAAGAGAAGCAGAATGAGATTTCGAAGCTTCTTTTACAATTGAAGAAGAAGTTGATCTTCATCAGCATGATGAAGAAATGACTTTGACTACTATGTGCAACATTGTTGATCATAAAAATGATTGTATCATCGATTCAGGATGTTCTAATCATATGACGGGAGATAAAAGGTAAGTTGTCAAACTTGACCAAGTTTGAAGGAAATAGAGTCGTGGTGACTGCAGATAATTCAAAATTGCCAATTGCTCATATAGGAAATACAATTGTGGTACCTCGATTCAATTCACATGAAGTACAATTACAAAAGGTACTTCATGTCCCTGGCATGGAGAAGAATCTTCTATCAGTTGCAAAACTCACAAATTCAGGGAATTTTGTGGTATTCAGTCCAAATGATGTCAAAGTATATAAACATATCAGACCCACATGCAAGCCAATTATGAAAGGAAGAAGACTTGAGTCTGTTTACGTGATGAATGCTCAAACAACATATGTAGACAAGACAAGGAAAAATGAGACAACAAATTTATGGCATAGTAGATTGGGACATGTTAGCTATCACAAATTGAAAGTGATGATGAAGAAGTCAATGCTTAAAGGATTCCCCCAACTTGATGTACGAGAAGATACAGTATGTGTTGGTTGTCAATATGGTAAAGCACATCAACTTTCATTTGAAGAATCCAGATTCAAAGCTAAAAGTCCACTTGAACTAGTTCATTCAGATGTCTTTGGCCGAGTCAAGCAAGCATCGGTGAGTGGTTATCGTTACATGATACCTTTTATTGATGATTTTTCAAGATATGTCTGGGTAGATTTTATGAAAGAAAAGTCAGAAGCTCTTGAAAAATTTAAATATTTAAGATGACAGTCGAGAATGAACTAGATTCAGAAAGTACGATGCTTACAGACGCACAAAGGGGGAGAATACATGTCTGCAGAATTTCAAGAATTTTTGTGGCAAAGCAAAATCAAAAAGCAATTGACTTGTCCGGGAACTCCTCAACAGAATGGCATTGCTGAAAGAAAGAATCGTCACCTGACAGAATTTTGCAGAAGTATGCTACATGCAAAAAATGTTCCACCTCGATTTTGGGCTGAATGTATGAAAACAACGGCTCATATAATAAATCGATTCCCTCATTTGAGAAATTATGGAGGTTGAACATAACTTATTCCATCATTACTAATCCCAACATAATTTATCCCATCATAACTTATATTCAAACCAAACGACCCCTAAGAGAGCTAAAGTGAGAGAGAAAGAGAGGGAAAAAGAGAGAGAAAAAAAGGTGAAGCTAGAAAGATGATTCTAACAATTTTGTGAGTTGTAATTTTATCTTATGTTATTAAAATAAAGTTTGTTTAAAGAGTATTTTATACTTCCTAAATTCTTTCGAGATATCCAACACACATAGCTGTGGTGAGATAGTTCTTTTTTATAATGGTACTTATCCATATTGGTCCACTGGAAAATGGAGTGAAAATGCATTTGTTGGTGTACCAGAAATTACTGTTCCTTACATTTATAAGTTCAATTTTTGTAGCACCCTTTACCCCTATGGCAACATTTGGATACTCAGAGGTGACATTAGAGAATGAAATGCCACCTCCTTTACTAGGTTCATGGTGGATTTCAATGGACAAATTAAGCAGTTCACTTGGATCCAACAAGCACAAAGTTGGAACATGTTC
This sequence comes from Solanum clarkiae, assembly GCA_011800125.2. Classification (NCBI taxonomy): domain Eukaryota; kingdom Viridiplantae; phylum Streptophyta; class Magnoliopsida; order Solanales; family Solanaceae; genus Solanum; species Solanum clarkiae. Next base: position 27,610,633 of record JAABOM020000001.1, on the reverse strand, counting down.
TGGTCACAGCCAGAGAATATGTGTAGTACTTATGGTCTTTGTGGGAATTTGGGGTTCTGTAATACTAAGTCATTGAATCCATGTAAGTGTTTACCAGGGTTCATCCCTTTGGATAGTGATTCATGGGATGCAGGGGATTTTTCGGGTGGCTGTCGCCGCGAGAGTAATGAAGTTGGTGCTGAGAATGATGAGTTTGAGGATGTTGGAATGGTTGGATATGATGGAGCAAGGGAAGTTTCAGTTACTAAAACTAGAAATGAATGTGAGAAAGAATGCTTAGGTAATTGTTCTTGTATTGGTTTGTATCACAATGAGAGGACTAATTTGTGCAAGAGTTTATACGGGTCATTGCTCAATCTTAGGAATCTTACTTCTAATGTCACTATGGAGGATAAGCTTATATGTAAGAATTCAGCGAGGAGGGAATACTCAAAAGAAGCAGATTCAAGGCGGATTACTTGTGATTGAAATGATCTGTGGATTTGTGGTAATTCTGTCGGTAGGAATTGGGACTTTCTTGGTATTTAGGAGGAGAAAAATAAGGAAGAAGGAAAAAGATGTATTTCCTATAATGAATTTGAAGGTGTTTTCATACAAAGAGCTTAATGCTGCAACAAAGGGATTCTCGGAGAAGCTTGGTCATGGTGGTTTTGGAGCTGTATTCCTCGGGGAACTATCGGATTCTTCACTCGTGGCTGTGAAGAGACTTGAAAGACCTGGTGGTGGTGAAAGGGAATTTCGAGCTGAGGTATGCACGAAAGGAAACATTCAGCATGTTAATTTAGTGAGGTTGAGGGGATTTTGCACTGAAAATTCACACAGGCTTCTGGTTTATGAGTACATGTCAAAGGGTCCTCTTAGCGCATATTTAAGGCGAGATGGTCAGAATCTAAGTTGGGATGTTAGATTCCAGATTGCTGTTGGGACAGCAAGAGGTATCGCTTATTTACACGAAGAGTGTCGCAATTGTATAATACACTGTGACATTAAACCAGAGAATGTCCTGCTAGATGAAGATTTTTCAGCAGAAGTTTCTGATTTTGGACTTGCAAAGTTTCTTGGTAGGGACTTTAGTAGAGTGTTGGCAACCATGAGGGTACCTGGGGCTATGTTGCACCCGAGTGTATCTCTGGAGCGATCACAACTAAAGCTGATGTTTATAGCTACGGCATGACATTATTGGAATTGATAGGTGGTCGACCTAATGTAGAGACACCACCTTCAGCGAAAAGTGAAGAGGGTGGAACAGAGGACAAGTGTTTTTTCCCACCATGGGCAGCACGCCAAATAGTTGAAGGAAACATTGCTGCAGTCATGGATAAAAGACTACGTGGAACATACAATGCCTCGGAGGCAGAACTTCTGGGATTGACAGCGATTTGGTGCATTCAGGATGATGAATCATCGAGGCCTTCCATGAGAATGGTGGTGAAAATGCTGGAAGGAGTAGTCGAGGTGACAAGGCCTTCACCTCCAAAGCTGCTTCAGGCATTAGTATCAGGCGAATCATTTCATGGGGTAGGAGTTGATTCGAGTAATGGGACATGACAAGACGGAGGTTCGAGCTCAGGCTATAATCCCCAACATTCAATATATTCAAAAGACTCTCAAGCTTCAGTTTAGGTCTGCTTCTCAACTAGTATAGTTATTGAAGTTGATTTCTCCAAGCTTCACTGGATGTAGAGTTTCTTTTTGTTGTCTTCAAAAACCCCATACTGAGAATAAGTAGCAAAAATGCTTGTAATGGGATTTTGTAAATTGTATTCTATAATATAGAAAATCTTGTTTACTTGACTTAAATTGTCACCCTTTTTGTAAAGTTCAAAGGACAAAATTGTCATTTCTATTGTAAAGGTATTCATTATAAAAACAGAACTTGTATTAATGTTTTTTCCATGTTAGGACCAACCAAACATTACTTATTATTAAATGGGAGAGTTAATTATATAAATTAGTGTAACGTTTGTACCTGCCCAATTATAACCACATTTTTTACTTTCCTAAGTTTGATTTTACATAACTGATTTGACTACAACAAAAAACAACTAACCACTTGTCAATACTTTCCTCTTTTGTAGCAAAAGAATATAACAGAAAATTGAATCAAGAAAGACCATGTACTTTCACACACAAACAAAAGAGAAAAAAGGAGAAATATTTTCCTAACTTGTCAACTTTAGTAACAAATTTTAAAAAAAAAACAAAAAACAAAAAAGGAGTGTAAAGATTGTAGGGGGTAAAGAAAATGGTCAAATGAGAGCAGAGGGAGAAAACTCTGCATTCTCACCAACAAGGAAGTTTGAGGCCTTAGAAATGGAGACGCCTAGCGTCTCGAGTGGGGAGACGCCCATATATGGTGGCTCCTTGTCTGTGGAGCCGACTGAGCTACACTCGGCTCCATCTACTATGCTGGCGGATTATCCGCCAGTGCAAGGCTTTCAAGATTTGAAGAACTTAGTTAGCTTGGAATCTGGGAAGTTATGGTCTATTGCAGGTCCCATAGCTTTTAATATTCTGTGTAATTATGGGATTAATTCTTTCACAAGTATATTTGTTGGACATATTGGTGATGTAGAGCTCTCTGCCGTTGCCATTTCTTTATCGGTTATAGCAAATTTCTCATTCGGATTCTTGGTTAGGTTCTCTTTGTTCTTCCTTATTCTCAAAACTTTTCTTCTTTTTTCAATTTTGGTCAGTTTGTGCCCTCCAGGATGATATTGTGTTATATGGGCACTTAGTATTCATATAGCCGACCCTAACTTGCTTGGAATAGGGGCGTAGTAGTTGTTCTTGTTCTTGTCGTTTGTAAAATGCTTTTTGGATATTGGTTATGTTAGCTTTCTAACTCTTGATCTTTTTTGATGGATTATCAGTTAGGCATGGGCAGTGCACTCGAGACGCTTTGTGGACAAGCGTTTGGAGCAGGACAAATAGAATTGTTAGGAGTTTACTTGCAGAGGTCATGGCTGATCCTTCTTGGTTCTTGCTTCTGCATAATGCCACTCTACATCTTCTCCACGCCGATACTAAAGCTTCTAGGCCAAAGAGATGACATAGCAGAGTTAGCTGGAAAGTTTTCGATACAAATCATACCTCAAATGTTCTCCCTGGCCATCAACTTCCCGACCCAAAAGTTCTTGCAAGCACAAAGCAATGTCGCGATCCTGGCATGGGTCGGGTTCGTGGCTTTCGTCATACATATCGGGGTGCTCTTTCTTTTTATCAAAGTCTTCCATTGGGGGGTTACTGGTGCTGCTGCAGCCTACGATGTTTCTGCTTGGACCATTTCTCTGGCTCAAGTGATTTATATTGTTGGCTGGTGCAAAGATAGTTGGAAGGGGTTTTCTTGTTTGGCCTTCAAAGAACTTTGGCCCTTTGTAAAGCTTTCTGTTGCATCAGCAGTCATGATTTGCTTGGAGATTTGGTATTTTATGACCATCATTGTTCTAACTGGACATCTTGAGGATCCTGTCATCGCCGTTGGATCTCTTTCTATCTGGTACAATCTGTCACATATGCACTTACCCTTCTTTATAATGTCCTCACAATTGTTCTGCTTTTTCAAGCTTAGATTTTTTTCCCTCATTGTTTCAGTATGAATCTTAATGGATGGGAAGGCATGTTGTTCATTGGAATTAATGCAGCAATAAGGTACGGAAATAGTATAGAAGACATCTATTAGTCAACATGATTGTCAGTACTCAAAAGCTAAAACTCTTCCGATTAGTGTAACTGCTTTTTCCATTTTTTGATATTTCAGTGTTCGCGTTTCCAATGAGCTTGGATCAGGCCACCCTAGGGCTGCAAAGTACTCAGTCTTCGTCACAGTAGCTGAATCTCTCATAATTGGGATATTTTGCATGGTTCTAATCATATTAACAAAGGACCATTTTGCATTGCTTTTCACAAGCAGTGAGAAAATGCAGAAAGCTGTTTCTAAGTTAGCATATCTCCTTGCTGTGACAATGCTGCTTAATAGTGTTCAGCCAGTTATATCAGGTACCAAAATATGTGTTTCTTAAAGAATAAATTTGGTACAAAGTCAAAGAATAAATTAGATTGTTTGTAATATTGAAGGTGTTGCTGTTGGAGGAGGATGGCAAGCACTAGTGGCATACATTAATTTGGCTTGCTACTATGTCATTGGTCTCCCACTTGGATTCCTCTTAGGCTATAAAACAAGGTTGGGAGTTCAGGTAACAGCGCAAATCTTTGTTGCTCATAGAGGTATAATAATGTCTTCTTTAACTTAGCCTCGACTAGGATTGGACATCTATGCGCTCCAGTTTTCAGGTACATACTTAAATATTGTATAAAGTTGAACAAACAGTCGGTATCTCACGTATACTCTATCTGAGGCCAACGTTTACATATTGTTAGAAAGATTGTTTGTTCACGAAACCACTAAAATGCATGTATAAAGTAACTTCAAATTCCAAAATTATTTTTCCACACAACTTCAAAAACTCTTTTTCTTTTTTTTTACAAGTTTCAACTAGCTCATAAAAATAACTTAATTTTAGTAGGAAACTTTGGAATAGTGGTAAAATTATTTCGAATCAAGTTTTGATATTTGTATTAGGATAGATTGCCTACTACACTCACTACTACTTCATTTTTTTTCTTCTCTCTTTTTTGTAGGGAATATGGATGGGCATGATTTTTGGAACTTTTCTGCAAACAGTCATTCTTTGTATAATCGTATACAAAACCAATTGGAACGAAGAGGTAATTATTTGCTTGATACAATAAGATAGTAATTTAATATTCTACTGGTATTCTTTTTATTTTTAATTTTTTTTTTTTTTGTAAATATAAAGCAAGAATTTTTACCAACCATATAATTTAACAAAATCATTTTTCTTTCTAATTTCAGGTGGCACAAGCTTCTGAGAGAATGAGAAAATGGGGTGGGATATCTGATGAATTGGAGACTAAATAAAATACATACGAAATTTGTAAGATTATATTGTCCAATTGGCCGGAAAGTAGATTTACATGAGAAGTCGATGTGTTTGATAAATTTTTTATGTAAATTCTTAATTTTTTGTATTATAGATACGTCAAAGATAATTTTTAACCTTTTTTATTTTTGTTCTTTAGACCACCTAGATGAAAATGTTAATATAAAGCTAGATCTACTTTCACTTCTTTTCATTTTGCGTGAAATATTTTGATTTACGGGAAATCTTTCAAATTTTGAAACAGTAATACGATACTTTCTCTTGTTCATTTAAATATCGTTTTAGCTAAATAAATTGGATTGATTTTTATAAAAGGTCACATTATTAAAGTCCCAACTTTATTGTATCACTTAAAAATCACAAACACTATTCCCCTTGGTAACCAAATATAGTCAAATATAAGTCATAGTAGCTGGAAATATAAATTCTGTTGGATTAAAAACGCTCCTCAACTTGCACAACACACCAAATGAGAGGAGTATAATTGAGCCTGTTTTGTTAAGTTGGAAGGTATTCTTAGGCCTGTCAATAATTTAGGGACGAAACGAATAATTTTGGACAAATTAGGGAGCGTTTTTAATATGTTTGTCTTTATTTATTTTTAATCTATTTCAGTTTCCTTAAACAGCAGTTGAAATAAATAAATTGATACTCGCCAATAAGCTCTTGGCTGATTATCCTTTTTTTTTAATCACTTCTTTTATATGTTCTTCAAGACAAATTAGTGACTAAGTACTAACAGATGTTTGCCAACTCGTGTAATTTTTTCTTATTTTATTGATGATACCATAACCAAATAGAATAATAGAAGGATGAGTTAACAAAAGTACTTATTTCATAATTTATAATTATTTTATATTTTATTAGAATCTTCACTTTATAATTTGTTAGGTTAATTATCATTTAAATATTTTCGTATTCTGCCATTAAATAGTTGAAGGCATTGAATCGCCAAATATATTCTCATGTGGCATGATTCTGAAAGATTTGCTTTATTTTTCAGTTATTGATTCTTGTGATCACTAATGAAAAATTGAAGGGCAAAAACGTCATTGAGGGACAATAATTTGTCAAAATACTTTTGCAATATTAATTATAGTAACATATTGTACTTCGTCAAAGTTCCATAAGTACTTTTGAGGGGGAAAAAAACCTTTTCTAGCTCATGAAAAACAATTATTCATAGAAAAATTATGTAATTAGATAAATATCTATTAATAAATTAATTAACATAGTTATAATTATAAGTAATTATAATTTACAACTAATGTTTCATTCGGATAGCTATAAATGTTCAGGCCCTGCTCTCTCAATTTGTATCCAACTATAGTTTCTCTCTTCTTTTTTTTCACCTTTTGTCCTTTTTATATAAATTGTCATTCTCTCTCATCTTAAATCTCATTTAATAGTCTTATATTAATTGAATTTTTGAGGTAATGCACACATATTAAGAAAAATATTCAAAAAATAAAATTTACATTATACTTTTCACAATTGCCCTGTGTGAAATTATAAATATATAGTGTAATTTATCTCTTACAAAATATAAAACTTCAATAAATGAAATGGCAAATATAAAAAAAAGTTTCAAACATTCTTTTTGAACTTTGAATAATTCAACTATTTTGAACATTGAAAAAGTCTCGAAAATTCAATTAATTTAAGACGAAGAGAATTTCCTAAATTCACTCTACCTATTAATTTTTCAAAGTTCAAAAATATCTTTTTTCCTTTCTAATCATACTTTCCCAATTTCAAAAGGTTTCAAAATATATATATATATATATATTTTAAGCTGTGCACCAAACTAAAATTAAACAAATAAGTTGAGATATTGATCTATCTCATCTTGGGGAAGCTAAAACAAGGATGGATTTGGAGAAGAAAAAATGATAATTAAAGGAAGAAAAATTTTAATGGTGCATGAATATTTTAATCACGCCAGATAAATTTTTTGTGAAAATATTATACTATTTATTTTTTGTATATCCACTATTCTAGCACTCTTTTTTTTCCCTATGTGTTTGCATTTGAGATTTGCTTTTAATTTTAGCATCTCTTTTTTATTTATATTCATCAAAATTGCTCGACTAATTCACATGTGATTTTTGTAGTTCATATTTATATATTATCAAGATGTATACATTGTGACTTCTAGTTTTATAACTTCAAAATTTGTGAATACTTTTGTACTTGTTATATATGTGAATGCTTTTGTATATATTTGATTTATATATCTATGTATTTTTTAACTCAAATATGAAAGTTATAATTCGTATTTGTATATTATCAGCAAGCATACATTTAGCTCTTATTTGCATAGTTTCAGCACTTACATATAAGTACTTGTATTTTGTATATATTAATTTTGTAACTCTTATTTTGAATATTTTAATTTTGTATATATTTTTTTGTAATATCGTATTTGTATGTATAAATTTGATATTTTATTGTGCGACTCTATGAAATTTTTTTTATCCACGTTTATTGCTATGGAAGTAATCATATACAGTTTATATGTTTATTTACATAATTTTTAAAGTAACGTGAATTTTTAGAATTCGTTATACACTCTGCATAGGGGTTAGGCTGCGTACATCCGATCCCCCCTCACTCTGCAATGAGCGGGAGCCTTTTGAGGCACTGGGATATGTTGTTATTGTTGTTATACACTCTGCATATTATTTGTATAATTTATCTATTTATATGTCTCAATCAATTGTACACATATACAAGTATTTACATAGCAAATCCTATTGTTGAATAATTGATACAACTATACTTGTTAATGATTTTTATTTAAGGAGTTGAATGTATTATCAAACGATTATGACAAATAATGCTATATATAATTTAATAAGAATAAAAAAAATAATTTAAATAAAAAATATATAATTAGTCTTCATATGTTCAAGTATTAAAATACATACACAGATTATATATTCAATCAAGAGACATTGATAAATTATGTATCAACTATACATATTATCATAACTCCAATATTCAATTCATATAAATACAAAACAAAAGAGTTTTCCTATACATATACAAATTATATTATCAATCGATACATATTCAATAACTTTGGTAGTTAATTGACACAAATCAAAATCAATTTTTTTTTATATACATACAAATTGTGTAATCAATCGATAGATGTTTAATAACTACAATAATAAATAAAATTCAAATAAACAATCTATACAATTACAAGTCATATATGGTAAGAAATTCTAATCAGATACAATACTCGTAATTTGGTGAAATTATTTTCCATTTTAATAATCAAAATTATCATTTATTTTATTAATTAAATTAAAAAGATCAATTTGTATAAAATTTTAAAATTCACATAACTGGGAAGAGAGATCAATAGATAAGGATTTCTAATTAAGTTCAAAAATCATAATTTAAGTAATTCTTTTTTCTTTTTCTTTTACTTATTTGTGGTGAGAGATTCATTTTAGGTAAAGATCTCTAATTAAATTCAAAAGATATAATTCAAGAGATTTGTTTTTTCCTTTCAATTTGTATAAATTGTTACTTTCAGATTCTATTTACAAATAGAAATGACCCAATTGTTATAGTTATAGTTATAAAATACAATTAACTAAATTATAACTATTTTGACCTACTAAGTTTCATATCTAAGCTATTTATAAAAAAAATTTATTTATATGATATAAAATTGAAGTCTTGATTAAACATGTAATTTAATTTTTATTTTTTTTACAAACATAAAAATTTCATAAATTGTGAAAATTACCATATAAGAAAAAGTTCATAACAAAGCATATAACACTATTAAGCTATTGTAAAAAAATACAACATTGATTGTCCACATTTCAGTTCAATAAAAAATAAATTTAAATTGAACATAAGTTGTAATATATTACTTTTATTGAAATAATAATATATTTAACAAGTGGAAGTAATGATTATGTCCAATATAAATGGTTTAAGGATTGGAAAAATCTAGTAATAATATCAACCATTTCTATAAATTTTGTTTGCATATGAATAGATGGTTGATAAATATAAATGATGTTTTTATTTTTTTTACAAAAAATATAAACTTGTGTGAGTCAACTTTTGAATTAAAAAAAGCTTTTCATGTTGGGTCTTGCTAAAAAAAAAATTGAAATCATTGGTAGGGGTAAAGGTTAGTGCATGGATAAACTTTTCAAAAATTACTTTTAATTTCAAATATTGATGTTTGAAACTACAAATATTAATAGTTTAAATTAAACTTTAAATCGACAGTTTTGATAAGTTAAACTTCAGACATGTATGTAGAAAAATTGATCCTGACCTAATTCACTTTTTTGCAAATATCAATTTTTGCATGTTAATTTATACTGACTAAATTTATTAAAAAAAACTGAGCTTAAGTCATAACCTAAATGGGAATTCCAAAATCGATTATATGTGCACTTTCACGCATTCTAAAGATCTTTCTGTGGTGACGAAATTAAACCTAACTCGCTCAATTAGTTGAAGTTTGGGTGGATTAATAACCCGCTATTTATTAACTCAATCTACAACCCAACCCATGTCAACTTATTTAAAATTGGGTCAATATGCAACTTGAATGACTCGAGAGTAATCTTGTCAAAATATTTTTAAAATTTGATATATTTTATATAGCCAGAATAAAGAAAAATATAATTTAATTAAGTACTAAAACATTGAAAGACAACAAATAAATAAGCAAAACTTGGTAAAAGTTTGGTTGAATTAGGTTTTGACCCGCTCTGTAACCCATTACTCAACTCATTTTGAGCCGAGGGTTCCTAGGAAACAGTCTCTCTACCTTATGAGGTAGTGGTAAGATCTACGTATATTTTATCTCCCCACACCCCACTTGTGGGATTTCACTGGGTATGTTGTTGTTGATTTATGTAATATCGATAGATTTTTTTATATATATTTCAAAAATTATTATAAAATTATAACTGAAACAACTAAAGAAATATTATGAAATAGACGTGTCAATACGCAATTACCTTGAAAAGATTAAATCAAAAAACCCGCAAAATATTTTTTATTGGTGCCACATAATAAAGGAGAAAAAATAGACAGTTGAAACAGACAAGACAATCGAAACAGGCAAGACGACCGAAAGTTCCTCGATTAGTCACTTCTATACAAGTGGGAAAGTAATATATATGTATATATATACACATGCTGCTCGTAACTGGAGTTACCATTTGTTCTTTGTTTGATGAGATTCTTTTCTTCTAGCTGTCTTGCTTTTGCTTCTTTGTGAAATGTATGTCAAGACATAACTTCAAATTCCAAAAACAATTTTTCAATACTACTCCAAAAACTCACTTTTTCAACTTTCAATATTGAAAGCTATCTCTCTTAGGAATAAGTTGAGTGACAAGTGTCGCGGACTTAAAACTTTCACTAAGATTTCCGTGCAATACTATGATATTCGCTTCATCTCTCGCAATACTGAGTTTGTACTGCAAATATTTTATTTTGATCCTACTCAATTTAAACTCTTTGAACTCTACAATATGACTCCAAACCTCCAACCTATTTGAATTTTGAAGGCAATTGCATTGCCAAATTTGATTCTCATGTGACATGATTTTAAAAGAATTACTTTATTTTATAGTAATGTATTCTTGAGATCACTAATGAAAGATTGAAAAAATTTGAGTAAGATAATATTGTATTTGATCAAAATTTTTAAATCTATTTATCTTACATATATCTTTTATTAGTATTTTTTGAAGAAAAAAATCTTTAAAGCACAATAATTTGTATTTGACTAATCAGTTTGAAAATCAATATTAATTAGAGCAACAATTTATTGGCCAGAGTTCCAAAAGTATTTTTAAGGGAAAAAACTCTCCTAGCTTATGGAAAAAAATTATACTACTGCTAAAAAATACTTATTTTTTGAAATAATTACTTAATAGAGTCAATTTTAGTTCTATAATTTGTTGAAAATTTTGTAGAATTCATTCAAGATTTTTCAGTTAAATCATTAGACATATATGTTTTATAAGAATGAAAAGGGAACTAATCTTGTTCAATTGCAATAACTTGATCAAAGAAGACAAGATCTTCCAAACTTTGAAGAAGTACTCTTTTATAGACCATATTTATTTATAGGTTCTGAGGTATCTTTTCACGTTGGAAATAGACCTTTTCGATAAGTTTTCATCAAACTTAAGAAAAGGTCCATGAACTTTTAAAATTTATTTAAAATAAACTCATATTAATAGTTACATTAATGAAACTTTTTAGATTAATTATTACTTTTTTTAAAAAAAAAATTTTTAATTACAATCTATAGCATAATTCACATCAAAATCACTTATTATTTCGACCTTTATCTCCCTCCTACTTCAACCCCCTCATTTCCCTCCTCATCCAACCCTCCATCTTTCTCCTTCTCCAGCCAATTTCGTCGAAGATGACTTCTCAGGCGAACAAACAACTATAACAATCACCCCAACTTTTATATTTTGTTCTCATCTCCTCACCACTATAGATAGACCAAAAAACACAATAACCAAATCAAAAACTCATCAAATTTCAACAAAAAATTAGAAGTTTCGGCAAGCTTCATGAAAATTTATTCAATCTCTATTTTCCTTTCTTTTTTGGGTTAATTTTTATTTTATTTTCTTAACTTATAACTATTAGAACCAAAGAAGATTGTAGTTTTTATTTCCGTTGCTTAAGTAGAAGTGTCGAACAAAAATTGATGGTATTGTTAAATCTAAACAAAACATCAAAAGTGTTTGTTGCTCCAATGAGCTTCATAAAAATCAATATTTAAATCTGATCGAAAAAATTTATCCGACGTTCAGATCCAGTAATGGCGTTTGAATTGAAAAATGAAAAAGAAGAAGAAGATGAGGAGGAGAAGGAGTTTAATGATTGCAGGTGAACTGAGCGGTGATTTGTTTTGGGATTGACTTGAGCTACTGATAGTATGATCGTGGTAATTCATCAGAGAAGAAGAGGTGCATCTTTGAAAAAGTATTATAAATGTATTGAATTTGGATTCAATATTATATATTATTAAGAATTTGATTATTGTTATTTCAATAAACATAATACATTTTTAACAATGTAAAATTAATTTAAATTATACTGAAATATTTGAAATTCAGGCATAATGCTTTAACACATTGAGACATGCTATACTATTTATTATATATTGAATTCAAAAGGTATTATAATTATTTTTTATTCTTTATTAAAAATGCTAAAATATATTGTTGTATTACAAATACATTAGTTATATATTTTTCACGTGCATTAAAAATGCCTATAATATGTATAATGTATTGAACTCAAAATGTGCTATAATTTTAGTTTATGTTTATTTCTTTTTATTAATGATGTTAAAAAATATTAAACTTGAATTTCAAACACTATTTCAATTAGTTTAAATGTTAATACATTAAAATTATGGTAAAAATATATTATAAATGTATTTATATAGAATGAATCTTCTAATATAAAGAATAATAAAAAAAAATATTTGTGCAATATCTAATTCAAAATTAATTTTAAAATTAAGATAAGTAACTATTATTTTTGAAAGAGAGAGAGAAAAGATAGGGGGTGGGGGTGAGGGTGGAGGAGGGGAAAGAGAAAGACATGGATAGAAAAAAAAAAAGAGAAGAAGGAGAAAGAGAGGGAGAGGAAGAAAGAGAAAGGTCTTTTTTTTTTATTTGGTAATTTTATCCTTATTAAATGTGGGATAAACTCATTCTAAAATTAATTTTATAATTAATTATTTTTTTTCATGGCAAATGAGCCCCCAATGTTATACATAGATCGAAATTTAAGAGGAAAAAAAAAAGAATAAAGAAAATTGGGTGTGCTAGAGAATGGTTGCTATGGAGATTTTTAAGATCAAACTCTAATGGTTCATTTGGCAATGTGAGATGAAATTATGATATGAAATCATGTGAAACAGAATTGAGATTTTGTATCGACACACAAATTGGATTTTTAAATTGTAGTTTTGGTCATACACATAAAATGTCATATGTTGTTAAAATTATCTTAATTTTTTTAACAATTTTATCAAATAAGAAAAAGGTCATAACAAAACTACAATACCCTATTAAAAAGCTACTCTAAGAAAACACAACATTTATTGATCGAACTTTAATTCAATACAGAAAAGTAGAATTGAATATGAGCTGTGGTATACTGCTTTTTGAGAGTGATGATTAGATTTAAAAATTGGTACGATCTAGTAATAATATCAATTAATAAATTACATATGAAATAAATAGTTAGTACATATAAAATATTTTTTGTACAAAACATAAACTTATGAGTAAATTTTTATATTTGAAATAAATATAAAATCATAATATGAAATTTTCAAATCAAGCTTTTTGAGGTATTTGGAATTTCATCACATAATTTGAAATCATGAGATAAAATCACATATCCAAATGTTAATTTCATCCCGTAATTTCAAATTGTGAGATGAAATTGAATGTCCAAATATCTACTGAGATAAATATTTGAACGTTTTTTTTTTTTATTATCAACATTACCCCAATGCCTCAAAGGCTCCCGCCCATTGCGGGGTAAGGGGGGGTCGGATGTACACAGCCTGACCCTTATGTTTAAAAATATAGCGCGACTGTTTCCGGATGACCCATGACGAGCGTTGAAAGTTGCATTGACTAACTGCTACTTCACAACTGAAAGAAGCACAGACAGTTTAAAGAGCCATTTTGCTTTATTCCATCACACCCTAAAGCCAAAAAATAGTGAATCTTTGATTCCATCCGAGATTGATGGATAAAATATTTGAACGTTTATTTGTGATATTTAATAACTAGTACCATGGATTCTAACACCTAATTTTTTTTGTCCCTTTCTTTTGTTAGCTTTTAAGAAACCACCAAAATCTTAAAAAGTGAACGGATTTTTCCCATTTAGTTTTTTAGAGGTTGATAGAATCAAATTTGCTCACTTTTTTTGGTTATAGAACAAAAGAATCCCCATAAGTTTATAACCTCAACTCCATTAACAATTATTCAATGATCTCTTTTTGGTTTACACTAATTATCTCAAGGTTTGAATTGAACAAGTCCACTAACAAAAACTATTTTATGGATAATGAGTTATTTGAGACCTAAATAAATGATAGAGCGCATTTTTAATTATCGGATATGAGATGTCCACTCTAATCATTATTCTGTATTCACCTAACTTATATATATAAAAGAGTTAATATTAGACTTATTGGATCCTTAGCGATTACTGGATGCGTACTCTCCATCAACCTATTTCACACTCGATTCAAAAGTAAATTTTAGATTTTTATTTATTTTTATCTCTACATATTTTTCTCTAACAATAAGTTGATTTAACATAAATAGATCTTTGTCAAGAAAGATTGACATTTCTTAAGATATGTTCTTTTAGTGGGTTGTTTCGAACTCCAAAAATTATCTCTCAACTTTTTTTATGTAATTTACTCATAAGTCTCTCTGAAGATAGTAGTTTAAACTGTAGGTTTAAATTAAACTTTAAACCTACAGTTCAGACACGTATTTAAAAATTTTAGTCTTGACCCAACTCAGATTTTGAAAGCTTGCCTCCTCACTAAATATGCCAAACTGTCGACAAATTTTATTTCTCAAACATCAATTTTTTTGCACACAGTGACTAAACTTACAAAAATTTCTGAACCTGAGTCGTAACTTAAATGGGGATCTCAAAATCGACTACATGTGCACTTTCATCATTCTTAAGGCCTCTCATAAAAAACGTCAACCCCGTTAAAGCCCATAAAAATATCATATCGAATTGGTTCAACCCATCTTGACACCTCTATATATTTCTTAAAACCCTAAGATAAATCATTCCCCTACCCTACTCCAACCCACCCCTTCTCTCTCCCTTTCTTTTTTCTTTGTTTAATCTTCTTTTTTTCTTCCTTTTTAGTGCACAAATATTAGATCTACAAGCAACCCCAAATCTCATCTTAATAGGGTTACAACAAAATTTTGTTGAAGAAAAAAAAAAAAAAAACCACAGAGAAACCAAAGGACCAAGAAGTAAGAAACAAAAAATCATCTTCAGCCCCTCAACTTCCATATATACAATTTATTGGTATGTCTCTATGTATTTTTTTTCTTCAATACCCTGTAGAATTTTGTTAAAAGGGTATTCTTCCTATTCAAGAATTCAAAAAATACCCCACCCCCTCAGACCCCCGCATCCCCACCCCTCCGTTTTCCCTCTTGAGGTCCCAAAATTTGGATACCCAAAAAAGTTTCGCGCCAAAAAATGGCGAAAACTAATGAAAGCTCATGAACACCCACTTGCTTCCATTTTGTTCAAAAGTTGGCAGTAATACTTGTTTAAAGCTTATTTCTTGTGATTTTTTTTTGACAATTTTTTTAGGTTTTGGTTTTACAAAATGGCAGGTTGGTCGAAGAGAGTTAATGGGTCTGGTTTAGAAAGTTTCAGGTCAGTTTCGAAGTTTGATAATGTTTTGCTGTCAGAGTTTATCGATCATTTCTTAAAAGGGGTTAATGGGTGTTTGGGTTTTAGGCCATTTCCTCCAATGCTTGGTGATGGGAAGACGGTGGATTTGTGCAAGCTGTACTTGGTTGTGAGGGAGAAAGGTGGGTATGAAAGGGTTTGTACAAGTGGGTCTTGGGGTGTTGTTGCTGAAGAGTGTGGGTTTGATTTAACTTCTGGTTTGGCTTTGAAGTTGGTGTATGTTAAGTATTTAGATGCGTTGAGCAGAGCTATGGTGAAACTTGAGCAACCTGATAATGAAAGGAGTGAGGTTAGGAAGAGTGCTTTGGGTTTTAGTGCGGTTCGGATGGGCCTTGAGCTGGATTTGAAGGAGGTTATGATGAAAATTTCTGATGAAAAGAAGAAAGATGAGGAACATGGGAAGATGGAGTGTGATCCTGCAGGTGGTGGAAAGTTGAGCAATGGTATTGAGGTTCAGGGTTTTGTTGAAAAGCGTAGTTTGGACGACAATGGTTGTGATGTAAAGGATAATGATGGAAAATTTAGTGTTGTTTATGCTGAAGAAGATTCGAAGTTTGTAAATCCAAAGAAAGATGACCAGTGTGATACAAATGACGTTAGGCTAATGAAGTTAAGTGGGGACGAGGAAGATTGTATTATGAGGAAGAGGAAGTTTAGTGATGGAAAGATTAGTGTTGGTTATGATGAAAAACATCTGAAAATTGATGATGGAATTGGAGACATTCAGGGTGTCACAGATGACATTGATCTAACAAAGTTAAGCGGGGATGATGAAGATGACATTACTCGGAAGAGAAAGCGAGAATCTTCCTTGGACATGCTTAAGTGGCTTACTGAACTTGCAAAGGATCCATGTGATCCTGCCATTGGGCATCTGCCTGAAAAATCTAAATGGAAGTCTTATGGGAATGAGGTGGTTTGGAAGAAGGTTCTTTTGTTAAGAGATGAAATGCTTTTGGAGAGGAATGTGGATACAAGTACTCAGTACTCCATATGGCAGGTATTCATCTTTCCCATATATTGAAATTCAAAGTGTTTTACAGTAATTTATTGTGATTTGCCAGACAAAATATTTCATTTGTGTAGCTTTGGTGGAATGTCAACTGCATTTTTAAAAGTTGATGACAGATGACATAATGTTGTAGTTGAGAGGGGGAATGTCTGTTTGATCTTCATGCTTCAGATAACTTATCTTTATCCTTATCTGTCGCATTTTGCACAATATGTCTTATAGATTATCCAAGGATGTTTTCAAATGATTCCATCAGGGGGTATGCAACAGTTCAAGTCCAAGGTTAGGTCTGACTAAGGATTTCTAGATTTTGGGGGAAGTTGGAATATAGAAGGGGAGAGGGCAATGAAAAATCTTTAAGTTCTAGAATCATCTTTAAATGGTATTGTAAGGACTGGTTTTGCTTGTTCAAAAATGTGCCATGCATGATTTTATCAGGTCTAGTTTTATATGTTCAATAATGCCTTGGAGATAGAAGGTTCTATTACACAATTAGTCCTTTTCCTTGAGTTTAAGGATCAAATTTGCCTTTCAACAATGCATTTTAAATTTTCTAGTTCACATGATTAAGTGAAAAAATAGCTACTATTCACTCTCTTCCGATTCATTTCATGTTCGATGAGAAGAGTTGAAAATCTGAATTGCTTAGTGTTTTTCGAGAAACACATGTAGTATTTTCAATTTGGTCATAGAATAGTAGAAAAAATGATAAAGTTTTATTAAGAAGAGAAAAGTGGGCTTGTAAACTTTGTGTTTTTTATAATGTACCAATACTTCTCATTCAAAATGGACAACATTCTGGTACAACTCAAAAAGTAACGTATGACATATTTTAGTACAGGGCAGCAATATAGAAGTATAGATGAGTTATAATTTCCAAATGACATGTATTTATTCAAAGTATGTTCAACTATTAAAAGGACATTAGTATAGTTTTTAGGAGTAGAAAGTGTATATTTTCAAACTGAAATTTGAAACTATCAAGTTTAGTATGTTCTCAATCTGTCATGTTGAGATTTTGAGGAATTTGGAAAATTTTTGCTTTTATGTGATTATATCAGAGTTTATTTGTTCAACATTATGCTCCATTCAGCTTTCCTTTTTCCAGGGGGCATTGGGAAGAGGGAGAGAGGAGCTTTTAATGAGAAAGCTCAAGAAAGTGGATGTATGATGTGAAACATGATAATTCGTGATCTTTTGATTTTCTTTTCTGCTGGCATTGACTCTGTTAGAATGATAAATGCTAGAATGGTATCCATTTTCATTAGGAGTTAACATTTCATTACTCATTAGTGTGTCTAGGAACGTGCCAATATGCTCAATATTGTAATATGAGCCCTTGCTACTAAATATATGGATAATAGGTCATTTTTCTTCTAGATTGAGAACCAATAAAATGCCCAGCCTAAAATCTATGCTCTTATCCCCATTAAGATGGCTTTGCTACTGTTGGCTTCTTTAAGTGTAAGATGGCAGACATTTCTTGGAAGATTCTACAACTTGACCAGATTCAAGAAGTTCTAGCATGATGCTTGAGTTGAAAAGTTTTTGTAATTGTGATGCTGCAAAGCGGCACTTACTAGTGAGGAGTTGTGCTTACATAAGTTCTCATAGTTGGGATGTTGCAAAATGACTTCTTTAAGTGTATGATTTGTCATATTTTAGTTTATTGCTTGAAAGATAGTGCAAATTTGGATGGCTGAAGTTTGTTTTCCAGATTGTTTAGTGTCATATTCTGGAATGACCATGCAATATTTGATGTTTCGATGATTCGTGTTCTTAGTAAAAGGCATGTTGGATCCTTGCAGGCCTTCTGTCTACTTGTTCAATTGTTTGCCTTGAGTAGATGGTATCGTGATTATATTCTCCTTAAATGGCTGAGTCTGTTATTTATTTATTCCCTTGATCTAGATTAATTCATTTACATTTCTGTCCCGAAATGCTAATTATCTGTTTTTATTTTCCTTTTTGTGTGTAGCATGTTTTAAATTTGTAATTAATGCACTTCTACAATATCCAATATGCAATATGACCAATATATCTGGAGAGAGTTCTGTGCTTCCAATTTTAATACCTTTTTGTGCAGTGTGCCTCTTATGCTAGATAAGCTGTTAATTCAGTAACTATGTAGCATTGCTTGGTCTATCCATTTTTATCAATCTTAAAATGTGATGGTTCACATTATGAAGAATTGAAAGTTCGAGTGTGATCTCGTTTGAACCTTTTGATCATTTCTCTCTTACTCCAGCTTTCGAACTCATCTAGTCAATCTTTGATAATACAAACATTTAGGGCTCTATTGAAGATCGTTAATTTACTAATGGTCAGGCTTGGTTTAATTCTAGTTTTCTTTGCATTGTAGCAAAAGCAGAAAATGCATCCATCTATGTACGATGATAATAGTGGGTCTGAGCGGCTGAGGTGCAGCCAAAGGGTCCTGTCTGCAAAAGATTCTCTGAAAAATTCAGGTTCTGATGTTAGTGGAACTCTGATAGATGGACTTACCGACTCTTCTGCAGAGTCAGGAGTTTGGTGGAACGCTCGGTGTAAGAAAATAGCATCAATTGGGTCAGAGTTTCAAGCGGATATTCCAGAGTGGAAAAAGGACATCTATGAATCTGACGCTAAATGGTTGGGCACCCGAATCTGGCCACTGGATAAAAATGAACAGAGAAGAATATTAATTGAAAGAGATCCTATTGGGAAAGGAAGGGTAGATACATGTTATTGTGAATATCCTGGTTCTTCTGATTGCATCAGGTTTCACCTTTCTGAGAAGAGAAGGAAGCTTAAACTTGAGCTAGGATCTGCCTTTTATCACTGGAAATTTGACTGCATAGCTGAAAAGGTTGCACTCTCTTGGACAAAAAAAGATGAACAGAAATTCCACGATATAGCGAAGTCGAGCCGTTTGTCTGAGGATGAGAGTTTCAGTTACTGGCCTGAACTTTTTAAGTTCTTTCCTCACAAAAGCAGAGAATCTTTGGTGAGCTACTATTTTAATGTCTTCCTTCTACGGCGAATAGGTCAGCAGAGTAGGATGAATGCAAGTGATGTTGACAGTGATGATGATGAATCAGGGTATGGACCTAGGTCTATTTGTTTTGGGCGGGATCCTAAGTTCTCCATCTTGCGTTCCCCGAAGAAAGCACGTCTTGATCCCAGATATTAACGACAGGCTGACTTCCATCAATGGCTTTTGTTCAGAACTGTAAATTCCCGGAGTCTTTTGTTTTCTTTTACATCAGCAATATTTTTGGGTTTAAGGGAAGTTTATCGCTATCAATTTTTGTTCTGCATTTCTCAATGTATACAGTTTACACGCCCTTTAGAATTAGCAGTGCTTGAATCAAAGAAACAAGACTTTCAGGAACACAATTTTCATCCAGCAGCAAAGTCTCTGAGTTTATATATATACACATGCTGCTCTTAACTGAAGTTACTATTGTTATGAGATTCTTTTCTTCTAAGCTATCTTGCTTTTGCTTCTTTGTGAACCTCTGAAATTGCTGTGCTTTTGAATGGTCCTTATTATTCAAGTTAATTATCTTCTGTCTGCTAGAACTTTTCTGGTCTATGCAAAAAGATGAACATACAATTACTTATCCAAATTGGACTTCATTTTTGAGTTGTGACCAACTCTAGGAGTAACCAAGGATTTGTTATCTTCATTCTCATGGAGGGACCTTAGACAGAAAGGAGTAAAGGTTGTGTATTAAGATAGAAGTCTGGTAGGGTAGGTTGTTGTCTGGCCTTGTGTTATTATAGGTTAGTAGGATTAGTGGTGTCTTTATATCTTGTGTTGTCATTATCCGTCTTATATTTGTTACTTTTATCATATTTACATACTATCATTTGCTTTTCATTATTAGTCATTTTTCCCTCTTTTTTCCCATATCTAGTATTTTCTGCTTATGAGGCACGAGGGTTTTTTCAGAAACAACTTCTCTATCTCTATGAGATAGTGATAAGGTTTGCATACATTTTACCCTCTCTAGACTCCACTTGTGGGATTTCACTAGATATATTTTTGTTGTCCAGCAAATATTTTGTAAAGATTTCATCCACTTGCAAAGCCATGTGCCAAAAGGTGTAGATTTTGGTTGCAGCTACATACCTAATTGATAACAATCTCTAGCCCAAACTGCACAATTGACATAGACATTACTCGAGTGTATAGTTGTGTAGCTGACACAAATTTCTGCAGGTAAATATATACTCTTCGGGCACGTTTGATACACGGGATGAGATAGAGAAATATATTCAATGGCATTAGTTATTGTTTCCTGTTTCTTGGTTCATAAAATTCTATCAAACATCCTCCAGTGTCATCGGCCCACCTGGGACTCTTGGCAGGTTCGTTACGGACCTACTCGTATAATTTTTCGAAAAAATTGGCTCCGAGCCTCCAGCAGTCCCAGATTCCGCGGGGTAACACCAACGAAAATTTGACCTTCTACATAGGATAGTTGATACTATCATTTTATTACACTCTATGAGATTATTATTCCTCATCCTACTAATCAAACGTAAGATAAAATAATCTTACATTTTATTTCACGAGATTGCTATCTCATCCCGAGCACTAAACGAGCCCTTCCTATTTCAATTCTGATGTGATTAACTTTTGGAAAGAGGATCATTCACTTTTGAAAAATAAACATAGGTCCACACTATCAAACTTGAATAATAGCACATTGAAAAGGTTAATAGTACAGTCTACAAAAGAATCCAGAGGACTTTGTGGTAGTAGTCGGAATCCTTTTAATTTTTACCTATCATTCATCAAAACAAGACGTTACGAGTTCGACAGAATCCAATAGAATAAATCAAATTGTTAATAATTCAGTTGAGTATATTTTTTTCTTTTGGTCTCAATCAGTTGAAGTGGTCTGGAAACTGAGAAAAGGAAATTTGGTACACTTTAAACATTGTGACAAATGAAAGTTCTCCTACTCAATTAAACAAAAAAGAAACTATAGGTTATATAATGCTTAAAAATTTGTCCACTCAACGTAATGGCTGCCACATACATTTTCCTATTTATGAAAGGAATCCCTACATGTCGACATTCCACAAAATAAAAATAATAAAAGTAGGGAGGGTTTACACACACTTCCAAAACATAATGTCATTCATTGAACTAAATCAAATTATACCTTGGATCCTTTCTAAGAGGTATTCAAAACTAATTGATTTTAAAACGAATGACACTATTTTTTTTTTTTAGGGAAAATTAAGTTTACATATACCAATAAGGTATATATATACTGGTAGAGTATCATAAAGGATTAAACTCAGTCCTATATGATACTAATATGATATTAATATATCGATAAAGTATCACAAAGAATATATTTTCTATTAATTTAGAATTTAATAAATAAGTTTGTGACTTAAATAATTTTTTCTTAATTATTTTATTTATTTAAAAAAGAGCGCAAAATTATATGATATCGATAGGGTATTAATATACCGACAGAGTATCACAGTAATATATTTTCTATTAATTTAGAGTATAATAAATAATTTTGTGACTTTAATAATTTTCTTTCAGACGTTCTATCTCTTAAAAAAAATGAGCTCAAAACTATATGATATCAATAGAGTATCAATATACCTATGGAGTATCACAGATAATCAAACTCCAATCCTATACAATACCAATTTGGTATCAATATATCGGTGGAGTATCACAACGAATATATTTTCAACTAACTTAGAGTTTAATAAATTTTTCAATTGTTTCTTATTTATTTCTTAAAAATAAACATAATCCTCTATGATACCAACAGAGTATCAATATACTATCAGAGTATCATAGAGGATTGAGTTTATTGTATATGATATCGATATGGTATATATATACCCCGCAGTATAATAGCAAATTATTTTATAGTATTCATGCCGACGTCGTTCTGGTATCAACATGACGTCTTGGGCAGAATAAAAGGGGAAAGTGGGGTTAGATAAATAGTTTGAGTTGAGTCCATTAAGAATAAATAATTTTATATTAGATCTATTTCGTGTAACTTTTTCTTTTTTTAATTTAGCCTGTCTAAGAAAATAATAAGTAGTTTAATATTTTCTAAAAAAATAAGAAAGTTTATGTTGAAACTTTTCATTTTATGGTTAGTGATAGGTTTTTTTATAGCAATCTAAATGCTACCTCTATGATAGATTATATTTCACAAATTTTATAATTATTTAAATTTTATGGTTTATTTAAGATCAGAATCATTACTATTTTTAGTTTTTATTTAAAAATTTGTTAAATTATGTTATATAAATCGAAATGAACGAATAGTATTTTTTGGCTTTTTGTTAGAGTTAGTTTTCAATTATTTTCTTACCTCTCAATTAGCATTTAAAGCACTTATTTGTGTTAATTTCCTTGCATTTCAAAGATACCATTATGTATTTATTGACTAATTCCATAAAGCTATTAACCTTGTTTACTCTAATTTTTATTTAATCATATTCTTATAGTTCATCATGGATATTTTCAATCTGATTCTCATGACATAAGAGTTAAGAAAACTTATTATACTTGTGCTAAATAAAAACAAAATTTGTTTACTTTCGAATTAGTATTATCATGATTTTTGTCACTCGTAGATCGTAACAACTAATTTTTATTTTAAAAAGTGAATTATCATAGATAAAACAAAAATTCTAAAAAGAAAATTTTAAACACTTAAAATTAATATATATATTTTAAAAACAATATTTATAATAATGGGAGATGTCTTGAAAATATCTATAAATTTAACTTCGTCCCGAACTATTGCTGGTCTTGGAAAAACCCTTTTACTTGACTAATTGAACTTAAATATATTTTTTATCTTTTAAACATGAGTTAAATGCACCCCCAAAAATTTTCATCAAGTTTAGGATTGTTTTCAATACATCTCTCGATTTTTTATTAGAATCTCCATGCTCCTATAAGAATTTGAGATTGCTTACTGTATCATGAGACAGATCGAATATATATTTATATTCAGTTAGTCAAATAAAAAACTATGTTAAAGTTATTTATAATTTAAAAATAAAATTAATACTTTACGTCAAACTAAATGATGTTTTCAATATTTTCTCTATATAATTATCACTCACCACATTATTGAACCCCATTTAAAACTTATGCTAAAAAGGCTAATATTAACACTATAAATTTCCCACTCCTAGTTTGATGGTTGAGAAATTTCCTAAAACATCTCAATAATTAAAGTTGGTAAGAAAAATTAATTGAGGAGATCTAGTTATCAAGATTTTGCCAGATAAAATATTATGAAACTTGAATAATATGGGGAAAATGAGATGGTAGGTGACAAAAGCAGATAGAAGAATCTTCAAAGATGCAGAAATCTTAATTATGATGGATTAAATATATAGTACTTCCATCTCTTAAGACAAGTATCATTTTAATAAAAAATTTGATTCAAAGTAAATAAGTAGAGTACTATTTTTCTTTGTCTCATTTTATGTAATGCATTTTTTAAAATTTATTTTAAGATAAATATTAATATTTACAAGTTATTTTATATCATAAGTTTTTTAAAAAAAAAAAAATTCTTAAACATCACGATGAAGATCTTTCAGAAACAACCTCTCTATCTCTATGAGATAGTGATAAGATCTGCATACATTTTACCCTTACAGACTCCACTTATGAAATTCTATTGAGTATGTTGTTATTATTATTTCTTAAATATCATGCTAAGTCTAGTGATGTTGCATTAAATGAGAGAGAGAGTGAGAGAGAGTATATTTAAAAATTTAAAACAAAATTAATATGTTTTTTTAATTATGCTCTTACGTTGAAGAATTTTTTCTTTTTTAATAATGCCCAATTTCCAATAAATATCTTCTTAATAAAGATATTTTAATAACTCTTTTTAATAAATATAAAATAAATTAAAATTATAATTATTTTGAGACGGAGAAAGTAATAAAAGTGGAGTTTAGAATCTATTTGAACTACAAAAAGATAAAATTGATATAAATAAACTATTTTTTTAGAATAAAATTAGGCTGAATGTAATTTTTTTTTTTTGACTTCATAAAAATTTAAAGAAGAAAGTAAAAAATTAGGTAAAACAATTTTTTCTTTATAAGAGGAAAGAAAAATTTTCATTTTATAAAGTGAGAAATATTTTCACTTTATAAAGCAGAAGAATTTCTTCTTTTGTATAAAATTTTAAAAAAATTATCTTATATCAAAATCAGATGTTATAGTTTTAATGTTTATTGTATGAATTTTTTTTACAATAATAACACAACATACTAAGTAAAATTCTACAAATAGAGTATGAAGAGGATGAAATATACGCAGATTGTACCATTGCCTCACAGAGGTAGAGAGACTGTTTCGTTGTTTGAATCTTTTTATAAGATACAACAACAACAACATACCTAGTAAAATCCCACAAGTGAGGTCTGGGGAGGGTAAAGTGTACGCAGACCTTACACTATCTCATAGAAGTAGAGAGACTGTTTCCTGAGGACCCTCGTCTCAAAACCCAAAAGCAGAAAGAATTAGATATGACAAAAGGAAAGGGAAGGAACAAAAAGAGCGACTAGATCGACTAATAATACATAACACAAGGCAGTATG
>JAABOM020000001.1:27557675-27585426 GCA_011800125.2 Solanum clarkiae | reverse complement strand
CAACAACGATGGTCTAACCACCACTCTGTAAAACTTACCTTTGAGTTTAGGTGGTATCTTCTTGTCACATAATACTCAAGAGGTAAGCCTTCATTTAGACCATGCTGCCCCAATACAATGCGTGAAATCATCGTCGATATCGCCACTAATCTGGATGATGGATCCCAGATACTTAAAGTTTTCCCTCTTTAGGGATAGGTTGAGTGGCAAGCCTCACATCATAGTTTGCTACATCCCTCTCAATACTGAATTTGCACTCCAAGTATTCAGTTTTGGTCCTGCTTAACTTGAATCCTTTGGACTCCAAGGCGTGTCTCCAAGCCTCCCACCTATCATTAAATTTAGTCTGAGTCTCATCAATCAGTACTATGTCGTCTGCAAATAGCATACAACCATCGTACCTCCTCCTGGATAGATCGCGTCAGCTCATCCGTCACCAAGGCAAACAAGAAAGGGCTTCACACAAATCCTTAGTGGAGTCCTATCTCAACAGAAAAATACTCTGAGTTTTCTCCCACCGTTCTTACTCGAGTTTTGGCTCCATCGTACATGTCCTTAATCGCCATGATATATGCCACCGGGATACCTTTCGCCTCTAGACACCTCCGTAAGACATCCCTTGGGACTTTGTCATATGTCTTCCGAGATCAATGAACACCATATGAAGGTCCTTCTTTCTTTCCCTATATTTCTCCACTTACCTCTGAACAAGATGAATTGCTTCAGTAGTCGACCGCCTCGGCATGAATCCAAATTGATTCTCCGAGATAGATACTATTCTTCGCATCCTCATCTCCACTACTCTCTCCGAGACATTCATAATGTGACTTAACAACTTGATATCCCTGTAATTTTAGTTAAATTTTAAAAATGTGATTAATTTATGTCAATTTTGTCTCTAGGGTCTGAAATAGAGTGTGGATTCAACAAAAGTAGTATAATATTTTATAGGACAAATTACATTATCATTATCATCTTTGCTTCCTTCTTCCTCTCTCTCTCTAGTCTGAACTTTTTTAGTACTACTTCTCCAAAGAACTCATTTTTCTTCCTCCTTCTCTCTCTAGAATCATCCTAAGAAGAAAGCAACCATGTCTTCTCCAAGCAAACGCCGTGAAATGGACCTCATGAAACTGTGAATCTTTAATCATTTCTTGTTAAAAATTCTGTCTTTTCTGTTCTTGTTTAGTTTGGAGTTTCTATTTGTTTGATTCTTTTTTTTTTTCCGTTCTTTTAATTTTTGCTTGTCTGAATCAGAATGATGAGTGATTACAAGGTGGAGATGATTAATGATGGCATGCAAGAGTTTTATGTGCATTTCCACGGACCTGCTGAAAGTAATCTTCTCTACCCTTTTTCTCAATCTTGTTTTCTTGGCCTTTCTGTTAAAGTTTAAGCTTTTTCCTTAAGAGGGTCTTTGTTGCTTCTGATTATTTATTGTGTTCATTTGAGTTATTTTCAGATGGTGTTTTCTTTTGGTGGGGTTATGGTTTTGATCAAGATTCTTTAAGGGGTATGATGAAAAGAGTTGAAATTAACTTGGGTAGTTAATGTATACCCCAGAAATTCAGGCATCTTTAATCTTGTGCTTCTGTTTGCCCTCTAGGTATGAAATTGAATTAGTTAATTGCCATTAAAATTCATTTAGGCTTCTTGGGTAACTCTGGAATTCCTTTGGGTATTAAAGTAGAACAGATACAGGAGTCATCTTTTGGTTCTCTAGTTATTGTTTTTGCTTATATCTGCTGATTGGATCTTCACCAATGAGTCTTCAAGTTACATCTTGCTTTAAGTGGAATTCATATTGATATTCTTTTTGAAAAACTTCTTTTTTGGGTGGGGTTATTTAACTTGTAGTCAATATTTATGGTGATTTTCGCAGGTCCTTATCATGGCGGCGTGTGGAAAATAAGAGTGGAACTTCCTGATGCTTACCCCTATAAATCTCCATCCATTGGTTTTATTAATAAAATCTACCACCCAAATGTTGATGAGATGTAAGAGCTGATACTCCCGTAACTGTAGGAGATGTCATCATTCTCATTTTCTTTAATGAAGGTCTAAATTTTCACGAATAATCATTTTTCAGGTCTGGCTCAGTTTGTTTAGATGTTATCAATCAGACTTGGAGTCCCATGTTTGGTAATCAGAAATTACAGCACCTAGAAATCATAATTATATACTTGGAAGATTTTTTACTAACTTCTCTAGTTGTATCATTATGAGTAACTTATCCAAGTATTAAACAACCTTGCAGATCTGGTAAATGTGTTTGAAGTGTTTCTTCCACAACTTCTGCTGTATCCAAATCCATCGGACCCTTTGAATGGAGAGGCTGCTGCCCTTATGATGCGAGACCGGGCTGCCTATGAACTAAGAGTTAAAGGTATGGACTTACTCTAATGCCTTTATATTGCTCACTTAAATCAATTGCAGGCTCAAGGTATTTATAATTAGCGTTCTGTAATAGATGGTGTGTTCTATAATTAAATATGTTAGCCTTTTCATGTTTTGAGCAAGTTCTGATGAGGTGCTCTCAATAGTTAGAAACTTATATGTTTTAAACTATGAAAAGTCACTTGATGTTCGAATTGAAGTTTAGGTTAGTTGGCATTACCTTAAAATTGATCAGTGATGCTAGTTTGTACTGGGAGGATGATAATTCCAGGATCCAGGAGCCAGTTGCCGGAGAAATACAAGTAGATGGCTCATCAAAAAGGGCAGGTCTTTTAGTCAGATGTATTTCTCAGATCCTCCAAAATCCTTGTTGCACCCGTGTTGATCCGACACAATTTGGATGTGGGCATGGGATCAGCACTGGATTTGGTCAACTTAATTTGCGTGGTCTGATTACACCTATGGCTAAGAAGTATAGGTGGATTGTATTTGGTTTATGCCATATACATATTCACATAAAGTACTATAGCACTTTGCTATTATACGAGATAACTTATGTACAAAAGTACTGTTCAACCAAATGCCCTGAGTGCATGTCGTATCCTCCAAAACTAGTGCATTTTTGGAGTACCTGGCACAGGTGCGGTACATTTTCTGAGTGTCTGAGCAACCTCCTATCTTCTCACATCAAAATGTGTTCTGTGTTGTTTGAGAGAAGCAAGCAAAGCGTTATGACGGAATGTTATATTAAGTTGCGAACACTTAAAAAAGAAACCAATCTCCCACTGTTTCATTGGACAGAAAAGAAGAAAAGAAAACCCCCCTCTCAGCACTAATAAAAGAAGAAGAAACCCATCCCTCGCTCAATTTCAAGTGTTTGTTGCTAGGTGCTACCGACTGGAGTCTCTCTAGCCACAATCTCATTTCACTCACTTCTAATCTATCATCTGTGGTGTCAACTAGTGGAAGCATCTCATATGCCTTCTAGTAATACACCAACTATCGGCTTAAGAACTCGCTTCACCTTCTTCCCAGACAAAAAGCAATCTTGGTGTGCCAAAGCAAAGTGTAGCTCTCTCTACGATGATCTTTCTTTAAAACCTACATGTTCTCAATTCCTAATGCCCTTATTAGCACCACTTTTTAAATTGAAATACAAAAAAATAACGTAGGTAGAATCTTTTCCTGCAGTTTATGTGTACCTTGAAGTCACTGAGTGGTCATGGGAAATTGTACTGATAGGAAGAAGGGACAAACCAAACTGAATATTATTGCCGTGAAATTCAAGTTGAAATACTTAGAGAAGGACTGAAATTTCTTTTCTTGATGCTATGAGTAATTGTACTGGTATCAAGATAGCTTGAACTGAGACCTGCATTTGCAGGCTCCTTTATCAAGTTGATACAAGAACGACCCATTTATGCTACTCTGAATTGGGTGACACTGTCAACTCCAATTGTGGACAATATTTGCTATTGACAATTGATTGTTCCTATTCTCTACGTGTGTCTCTCGTGGTATGAAATTGCCTAAATAATAAACAAGTCCTTCAAATTTGGATAAATTTTGGAAGAACTTGATAAAATATTGTTTTGTATGTACTGCAAATGAACTTCGTCGTCAGGTCATGAAGCCATTAAAGGTCATATGATTACTCTATTGCACAAGTGTCTAGATGCTCTTCTTATTTTATGTTCTGGGTTTTGAAAATGGAGAAGACAGGATATGGTTGTGCTACTTCCTAAAATGAAGCAATTGTCTTGTGTTATTATTCAAGATGTTTGTTTTCCACCCTTTTACTTATCTCTAACTGGTTTCGGAGTTTACGGGTGATGGATGGATCTTGGTGTATCTGCACGTGTTGGCAAGGGTATTTATGGATCATGAAGAGATAGTCAGTACATTACATTAAATTGGTCACTTTTCTGCATTTTCCCTAGAGCTCAGCATATGTTATTAATATGTTATAACATGCTTTGTATCCAGAATATTGTCAGAAATATGCTAAGCCTGAAGATGTTGGAGCTGGTGCCCCTGAGGAGAAGTCAAGTGATGAGGAGTTAAGTGAAGCTGAATATGATTCAGCTGATGATGCAGTTGCAGGGCCTGTTGATCCATGACCAACCCCGTGCTCATCGACTTTCTGTATCTGTAAATGATGTTCTTAGTCCTGTTTAATATCAAGTTGAACTACAAAGTTCAAGACTATTCATTGGGGAAAGATGCATAACAAAGTTCCCCTTGTTTATTAGTTTAGCCTCAATGTAAATATTTCACCCTTTAATTTCTCTATTCATGATATTGCCGTTATTTGTGTCGTTCCTTCCCCCTGGGGTTGGTAGTGGGAGCTGGCAGTTGGCCAGTGGTGGAGGCAGATTTTCACAAAGGGGATTATAGTTTTGCTATAAATAAAAAAGTCTTATACTCTTAACCAGTCATTCATTACAAGACATAGTATCAAACAACATAACATATGCTGCTAAATAATGCTCGTAGTATCAACTGCACCACAAGATATTCAGATAAAACCATACTAGGAAACCTCTGAAACTCTCCAGCCGAGTGATCACAGGAATAAACTGGGGTGATATTAGAATCATCGGCACTCCACTATTTCTGAAAAATAGAATGAGAAGAAGGTGAAGGAGAAAACAACCAGAGAAAAGCAGTTGCCAATGGTAGATATTAAGAAGCCTATCTTCAAAAGTAAGTTTATCATACAAGTGAGGCTGGGGATGGAATGGGGAAGTACACAGATCAGGAGGTATGAAAATCCAAAGGGCCGGTTATTCACAGCACCTCACTCAATACAGCTATTACTTGCATTACAGTATACACCTTTAACAAAATGATAATCATAAATGACTTTGCCGTCTTCTTGCAGAATCAGATCTCAATCTCTTCACAGGGTTTGCCCAGCCAACAGAGCTGCTGCTACCACTGCCATTCAACTGTTGGGGTGTCTGCTGGTTTAACCTTCCCCCTTCCTTTGCAGTTGGGAGCGAGCCTGGACTTCTGATACTGCGGCTGACACCAGCTGGTGAGGCAGGACCAGCAGAACTACTCCCGGGTTTCAAACCCAACTTCTCTCTATCTTTTCTTTTCTTCTTGCAAATAACCAGTTCCCCAGGATGAGTGAATGGGCGTGAATCATCCTGTTGGCTAAGCTCCCGGCTGCTGCTACCACCAAATCTTGTTTCTCTTAGAGCCACGTGACTCTTAGCCTTGGTATCTTCACTCGCATGGAGTGTTCCACGTGTCTGCGGCTTCACCAGAGGGCTAGAGTCGGGTTCCATTTCATTTATCTGTTTGTGTCTCTTGTTTTGACCTACAGGTATCAGCCGTGAAGATGCACCAGGTGTAGTAGAAGCTGCTGGTCCAGCAAAGGAGATGGAATTCCTTGCTTCTCGGAAATCAGTCTCTGGAAATTCTATCTTCAAGATGTCAAAGAAAAGATCATGTACTTTCCTTGCTTCAGATCTCACCTGTGATCATAATAGCAGAAAAATTAGAGAAATTACAGTAAAAGAACATGGGGGAAGCTGGGAATGAGCATGACGTGATAGATGAAAAACCATTTAATGCTGATCTTTTCCACTGGTCAACTCCATTTCATTATACATAATTCTTATTCAATGACTTAGTGAACATCAGGAAATGGGCGTACAAGTAAATTTCTTAGACTGGCAACTGTATCTCTTTTCTGCCAAGGTAGTGTCAGGGAGATGGAGATGGATATAAACACATAACCAGCGATGAGGATGTAACAATAAGCAGAATCAGTCCAGATCTTATGTATCAGTGCATACCTCATGTGAGAAACCAAAGTATTGTACTGCACGTTTTAACATCAGCTGCACATCAGAGACAAATTCAAGCACTCCGCTGTACTCAGACTCATCAACACGAAGATCAATTGTCTGTAAACTATACGGACTATCCTCTGACCCACTCATGCAACCAGAACTATCAATTCTTTTCCAAAGACCATGTAGTAGTGGAATTATTTGATGACCTCCCTTCTCTATTTTCTTTTGGAGCTTGGTAATGACAGTCTTGCACTGCAAATAGCCAATAGAAGGAAAAAGACATGCTCAAGATCAGGAAAAATATCTGCAACACTAGAGAGAGAAAGGTTGACACACAGAGCCATGAGTATTGTATCTTCTATCGTTCATTATGCAGATAGAAAATGAAAACCAACTTGCTTGGGGTTGAGGAATAGTTGTATTAACACCACTCTAAACCAGTCCACGATTGTGTTCAAGTATGTCAAAGGCAGCCATCCAACAATAATTACTGGGGGGCCGGGGGGGGGGGATAGTCTTATAGCCTAATCAAGCATATATTTGCCAAAGCTGTAGCCTAGTGAAATATTCGGATAACGGAAACTGATTATAGATTGCAGGTATAATACAAGACAATCATTTAGATTTTAGAGTAATCAATCGATTAGATCTCACTTGTGGTAGTGGTAAGGTCTGCGTACATTCTACCCTCCCAGACCCCACTTGTGGGATTTCACTGGGTATATTGTTGTTGTTATAATCGATTAGATCTCAATCCCAATGTAATCGCAGTCAGCTATATGAATCTTCTGTATCCATCCAGCTCTAATACAAAATGCTCATTTGAATAAAGAAAATTTAAGTTCAGGTACTTATATAAAGAAGAACATATAACAAAATGTACCACTCAACCGGTTCCTTATTCCAAAACTCCAGTATAGATGCAGTATCCAGAAATGAATTAAATAAAAAGTACTTTAAACTTAAGTAGCAGCAAAATTACTTCTAAGTGTATCAACATTTTACCTTTCTTTGAATGACCTCAGACATCTTAGTCCCTCCACTGTAACTCCCACCGACATTCATGATCTTATTATCCCAACTTTCCCTTGTGGGTTCAAAAGCATCATCAGGGGACAAACGACTGACTTTTCCAGGTTTTCCTGAACCATGGATCTTCACTGAGTTAGAAGATACTTTCCTTGAAGGTATGCTTCGCTTACTCTTAAAGGATGTATCACTTTGACTATTCTTTGGACCACTAGGCTCTACATGCACTTTGTGTCCACGATCATTTCTCATTTGGAGATCATATCTACGATCCCCTTGAAATGCCATCTGAGAAGAATCTCCACGCTGCACAACTGGCTTCTCAATGAGCGTCTCTTCTGCTCTTTCTGCAGCATGCCTTGGTCGAACCCTCAAACTACGTTTCCTTTTTATTTTGGGCTGCAACACCTGTTCTTCTTCACCTTCATCACGATCTTGGATCCAACTACCAGATTGTTGGAGATCTACATGTGAGTCTCCAGATACTGCAATTTCTCCTTCCTCTAATTCATCTGGCTGAAATTTTAAAGATGGAAATATGGAAGTTATTAAGTGTAATCAGTACTGGAAGCACACACCATTAAAGAAGAAAAAAGGGGAATGAATTTTCCCACCATCCTTTTGGCCCGTGAACTGGGCCTGGCATCTAATGCAGAAAGGGATCCAAACTTCTGCTGAGACAACACAGACGATGATACTATTTGTGTCGCCCTTTGGTTGTCTGAAGATGATCCTGATGAACCCATTTGTTCAGGCACGCGAGTCTTTATAGTACCTTGTGGACCTTGGTGGTATTCATATCTATCAGCAGAACTGGGACCATCTTCTTCTGACTGATCTTTGTTAACTGGGGTAACACCAACTGCACCACTAAATTCATCATCTTCGAATTCCCCAATTTCACCATCTTCATGGGCTGAATATCCATTCCTCTCCGCAGAACTTGCTTCAGAGAAATCACCGATGTCGTCGTCAATTTCTGTGTAAATAGGAACCTTCTTACCTTTGGGCCTCCCCCTTTTCCTCTCAGATTCAGGAGCTAATCCACTAGAGTCCACACCAACACCAC
Organism: Solanum clarkiae; assembly: GCA_011800125.2. Classification (NCBI taxonomy): domain Eukaryota; kingdom Viridiplantae; phylum Streptophyta; class Magnoliopsida; order Solanales; family Solanaceae; genus Solanum; species Solanum clarkiae. Next base: position 27,577,122 of record JAABOM020000001.1, on the reverse strand, counting down.
CACTGAATAAGACGTTCTTTGAGGGCTTTTTTGCTAAATTGGCAATGGCCATATTAACATCCTTACTGGTAGCACGAAGCCACTTCGGAACCTGGTCATATCTTGTCATCTCCTCTTCCCAATCAAGCTCTTCATCCATTTGATCAAATTGTTGTACCTCCTCTTCACTCCTAGCAATCATGCGATTTACCTCCTGAAGAGACGGAACATCATGAAGTGTCTCCTGATATCTTTCCTCATCATGTAATAATGTCTCTAAAGTCAAACGTCGCTCTTCGTGTGTAGTCCTTTGGTCAAAACGCCCAGCATTTATAACTTCATCAGCCATGTCAATCTTATATTGTTGTATATTGTTCCGAATGAGGCTCTCAATAGATCCCATATAGCGGTCCTTGCCTGCAAGGTCATCATTAAAATCAACTACGCCTCCACGGTATTCATCCTCTCTCTGATGGCTTGCAATTTTGTCAACAACAGCCTCCATGTAAATGACTTTGACTTCTCTCGTCTGCCCTATACGATGGGCTCTAGCAACTGCCTGTTCCTCATTTTTGGGGTTTGGATCAGGATCATAGATGATGACAGTGTCAGCAGTCTGCAGATTTAATCCACGCCCAGCAGCACGAATGCTTAGCAAGAAGATGAAGCAATCAGTATCTGGACTATTAAAATCCACAATAGCTGATTCACGGTCCTCTAAGCTTGTTGTCCCATCAATTCTTCTATAGACGAGTCGTCGCCACTGCAAATGCTCCTCCAAGAGATCAAGTAGCTTTGTCATGGTACTGAAAAGAAGCACCCTATGCCCTGTTTTTTGAAGTTTGATTAATATCCGATCAAGAATCCACAATTTCCCACATGATTTAACAAGGAAGTCCTTGGTAACATTAAGATATGGATAGTTGAGCAAAGGATGGTTGCAAGTTTTTCGAAGCTCCATGCATCTATTATTTAAAACTTTATATGTTTTAGGCTGGTAATTTGGATTTTTTTCAGCCCTTCGCTTCTCCTCTTCAGGGTCAACTCTAAGTGTACCAGTAGACTTGATCCAATCATAAATAGCGCTCTGAAAACTTGACATTCTGCATCTTAAGACAATTGAGACCTGCAGTTGAAGTATAGTCACTAGAGAGGTGGTCCTATATCACAGTTTGGCAAAAGGACAACCATGAAAGTATACCTTGGGCGGAAGTGAACCTTCAACATCTTCAACACGACGCCTGAGCATGAAAGGCTCAAGAATTTGGTGAAGTCGATGGATAACAATGACCTTCTTCTCAGTCTCAAGCCAGTCATCTTCAGCATTTTGTGTCGGACCTTCTTTCTGAAAGGGCTTAGAGAACCAATCGTGAAATGCTTTGCGATTATCAAAAACTTCTGGAAGTAGTAGATTTAGAAGTGACCATAGTTCCTTCAGATCATTCTGCATCAAACACATTTAACAAATTCTCTTATGCTAATTCATAGGCCAAGTATAGACAAGATGGGATACGTAAGGAAGAGTTCATGTGTTTACAAGGAAAATAAGCACCCAGATACAACCGGTGAATAATGTTTAAGATCATATAGCAAAAAAACTACACCAGGGACAAAATGGTGAAGATTCATTTTTTATTGTCTGTGCGTAGGCATTAATAAAACAGGACACTTAAACACTCACTCAATAGTGAGTGCACACAATAGCGCAGGACCACAATGTTCCTTCCAAAAAGATTCACAAAGCTATCAAGACTGGAAACCCAGTGACAACCAATTAAATACCAATGGAGCAGCATGTGACTAAATTCAAAAGATATACCATTCTATATGTGCAAGTTTTCAGAACAATTGAGCAATTGCACTCAGGCTTGAATAGTTCTGTAGGACATAGGCAATAACTTATTGGGATAACGCAGATCCAAACATGAGCACAAGACATAAATCTGAACAAAAGCAATGACAGACGCAATGCACCTGCAATGGTGTTCCTGTTAGAAGCAAGCGCCTTTGGCATCGATATCTGTCAAGATCACGAGCAAGAACTGATTCCCTGTCCTTCATACGTTGTGCTTCATCAATTACTATATACTTCCAATCGACTTTTGAAAGTTTAGCACGATCATACATGATGAACTCGTACGTAGTGACAAGAACATTAAATTTCATTGCACAAACTTCCTACAAGATGTGGAAGCAGCATATAGAACCTTCAATACCAAGTTCAACAACTTAAACCGGTTAAATTTCATCAGCATGAAAGCATCTTACCTGTGAAAATAACTTTGATCTTTGATCCTTTCCACCAACATAGAAAATGCAGGATGCGGATGGAAGCCAATTGAGAAACTCACTCTGGAAATATAAAATGAGTGAGTACAAAGGGGAACCAGAAAGACACTATCAACAGCAATTGATTACCAACCTTCCAATTAACTAGAACTGCATTTGGCACAATTATAAGATGTGGCCCATAGTTTTGTTTAAATTCCATCAAGTAAGCAATTAATGCCATAACCTGTTGAGATAGAGAATGAGCATCAGATGCATATCACTATAGCACAAGCTACTGATTATCTGCTCAAACGGTAGTACCCTGAAGCTGGTGTAACAATATGTTTTCCCTCTGTTTCAAATTTAGCATCTTGTCCGATAATGTTCAACTTCTTATTCACACTTTTGACCCACTCATAGTTATAAGGATCCAAACAACTGAGTAAGGCAGGACACTAAGTTGGATGGAAGGGTAAAGTTATTCACCTGCACAGTCTTTCCTAGACCCATCTCATCAGCCAATATACCATTTAGCTTATTATTATACAACGAAAGCATCCACTGCAACCCGACCTGTAACATTTTTTAATACATGGTATTTATTTCACGTAAAAGCATAACGTGAGATACCGAAACCAAGAAAATGGGAGAGAACAAGGTCAATCCTTTATGCATGTATTGAAATTTACAACTTACAAGCTGATAGTCTCGCAAAGTTCCAGCTCTTAACATGGAAGGCTGCTTTATAACCCTTTCATTCACAGCATGGGCAAGATGGTAATACCTGGAGACGTTAAAACGAGCACAGAGTTAGGATAAACTAATGACACCTAAACAATGGCACTGCATAGAATGCTAAAGACAAGTGTAGTCAGTAAAGATAAGTGATAGCTGTCCCTAAATGTAAGCAACCACAATGTCAATGACAAAATGAACAGTGACCAGATAACTAATTTTCTTCTACATAAGTTAGGACTGCTCAACTACTATTCAAGAGCAAACTGAACTTATCAGCGACAAATTATTGACCACTGAACAGAACTTCTCACATCCAGATATGTCCCCAAATGCCAAAATCTACGCAAGGGATCCAGCTTAAACAATATTACGACGGAAAGAAAATGAGTTACTTGTTAACTGATGAACCATCTCTGGGTGCATTCATTTCTGAGAAACGATTCCTTATCATGACTTCCTCCCGAGCACAGGCTGCTGCAGCTCTTACTTCTTCTTCAGAGAGGCCCTGTTATCACGGAGAAATATACAAATGAATCCAAATAAAATGGTCATCAACTAGAGAATGCAAGTTTATCAAGCAAATCTGGTACAACAGGAGGTCCACATCTTCAGATAAAGAATGTGTAGTTGAAAGAAAAGCTTTTGTTTTATTCTTGTTGCTCATAACACATATATAGATACCGATAGTGGAAAAGGCATCTGGCCACTTCTGCCTTACCCTATTATAACCCATAAAATTGCACTAAGGATCTCTTCCCAAAATATAGCAATTCGTAACTCATGCAAAACAACTGAAGACAGGCGACTGCACAAGGCAAAGGGGAAGAAAAGTACCTGTGCACGTGCAGCAACTGCCGCAGCATTTGCAGCCTCCTCAACCTCCTGTTGTTTTTTTGCCGCTGTAATTTTACCTCCCAATTTATGAAGATACTCTTCTGTCTGACTCAAAAATGATGAAAGAACAGCATATCTCTCTGCAGCATCACCAGGAACGTTGGTTTGCTGCTCTAACAACATCTCCCTGTATCTCTCAACATCATTATTCTTCAATGCCTCCATTCTTTCATTCCGATTATCATCCTTTTTCTTTGAGAACTCCCTCAACATCCTCTCATGATACTTAGCTACTCCCCTGTTGCGAGCAGTTCGAGCATCACGGATTCCCCAATGAGCCTCAAGAAGCTTCTTACGCCATTGAAAAATAGATTTTAATTGTTTTTCTCTGACAGCTCTCTGGGAGGCCTGCACTTGCCTAGATAGATCCTGACGTTGACGCTCACATAGCCTTACAAATTTTCGGTAATGCCTATCAGGCATTGCCATTATTTCCTGCTGCTGTTGGTCAATCTCATCCCTCAGACGTGCCTGTATACCAGCAAGTCGGAGTTTCTTTTCTTCTATTTGCAATCTAAGAACAAGATCCGGTCTGATCCTTTTCCTCTCTAAATTAATAGCTAGTATATCACCAATCTTCTTTATACTTTCCTCCCTTTTTCTCTTGTGAATTTCTGAGCCTTCCTCCATTAGAAGATCCTTGATATCATAACCCAATGTTAAATTATTGTTGTTGTTCATCATCATGGATGGTCCAAAACCATCATGCTTTCGAGTGAAGGAAGGAAAATCGAACAATGGTCCATGATACTTCCGAGCTGGACCTGTATCTTTTTGTTGAGTAGCACTGGACTGCACAGGTTTTTTCACCTGAGTAGTATCAGAATCAGTCACTTGTGATGCAACAGCTCTACCCCTATCTGGTGCAATATCACCTCTGCTAGGAGTATTCTGAACAGCGCGATCAGCATCCTGGTCAGATTTATTAGCATGTCCCGAGATTGACTGCTCCTCTTTTCCAGGAAGAACCACTGATGCAGTCTCCTTGATCTCAGTTGTGATACCTGGCACGGGTGCGGTAGCAGCAGCTGTAGTCTCCTCTCTTGTGACCTCCTCCTTTGAACCATTCAGTCCACCAGATGGTACTACAAGCTGAGGACCCTTCTCACTTGGTTCCAGGCGTCTTCTGTTATCTTCTGAACATTTTCCTGATGGTTTCTCCTGATTTACTGTACCACCAGGAGGAAATGTTTGCTGCATTTGCACATCCAGAGGTGGCGGAATAATAGCTTGGAGTAATTCACGTGGTAATGTCACTTCTCCTTTCTACAAGCAAGATAAAGAAGATGAAGACATTTTTTTTTTACCTTGAAAGATCAAGATATATTTAGTAAAATAACACATTTGAGTATTTTGAACAAGGGAAAGCAAAGTAGCTAAATCTGAGGGGTACACTAATGAACAAACCTTTATACGTCTAAATGCAAGTATCTGGGCTTTAAGAACATGCAGTTGCTGCTTACTGAACCCCAGATTTTGTTGTTGCACCTGACGGACATTTCCACCCTGAGATGCAAGGGAATTCCCCAAGTTCCCATCTGGAGAAGAAGCTGCAGAATGTGGTGAAGGTCGACTCAACTGCCTGGCATACTGCGTCTGCAAGGTTTCTTGTGCATTTGAGGCAGGTTTAGGCAGCAAGGTGTTATCCACACCCTGGTTTGGGTTTACAGATGACTGCGGGTAATGCATTGGAGGTAATCCACTGCTGGCCATAATTTGTTGCCTAGGAGGCAAATTGTTCTCTCTGCCATGAGCAGAAAACTGCTGCTGCGGAATATTATTTGGGTTATTAATTGAAGCTACGCTATGAGATACAGCGAGTGGACCAGTTGTAACAGCCTTCCTAGTTTTAGCAGAACTTGACCCCGACAAATCACTTGAAGAATGAGCATGGGGCGAACTGTCATTTGCAATTTGAGGTGATGAAACTTGCTGCTTTGTCATATGACCTGATGAAGATTGAACAGGCACATTGTTTTCAGGCCCTTTCTGCTGGGCAATCATTCTGGACTGCATGAGCGGAATTAGCTGTGCCATAATGTTAGCATTTCCAGGTAGTGACAGGTCGACATTACGTTCCATTGCCAGAGACTGCATTGCCTGCATCTGTGCAGCCATAGCAAGAGAGTTACTCGTCATGTTCGCCATGCTTTGCAGAGATGGTGGCGCCTGCATGGACTTTGTAGCTACTGATTGGCCAAGCAACGTTGGCTGGGAAGGAAGCTTTGGGTCTGGTCTCTGATCAGTCATCAACTGCTGCCCTTGGTCTGATTGTTTCTCACCACGAGAGAAATGTTGCTCTGAGGAAATCTTTGATGATGATGCTTGCGCCTGGTTTGATCCCTGCATGGCAACAAGTTCCTGCATTTTCATATTAGCAATTCTAGGATCTTGGTCCTTTGCAGAAGAGCCAAATATTCCCATTTTCATTTGCTGCTGAGGTTGCATCCCAAGAGCTGACTTCTGTTGCGCTGCCTGGTAAGCGTACTGCAGGTATGCCTGTTGGACAGGATTCAACATCTGCTGCTCAAAGCCCTGGCTCCTGTTCTGTCCATCCTCTCGGATGGTGGGAGAACCATGCTGTTCAATATACCTCCTCGACTGCTGAGGCAGCTGCATGGATCCAGAAGGTCCAACAAAATTACCCCCACCTAAAATTCCATGGGCATTGCCAGTCTGGAAGGCCAGAATAGCTTCATTTCCTTCAGGCCTTCTGAGGAACTGTTGTTGTAACGACTGCAAAATGAATATCCAATAAGTGATACGTATACAAGAAGGTGAGTGATTCAAATAAGACCTAGAGTATTGTGATCTTATCCTTATTGTAGACAATAAGCCACTAAGATTAAGCCCACATCAGTTTGAAAAGAGCAGCCATCGTGATTCAACATAGCAAGTCATGACAATTTATTTGAGAACATATCTGGTAAAATATTATTTCAGAAATAAAAAAGGAACAACCATCTCTCAGATATCAGAAGTAGGAAGCAACAAAAGTACTTGGAAAATATTGTAGCTAGAAAGCATAGAAGAAACTCGAGAGAAACTGGTAAAATTGAGAAAGTTGATCAATGCTGAAGGTCAAATACTGCCAGTCAAAAGCATGAAAGGGTTTCTAAGGAAATTTGCAGTATTCTGTGCACATAATGGACAAAATTCTTATAGTTTGGTTAAGCAACATCTTATTTCGTCCTGTGCTATAATTCGTCTTCTTCAGTGCACTTCTTAATAAATGTGTTTCCTGTTAAGGATAATCAACTCAGAAATCAAATACAATAAAATTTCACACATGAGGACAAATACAACTTTTAGAGTTAGCATTAAGTATCAAAAGTCCACAAAAAGTTTCATATGCATGGACGAAATAAAAGATTGCAATCCATAACTAGCAATGACAGTTAGCTTGGTGTAAGCTGAGAACATCATTGCAGTTAAGAATCACATGGAGAAAATGTGTCATAGGTATGGACGAAATAGAAGATTGCATTCCATAACCTAGGCAATGACAATTAATCTGGTATGAGCTGAGAACATCATTGCAGTTAAGAATCACATGGACAAAATGTGTCATGTATGGACGAAATAGAAGATTGCATTCCATAACCTAGGCAATGACAATTAATCTGGTATGAGCTGAGAACGTTACAGATAAGAATCAGATGAACAAAATATTTCATGTATGGACGAAATAGAAGATTGCATTACATAACCTAGGCAATGACAATTAATCTGGTATGAATGGAGAGCATCATTGCAGTTAAGAATCACATGGACTTCCAATACCGATGGAAATATAAACCTCTGGACAGGTCAAAAGTTAAAATACTAAAGACCTGGCAGAGGCAAGCACTTAAAATAAGGAAGAGAAGGTGGGGAACTATCTTTATCAAGAAAAGGAAAAAGTAGGAATCACAAACATGCAATTGGTGGAGCTTAACACTACCATTAGAGGCAGACTACACACAGTTGATTCTCTGAAAAGTGAAAGTTTGGATAACTATAAAAATTGCTCTTGCTTAGAAAAAGCAAATCACTCTCTCCGTCATGTCAAGATTTTCAAAATCCTCAAACTTCCAAAGCTTAAGTAGTAAACCAGCTGGCATATCTCAGAGCTAATTGAACAAGAAAAAGAATGTCTTTCACATAGCAAAGCAAATTCATGTCACTTCAAACCACTCACAATTCAACAAAACCCATTTTCAAAAAAAAAAGAACTTGATGTCATCTTCAAAAAGGAAAATCACCACTTTAAAAAAACAAAATGCCCTCAAAAGCACAAGTAAAATTCGGAAAAAGTTGTTAACCCTAACCTGCCGTTGGTGTTGTTGATGCAGCTGCTGCTGATCCAACCCCATATGAGAGGCAGAAGAAGATGATGAAGGAGAAGCTGAGGCTGATGCCGCCGTGCTCCGCCCATGTCCACCGGCGCCGGCGACACCACCTTGCTGAGCTCCACCCCCAGATTGCATGCACCCCTTAAAAAAGATTCACAAAAAAATCTACTTCCTCAAAAAATGTTGAAACTCACCTGAAATTTTCTTGATTAATAAGAAAAAACTATTTAAAAAATTCAGAACCCCATCATCAAGAAAATGAGTAAAGAAACATTAATTTCAGTGGAAACCCTGTAGTTTCCTAAAACCCAAGATTTCCCACTTTCCGATCCCAAGGTTCAAATCAACCATCCACCCCCCTTACCTCACCACTCTCTGCACCTCTCTGTCCCACACAACTGTACTTTATCTATAAAAATTTGGCTCTTTTTTCTCTGTGCATAATTTCCCTATTTTCTTGATAAAAAAAAGGAAGCGAGAATTTTGCAGACGAAATGGTGAATGGATTTTGGCGCGAATCTGTGGGCCAATGACAAGATCGGAAAAGTCGCCGGCGATCTTCCGAAGTTGCCGGAATCTCTCTCTCTATATATGCTGTCTGGTGTGTGTGAATTTTCACGCAGTTTGCATTTTTAGTCCAAGCCCTAACAGCTGTTATTTCTATGTGGGGCTTCTCCTTTTCCCTTTTTCCATTTTCTCCTCTTTTGGTTTTTACTATTCCTCCCAAATAAAAATGGCAAAAAATTGAGATTTGAAAAGAAAAAAAAATCTTTATTTTTGTGAATTTGCAACATTTGTAAATTATATTCCGCACCATATAACCAATAAAATTTTATAAGTGAAGTCTATAAAAAAATATACACAAATTTTATTACGATCTTAAAGAGATAGAAAAATTGTTTTAGAAAGACTATAGAACTGCAAATTTTTGTATGTATGGATAAGAAAAATAATGATTTAATTTATCTAAATTATTGATGAATCAGATTATATTGGTGAAAGGTAATAGATAAATCCAAAAATTATAAATAAAAAAATTATATATCTTTTGGAAACAGTTTTTCTATTTCTATAAGGTTATGATAAGGTCTACGTACATTTTACTCTCCCTAAGAACTCCACGTGTGATATTTTACTGAATATGTTATTGTTATAAATAAAAAAGTAATATAAACGAGAAAAAATGTACAAATAAATAGGTTAATTAAATATTATAGAGATTTATAATTTTACACTAATCACTATTAGTGTGTAGAACCTAATTTCATTTTTTAAAAAATAATATGGTAGCTTACCCTATTGTAGCATCTTAACTATTACTCCCTCCGTCTCAAATTAATTGAAGTTTTGAAGTTTTTCTCAAAATTCAAAATAGTTGAATTTTTCAAAGTTTAAGACGAATCTTTGAAACTTTTTTTATATTTGCTCTTTCATGTATTGAACTTTTACAGTTTTTAGGAAATAAATTACACAATATATTTATGATTTTATAAAGAGTAATAGTAGAAAGTATGGTATAAAATTTGTCTTTGAATATTTTTTTTGTGCATTATCTCACAAATTTGATTAATATGGGACAAAGGGAATAGTAATTATTATTTTACCATGTCATAGTGAATATAAATCATTATTATTTAAACGAATATCCTCACAATTGACGTAATTATAAGTATTTACATGCAAATGCTATAATAGATAGTTTCTCCCTTATAAAATATTTATACAATTTTTATTTAAAAGTCAAAACAAGATAAATTATGATCAATATTGCAAAATATATTTTAGCATATTGATGCGAGAAAAATTATAATTTATGATTTTTTTATTATTTTAGTTTTTAAATATGAAATTAATTTAATTTTAAAAATAATTTCGTAAAATAGAATATGATGATTATTTTGAAAGAAAATACATTTATATTGTAATTTTTATTTATTTTTTTGTATATGTACCTTTATTGTCTTGTTGCTCAACAACTTGGGTTTACCTTGGGTTGAGAGCTATAGTTAAAGTAATCAGAGATTAAGCGTGTGGAATTCATTTGACCCTCATAACAGGTAATATTTACGAGAATACCCAGATACTTGTGATCTTGGGAATCTGATTTACTTAATAAAGGTGTTGACTGAAATTCCTATCTGGCTTTCATTTATGATTATTTGCCAAAAAATGCATTCTTCAATCTCTTTTTAATAATAATAATATGGATTTAAGAATTTATGTAACTAAAAAAAAGTGTTAAACTAATATTTAAATAGTTCATTGGTTGAAACACACGCGAAAAGAATTCATTCAACTTTTTATTTGAAAAATTACTATACATCAAAAATTATTTATTTCGCTGAATATAAACAAATAGAAATTTTAAAATAAATACACAACAAAACGGTGGGGTACTAACTAGGTGGAGGTTGGTTTTGTGTGATGACAAAACTAACTGAAAAAATGATGATTAATTTTATTGTCTTTGGTTTGTTAGATAGAAAGAAGACAAAGAATGGATGGAAAATTTTTCAAATTGTCAGTTATTTGATTCAATGGATGGAGGAGTTCAATTGTTTGAACTCAAAGAGATGACCCTAATAATTAAAGTGTCTCGATTCGATATCATGTATGGTTGATTTGATTTATCAATTTGTAATTTATGAATATGTTAAATCTATCGAACCAATAGGATACTTATTGCAAATCTTTTATTTTAATGATTCAATCTAGGATTTAACCGATGAGAAAATACTCATAGCATATCTACATGATGTTCACTATATTGAAATAGTAGCAAGAATGGAAATGCAATACAAATTTTTATATTGATCACTTTTGTTTAAGACGAAGTTATTTGAATTTCTTCAAAAAATTTGGGTAATAAATTACAAAAATAACATTAATTGTATGTCTTTATCATAAATGAGAGGAGAGAAGTTAACACTAGCTAATTTTTGCCGAGAAGCGGGAGGATGTCGCGATAGAGAAATAGAAAGATTAATTTGTATTGTCTATGATCGAAAAAAATACTAAATTTTAGAAAATAGAACTAACAATTAAGTCAAGATTGTACACAATTTGGAGTAAAATACTCATTTTAATATAATCTCATTAAGTCATATGTTTAATAGTTAACAAAATTCACAAAACTAGAAATTGAACGAATATTGCAATAAAATATATTATAAAATTATTTAATAGTCGCTAACTCAACAATTCAATATTGGTAACAATAACAATAACATACCCCACAAGTAAAATCTGAAAAGAATAAAATATCACTATTCATAATATTTTTTTTACCGACACACCTAAAGTGCCTTAATCTTTGTTGAGGGGGAGGAACAGGGGGGATGAACCAAAATATCAATTTAGAGCCTTCACTTTCATCAACTATGAGCCCTTTATCCCATGCAATTAAAAACTTATACCCCCTCAGTTTTATTTTACATAATTCACTTTCTTTTTCAATTAGTCCCAAAAAAAATGTCATATTTCTATATTTAATGATAAGTTAATTTTAAAATGTCAATATTACTCTTAATGAAATATTTTTTAGCTTCATAAATATCCTTAACTTATTTTAGACCACAAATTTTAATTTTTTTTTCCTTTCTTAGACTTGTGTCAAATCAAAATAACTCAAATAAATAGGCATAAGCCAAAATTATGCCTATTTAAAAAAAAAAAACGAATTCTTCAATATGTAAGTGCTTATTTATCTATTTTTCTCTTATGAAATACGCAAATCCCTCATTTTACAATTTAAATTGAGCAATATGTAAGTAATATTAAAAGGGAAAATAACACATCGAGAAAAAAAAAAAGAGCCCATCATTGACCATTATTAGAATTAAAGGTAAATTTATGTCAACATATAATAAAAAAGATATATTTGACCCTAAAATATATCAGAAAGAGATATTTAGATAGAAAATATAGCAAATGATATATTTAAATTACTTTTAACGATACAAGAACAAATTTAATCCTTCTCCGTGTTCTTTTTGTATATATGATTGAGATTGTTGATGAAATCTTAAAAAATATTGAAATTTGTATAAATATTTCATAACGTACAAAAATTGAAAAAGGAACTCCACATATAAATTGAGAAATATTTTTTAGAAAAAGAAAAAGAAAAATCTTTTTTTAAGAAACATAAGTAGCTAGATAATTCACATGTATAACTCTATAGCCCTTGCCTCCACCTCATTTATTGTTTTAAAAAATAATAATAACATCATCAAATTTGATTATCGTAAATTATTTTGAGTTAATTTTTTTAAAATAAAATTATATTGAGCATGTTTTCAATAGAAACGAGTTATACATTATGCATATTTGAATTTTTGGACCACGATGTAAATATCAAAACAAAAAAAAAATCCAAAAAATTAGATAACAATAATGTCTAGTAGCTAGGAGCTTAGGATTATCCAAAAATAAACGAACTAAATGCATGAATATGAATAATGCCTAATTGGTTTTTGCTACTTTCCATTATTAAATAAAAGCTGGTTTTTTTATTTATATTTAGAAGCAGGTAACTATTTTTGTGTAATTTAATTGTCAAATATTTTGCTATTACAACAATTTTAAATTTGGAAACAACCTGTATTTTACTTGTTTTCGTAATTGAAAAAGAGACAGGAAAAAAGAGCAGACAATTTTGCAAGATCAGAAAGTAAGAGTAGGACAAATGTTTCAAATATTAGAAAATTATTTTGATTGAATTACATGACAAATTGAAAATAAATTATTCCAAGTAAATAAGAACAAGGAGTTATCAAACAAATAAATAGCTTTCTAATAAGGATTATGATACTAATAGAGGGTTGATTCTAAATTTAAGGGGAGACTTCTTTAAATCATGTAATAAAGAAGGTGTACTTGAAAGTCTTTGATACTTGATTAGTTCGAATGACGTTCTTTGTACCAATTTGGTCGATCATTATTTTTTCACTTTTTTTTTTCCATTGCGATGAGTCTGTTCTTAATTAAGAGCTTGATTCAAAAAATATAATTATAATATATTTTCTAATAGCAAGTTTTACTATTTATGATGAAATTATAACTTTTAATATAATATTTATTATTCCAATTTTATTCGCAAGACATATCGAATTGTCAAACTTACTTTGTTCATAAAAGTTGACATCAAGACACATGATTATTTTTATCGGTTTTGAGGACGATCCTTCTCTACCACATTCAATAGAGAATACTTATGAATCTATGATCATAGTGAGATAGGTGTGTCAAATATAACTAAAAAATTGATGGCATGTTCAATTTTTATTCAAAATTTTATAAATTTGGCATAACATAAATTTGTATGAGTTGATTTTTGTTCCACCGATAGAACTTATTTTAAAATGATCTTCATTTTTAGTTCAATGCTAGACCATTTTTTATTCATTTTTATCCTAAGTAGCTTTTTCGTCAATTTACTAAATCAATACTGATTATCTCAAATTCAACTCATTCATTTATTTACACCTCAAATGAGAAGATGAAACATAAAATTTATACTAATATAATTTTCTAGTATCACTATTTAGACGTTGAACCTATTTCAAAAAGTTTACAAATACAGATGCACAATTAGTATTCACAAAATTCTGATAAATCTCTAAATTTTATATTAATGGAAAAAATTTATATTGTTATTAATTCTTACGAATTTACGGGAAGTTATGGCCAAATTCTGACAATCCTCTCTAACTTGATCATATATCTTATCGTATTTCAAATAAATGTACAAAGTAATAAATCTTGACTAATCATCATAATCTAGTCACAAATCATAACGGATAACCAAAATTTGACAAACAAATTTATAAAGATTTGCCATAATTCATGATATATCTCTAGAATTTGACTACATATATGCAAGTTAACCTGAATATCACAAGTATCCAATAAACGAAAATAGAATGTGTGTTTCTCGTATCATATTTATAAATTCAATATTTAGAGCGGTGGTGGGGGGTATGTGTAGTTGTAATTCAAGTAAATCAAGATGTTTAGTTGGGAACAAGTTATTCTGATATAATTAATTTCAGGATAAATTTTTTTTATCATGCATATGAGATAATATATCCCATTAGTAAGGTAAAAATAATAAGTTAAATAATATTAGGACTACCTAATACCTCCAACCAACAAATAACAACATATCAATGAAATCCCACAAAAAAGGGTCTTGGAGGGTAGAGGTACGCAAACCTTATTACTACCTCATGGAGATAGAAACCCTTATTATTTGATCATCTGTTTTGATTATATAAATAAATATATGATAAATAACTCAATTTTAAAAGAATTATTTTGTGCATGATTTCAAATCTTCAAACTAATCAATTAAAATATTATTTTAACTATACACATCATGTTCAATTCAAACGTGATTTAAGTTTTATAACTTATTAAAACTAATTTGAATAATGAAAAGAGTAAAATATTTTAAGTGCAACCACACAATAAGATTTATTTATCAAAAAAAATAAAATAAAATCCGACCTGCCGGATTCGAACCAGCGACCTAAGGATGTCAGCACACACACTACAGTCCTCCGCTCTACCAACTGAGCTAAGGTCGGTTTGAAACAAAATTTCTAAAAGATTTAAAATCTTAGAAGGAACACTATTCATTAGGAGGAAGTCCAAAATTTGAAATTCACGTGAAAGAATAAACCTAAAGAAAAAAAGGAAAAATTACACGGATAAACAAACATATACTCTTAGTTATTTAGCTAATAGAGCTATAGTTTAAATTAATTATGACTCATGGCAAACATCTAATTGTAATTACAGATTGAGTTTTATATAATTTGCTCGATTTATATAAATACTGTGTGCGATGCGTGAAATTGTATATGAAAATATACAAACACTATAAATTGTATAGCGAATTATATACAAAGTGTGCACGAATTATATAACGAAATATACAAATGCTATACAAAAATTGCAAATTATACAAATGTTGTGCGAATTATACAATGTTGCTATAACTATAGTTACGAAATGTAATTACCTAAACTATAGCTATAGATCAAAGTATCTTCTGCTTTTGGGGCATGGTATTTTGAGTCGAGGATCTTTCGTAAATGGCTTCTGCGTACATTTTACCCTCCCCTGACCTGACTTGTAGGACTTCACTGGGTATATTGTTGTTAGTTTTCATAGGCATGGAACATAATTAGAAAAAAGCGATCCACTTATTCATATCAAAACTAAAAACAAATTAACTTGCTGACTTTATAGCAATAACAACATGATTCATAAAGGTAATCATCCAACAGAAAACATCATATAGAAAGAACAAAATTACATTTTTTTGTTGCAGAGACTTTGATATTTAATCAACTGAAACAGGTTGCATGTTCTCAGCTTCTTTCCTCAGATCTTGATACAACACAGATGATAAGTACCTCTCTCCAAAACTTGCATGTACAGTCTGTAATAGATAATCGACGCGTTACATTTATAATTAGAAATGAAAAAGTACTTGAAGATGAAATCTGATATATATATTCATACCACTATGAGTTTCCCTTTGTTTTCTGGTTTTTGAGCAAGTCTAAGAGCTGCTACTGTATTAGCTCCCGATGATATCCCAACCTACACAAGTGGAGAGATATATCATATTTTGAACTATCAGGACACATACTTCGTCAAATGGTTCATACATGTTTGTTTCGAGGAGCAACAAAGATCAAGTTGGTATGCGTTAACGCTTCATTTCTGTTTCTATAGTCGGATGTTTTCTGTATAAATGGGCTAATTCTATTTGTATAGATAAAGTTGTAGTTATCTGATATGTACCATGAGCCCTTCCTTTACTGCCAACTCCCTAGCCATGTTCACGGCGTCTTCGCTAGAAACCTGCAACACAACAAGAACAGATCAGATCAGTTACCAAAACGACGTGCTAATTTAGCTCGAATTACATTGGAACAAAACTCAATATTATGTTTACTCTGTAACATACCATTAGTACTTCCTCCATTAGATCCATGTCAAGGATATCTGGCTTGAATCCGACCCCATTTCCTGTTATGTGATGAGGACCTGGTTTTCCGCCATTCAGTATATTGCTTTCAGTTGGCTCGAGTCCATATATCTAGCAAAAGAGGAGAAATTATAAGCACCGTGTTAGCTACTTTAGACATAAGGATTATCTTGGACGTTTACTGATTCTGTCTCGAGGAATTTAGAGTATAGATTCACCTTGACATTAGGATTTTTTGATTTAAGGTATTGTCCAACACCAGTAACAGTGCCTCCACTTCCTATTCCCATGACAAATATGTCAACATTACCCAGAGTTTCTTCCCATATTTCAGGGCCAGTTGTCTCAAAATGAATCTGTTTTCAATACAAATCAATTGATAACTCCGTAGTAAAACAAAGAATACATGAATTTAGTTTCTTAGGAGTACCTGAGTGTTTGCAGGATTGGCAAATTGTTGAAGCATGAAAGCGTTAGGTGTCGATTCCAAAAGTTCATAAGCCTTCTTAACCGTGCCTCCCATTCCTTTGGTTGGATCAGTTAGGATTAAATCAGCTCCAAATGCTCTCATTGTCACTCTCCTCTCCATGCTCGTGTACGAAGGCATTGTCAAAACCATTTTGTAGCCTTTCATTGCTGCCATAAATGCCATGCTGATCCCCATATTTCCTGATGTTGGCTCAATCAACGTCGTCTAATTATAATCAACAAGCATGTCAGAGACAACATATTTTTGCACACGATATATTCTAAATAGAGAGAATGAGAATGAATCCTCTCGCCCCATTCTTAAACAGAAACACTTCAACTTTGAGACGGCACATCTAGACACCTCCACTGGCAACTAAAGGAGTTTTTTCAAGTTCTTCCGCTAGTAAAAAAACACGACATCATGTTAACTTACCTTTTCAGGTGATATTAAGCCTTTCTTCTCTGCATCATTGATCATTGCCAATGCTGGTCTGGTGCAAAAACAAGAGAATTTTAATTTTTAAAGCATATATAGTGGAAGCAACCATATCTAGTTTATTCTGATTATGGGTTTTTGAGATGAGAGTTCCCAAGAAGCAACCTCTCTACCTCTATGAGGCAGTGGTAAGATCTGCATACATTCTACCTCCCCAGAACCCACTTGTGAGATTTCACTGGTATGTTGTTGTATATATAGTGGAAGCAAATACACATAAGAATACAGTTTTTGTACCTGTCTTTGATGCTAGAAGTTGGTTGAAACATTTCTTGTTTCACAGCTATATAAGCTCCACATCCTTCTGTCACTTTTTTGAGATAAACCATTGGTGTTTTCCCTATTAACTGAAATTTGAGACTTTAACATCTCAATTTTTATCACATTGAAATCTTATACATACATATTAAATATTGAACATCTGAAGAAATTTCTGATTTCGCCACTGACAGCATAACAAAGACAGAGTAAATTAACAGTACAAGAAATTGGACTAACTTGAGAAACTTCAGACTTGATGTTAGTATGAGGAAGTTGTGTAGAGAACAATCTGTTACTAGCTGCCCTGATCAAGTCAACACTAACATTATTATTGCATAATGTTCTTTTCTTCAAGAATCTGCTTAAAGTTGCCATTGATGAATCCTCAAAATTAATCAATTAGAAGTTTACACAAAAAGGGTACTCTCTATATATGCAGTTAACTTTTTTTGTGTACCTCACAGTTGAAAGAAAGATAGGACACAATTTTTATAATGAAAAAAGTTTGGACTATTCAAGACTTCTTTGCTGTACTTTTTGTTTGGACTCTTCAAAGTGAAAGCTAGCAACAAAATTTGCCAAGTTGTAAAACCACATGTTTTGTTCCAATGGTATTGTGTCAGAGATTTAAATTTTACGGGTTCAATTTTGTATATAACACTGTGCGCGCACAAATATATATGTATATATAGGTAATTGTGTCTGAGATAGAAATAAAATGTGTGTACATCTTATATTCTTCGGACTTCGTTCGTGAGATTACAAAAAGAGGAATATTATTATTGTTGTATTAAAGAGTTGAAAGAGAGTTGTGTTTAGTTTATTGCTAGAGTTGTTTCAGGAATATACACAAGTAAAAATTATGTGTTTCTATCTTGAGCGATAAGATTTGTGTATGTTCTTTTTTTTCCCTCTTTTTGATCTTATATTTTATTAGACTATATTGAATATGTTATTGTATAAAAATTTGAGCATTATATTTGTCCATGTTATATCCTAAAGCATAAATCATTTTAATTTTATTGATTGGTCACAATTAGCTTTGCCGGCCAAGTGATGTATAAGTCATAATGTCAATTTAAACATTTTTCAATGAAAAGAAAATGTCTGTATTTAAATTTGTGATAATCGGATAAGGCAAGAAAAATGGAAAACGAGAAAAAGGAAGTCCATTTATTCTACACCATGAATTGAAGATTGGACCAACATGGATTTATTTTGCTAAAAAATTCATAGGAAAAATGATGCTAAACGGTAAATATTTAATAATTATTATGTAATTTAATTATAGTTTGGGTTATATATTGAGCATGACTAATTGTATAATTTGGTGACTAATCGTATAAATTGAGAATTTGTATATATTTATATTAGTTATTTATATGCAATTTGTTAATATATTTGATTTGTATAAGTTATGAAAAATACATAATTAATATATATAAAATGGAAATAATCATAGCAAACAAAATTATAATTATAAAATGTAATTAGGTAAACTATAAGAGAAGAATATAATTAAATTATTTCTCTTTGCTATCATAAAATTTGGTTTAAATTGAAATTATTGAATTTGTCAAATTTATGTGCAAATTTTCTTCTAATTTCAAGCATGTAAAACAAAAATGTTAGCCTAATGTCAATTTTAATGAGATTCTAAGTACTTGGTACATTACTTCCTCCCTTTTGGATTACTTGTCCTAATCTCATTAAAATGTAATTATTAATTCTAAAGTACCAAGTACTTAGAATCTCATTCTAATTTTAATTAAAAATACTTATCATATTTTATAAGGTTGAAGAAAAATGCAATGAATCGAAATCCTAAAAGGAAAACCAACTTTTGCAGTGGGCCGTCCAAACCAATGCATTTGTCTTCAACCTCAAAGGTATATAATATAGTAGTATATATATTATAAAAAGACCCCCATATTAATATAAGGAAAAATTACGGGCAAATATATTTTTAATAAATAGTTATTAAACTTAATAATATTT
>JAABOM020000001.1:27519554-27550361 GCA_011800125.2 Solanum clarkiae | reverse complement strand
TATATTCTATCAGTTGCGGAAGCAGAATTTTTATCACATGATCCATCATTGATTTACTTATATATATATATATATATATATATATATATATAAATTATACATATAGTGTGATTTTCCGATTGAAGGGATTCAGATGATCCTCTTTTTGAACCCTCTGTAGCTTCTACCTTATGTCTTTCAGATTCAGAATTTAAATATTATATGTGAGAAAGTCGAGCTATGATTAACTACAAGAATATAAACAACTTTGATATATTTCTTATAAATTTAAAAAAGCTTAGTATTTTAGGATTACTGGCTCCGCCACTACTTTTCATACACACATGTGCTTTTAGGGTTAGGCTTTGGGGAATATTACTGAATTCTGTTGAACTCGTAAATTAAATTTTTTTTGAATTGCACAGATCCCGATGCACAAGTTGTATATCTCACAGCTGAGATGTTGATGGAATCTGATCGTTATGTTTGTGAAATCTGCAATCTTAGCTTTCAAAGAGAGCAAAATCTTCAAATGCACCGTCGGCGCCATAAGGTTCCATGGAAGTTGAAGAAAAAGGTATTTATTTATTTATTTCTAGATAATAATTAGGTCAATAATCATCTGTCTCATTTAAAATCTTTCTTAAATTGTTCGATACACTAAAAATTCTTCTTTTGATTTGGGATGTGTGCGTCAAGTCTGGGCTTTAGTACAAGCCCAGATAATGCACTTTTAAGAGTCGCGTCAAGTCCACTCGACTTGACTGTCCATTTATTAGGTATTAATCTTATAAAGTACAGATATTATATTTGATGTAAGTCATACTCTTTCATTTCTTTTAATTTATCCTTAAAAGAATGATATGTTTTTATATTTTAAAAATAATTTGCCTTTAGACTTCTCATCTTACTCTTAATAAGATGATTGATAGCAAACATAAATAATTTCAAAGATTTGTTTTAGAGAACAACTTTAAATCAAAAGTCTGTTCTTTCTTAAACCTCATACTCAGTCAAACACAATCATATACATTGAGACAGAAGAAGTATCATGTTAACTTCTGTGTTTTTTGTTTTGTTATGATAAATTGAAAATATGATTTATTTACTTAATTATATTTTCAACGTGATCAGGAAGAAGATAAAAATGAGATGGATCAAGTGATTAAAAAGAGAGTATACGTATGCCCAGAGCCAAGTTGTGTGCACCATGATCCTTGCCATGCACTAGGTGATCTTGTGGGAATTAAAAAACATTTTAGAAGAAAACATAGCAATTACAAACAATGGATTTGTCAAAAATGCAACAAAGGTTATGCTGTTCAATCAGATTATAAAGCTCATATCAAAACTTGTGGGACTAGAGGCCATTCTTGTGATTGTGGAAGAGTTTTCTCTAGGTAATTCATCTTTCCTGATTTTATGATACATTTATATATGTTTTACTTAAGTCGAGGGTTTATCAGAATAAATTTCTCTGCGTACCTTCATAACATAGGGAAAGATTGCATACACATCGGTTCTTTCTCAGATCACACTTGTTAAATTACAATACTGAAGATGTTGTTGCTGTAATTTATATCAATGTATCTTAATATATTGCATGAGGTAAATCAACATGCCTTATTTTTCTAGGTTATTAAACATATTACTAAAACAATTAAGAATTGCCTATGAAATTAGTAGCTAATAAGATCTCTTTGTAAAATGTCATTGGTATGTTGTTAAATAGAATTAGCATAGAATGATTTTTTTTGTTGTTTAGCGATAGAAATTAAATATCGATAATTTCTTTTTCTTTTTTGTATTTATATTAACTTTTTGTTTATATATATATATATATATATGAACATTATCTATAGATATCTTTTAGATGACCTAATGATATAAACATATATCAAGATAGAGATTACCATGTTACTACAATTGGTAGCATCTCTTAGTGTTAAAACCCAATGGATGTATTGTAAAGGTGCTACATATTAAGTGTAATCACTTTTGAATATTTCTTCCTTATTTATATGGCTCAAATAATATAGTGGAATTACTATCAAGAAAATCTCTAATTTTCAACTATTAAGGGATTTCCCACATGGAAATGTCTATTATTGTTTTTTTAGATTAAAAAAATTAGCATGAATGAATTTTATGTGTGAATTATAGTATTCTTGCCTTCTTCTAATTATTCTACTTTTTTTTTAGAGTTGAAACATTTATTGAACATCAAGATTCATGCAAACAACAAAGTACAACAACAACTACAACTACTAAAGAATGTCATGATGTCCAAACCCCAAGTCCAATTTTCTTGCCAAGTACTCATATTCCACATGATCAACATTCAAGAATATTGCCTAATCTTGAGCTTGAGCTTTTCACTTCTCCAAATTACTATAACCAAGAAACACACTATCATTCTCACTTGTTAGAAAAAAGTGAACATACCCCACAATCAAATTTGTCATCATTTGTTGGTCAAAGTGATCATAATTACATAGTCCAAAACAATGAAGCCAAAGAGATCATTGAAGAGGCAACAACACAAGTATCAAAATTGAAAAGTGAAGCAAATGAAATCCTCAAAATAGCAATGCAAGAAAAGGCAATGGCTGCAGAGAAGAGACAAGAAGCAAAGTGTTTGATTGAATTAGCCAATCTTGAAATGGCAAAGGCAATGGAAATTAGACAAAGTGTTGGTGACTCATCATCATATGTTATGAAAATGATAAAATGTAGTTATTGTAATAATAAACAATTTCAAAGTGTGTCATCATCAAAAGATGCTACTTTGACTAATAATTATTATTTTTCATCTTCCATTTATAGAAGGTGAAAAAAAATTGAGTAGTTTTAACTTTTGGTTGAATTAAATACTTTTGGTGGTCATGATGAAAATGCTAGTGAAGTGAGATTTTTTATATATGAGGAGTGAAACAATGTAAAATTTTATTTTGCTGTAAGACTAATTATAATTAAATAAAGTTGGTTTTATTACTCAAGAACTTATTTATTTTTTATCTTAGCCTACATGTTCTTTCTTTTTGTGTGGTTTAACTATATGCAAATGGGAATTTAGACTTCTAATTACTTTGATGAATTCAACTTTGATTCTTATAATTGATTTCATTATCCTTTCGTATTTATAGAGTCTAACATTTAAAATTTTAGTAATATCTTGCATTTGTATATCGATTTTTTTGGTCAAAAACTCTAATTTTCAATAAAATTTGATAAACTAATTTGAATTAGTCAAACTCTCATTGCATCATTTCTCGAAAGATTTTATGGTTTCAAGATCTCAATGAGGAACAACTCTTCGTTGAAAAATTTAAAATTTATAATTACTGAATTCAGAATAGATCATATATTATATGCATTATGTTAAAGTGTGTGTACTCGATAGTCCTCATATCTTTTTTGGAGCATCTCAATATTCTTATTTTTATCATAGGTTTGGAGAAATAGTTTTTTTCTGATTGTTGATTTAGTCATAAAGACTAACTTAAGTAAACTCATGGACGCAAGTATTAAATGGACAATAATTATCTAATTCACCTCTACACCTAATTATTCCTTCAACATCCTAAAAATCAATTCTTTTTTAATTGGTATTCAATATCTATATTAAAGTGTTGATTATTAGCATTAAATATTTCAAATTTGTGATGTAAGACTTACTAATGGAGAATACACTTTTCATCAGAATTTTTTCTTCTACTCAAAGCTTGAATCCAAACATCAAAATACTTAAAGATTTAGAAATTTTGCCAATGATCTCCTCGTAATCTTGATTGGTCCCGATAACTAACAAGTTAACAACAATAATAATGTCATATCCAATATAATTTTATAACTCGATTTTGAAGATGACGGAATGTACACAAATTTATTGTTTGAGGCAAACAAAAATTACTTCCAATAGATTTTTTAGCACGAAATTCGAAAAGTCAATTTTCATAAAAAAGAATATGAGTCCACGTTGCTACAACATGGTCTAGAATGGTGGACCAAATGATGAGTACAAGAAAAAAGGCTGGAAATAGGGTTAAAGCTATGTTTACTATGAAGTCTATTTCATACATCCATCACATAAGAATATGAACCCAAATTACTTGTTACATACATTTCCCAATTAATTTTGTGGACCAATGAACATAAGAAAAGGCTGGAAAATAGAACTAAAAAGTTGATAGTTTTTCCTTTTTTTTATATAACATATTTCTCTAGTGTCTTTATCAATAGTACTATTCCCATTTTAATGCTCATTAAAATGCCATATTTTTCAGTGCCATGATTTGTAAGTGTATGCAGAAGCTTAAGTCATTTTCAACCCTAGACAAGACACACAGTATTTGACCCCTCACTCTTCTGAAAACTCTCATCATATCATATACATTTATACAAATTATTATAAACTTTAAATTAAATGTCTGAAGAGAGAGAGACTACTAGAGTATTGAAGATTTTTGTGTGGAATATTTAATATAGTAAAGACATTTTGGATCTTTAAATGTAGACTAGCTAACTACTCACCTTACATTTCATTGCTAGTTTGTTTGATTTTTGAGCTCGATAAAGTTGTTATTATGTGATCACAAAATTATGGATTTAAATATTGAAAATAGTCTTTGACAAAAATGCAAGATAATGCTACATACAATAGACCCTTATGGTCGAACCTTTCCCTGACCCTTCGCATATATAGTGAGAATTTTAGTGCATCAAGCTTGCTTCCCATAAACTATATATGTATATGATTTGATGTAGAATAACTACATATTCAGTATAGTTTTATATGTAGAGTTTGATAAAAGTGATGTAGGTTAAAAATATATGACATGACATATATGCATATATGTAAAAAAGTAACACATATACACAGTGGCGGAGCCACATTAGGATTACAGAGTTCATTCGAATTCTTTTGATGAAAAATTATACTCTCTCTGTCACATATTAACTGAATTTGTGAGGTAATGCACTCATATTAAGAAAATCATTCAAAGATAAAATTTACACCATACTTTTCATTATTGTACTTTTCCAGTTTATCGACATAAAAATCCACTTGTGTTGCTGCTATTACGGCGAAAAGCCCCTTTGTTTCCCTTATTTTCTGAATTTTCTTTTAGGCTTGCTTAGATAATTTGCGAGGGTGTTTTGGATATTTCGGCCTACGATGAGATAGTGCTTTCGCCTTGGCGGTCTCTTTATCTGTTCCGCAGTTTAGCTGGGTTTCCTAGAGTTAATCTGCAAGTCGCTTTTTTCGCTGCTGGGTTTCAAAGCATCGTTCTCTTCAACATATCTGTGAGCTCGCTTCCCTTGCTGCTTTGCTCTTTTTCCATTCCTATTTGATGTTGCCTCCTCCCGATTTGGGAATTCATGTTTCTGTGCTTCTATGAATTCAGTTTAGGTTTCTTGGCGGAAACTAACTTTGAGGCAAGATTTTCTCTGTAGACCTACAATAATGGAAGTATATGTACGCTCCCGCCAAAAAGAATCGCAGAACAAACACGGATGCAAAAAGGAGTTTCATGCGCTCCTCGTGCGATTTTGGATTTTTTTCACCTAAAATGAAGAGGAATAGCTGTGATTTGTACCTTCTGAAATTTAAAATGTGCTAAAGGCCATAGAGAAACCACACTAAACAATACTACGTATAAGAAGTCGAGTTTTCAGCCTTTTTGCAAGATATCACCAAAATTTGTGATGTTCTCTGCTGAACTGGAGCAGTTTTCTTATCAACTATTGAGCCTTCTTTTAATAAAATTGACTATGAATAGATTTTATTATATAATCACATACAATAACACTTTAAAACCAAAATCGTACAAAGAAAAACGCCTCATAAACTATATAGATCACGGGCGCATTTCTTATTACTACTATGAATTTCAGCTGCCCTTGAGTTTACAACAATATTACCCTAATGCCTGAAAGGCTCCTACCCATTGCGGGGTAGGGGTTCGGATGTACGCAGCCTGATCCCTATATTTAAAAATATAGCGCGACTGTTTCCGGATGACCATGATGAGCATCGAAAGTTGTATTGACTAACTGCTACTTCACAATCCATTTTGCTTTATTCCATCGTACTCAAAGCCAAAAAATAGTGAATCTTTGGCTCCATTCGAGATTGATGGAAAAAACTGCCCTCAAGTTTATTCAACAAAAATTAGATAGTTTGTTTGCGTGCTCACATATTATGTACAAGCATCGCAAGTTTCTTTACATGGGTTTTTTGAGAGACTTTCATTTCTTGCCCTTCGATAGGAATTGTATCGAGAGATATGGCCAAAGATACGGTGCGCTTTCATCTTCATTACAAAAAAGCGGCCTGTGCTCAACAGATAAAGCTTCTACGGCCAAGATACTTCTTGTTCGTCAATACTTCTTCTGTTAATACTTGTGCACCTGATCTGGACAAAGGAAAGAACATAATCAACTGCTGTCCTGGCACTTCTCAAACAAGTAAGTTTCATATGCACACAGAAATATTTTCAGCATGCTTTGTTTTTACCCAAATATAATTATGTTAAATATACCGTGCAGCACTATCAAATGACTCTGAAAGACCATCAGTTTCTGTTAGCTTTCTTATTCTGAATGTCTTAACAGCCTATTGAGCAAATAGCAAAACATTGCATTCATTTTGTCAAAAATGCAGAACAGATTTTGTTAAACAGAAACCACAGTGGTAGAAGTTCTTACTGATCTTAACTTAATCATCACAAAGGCTCATATTTGCTCTGATGGTGGATTGTTCATGGATGGTAAGGCTATTTACCTTTAAGTATTGTTTGTTTTTTCGAAGGTATTCATGAAACAACCTCTCCACCTCTATGAGGTATTAGTAAGGTCTGCGTACATTCTAACCTCTCCATACCTCACTTGTGGGATTCCATTGGATATGTTATTGTTTTGTTCTTTAGCGTACTACTTTCAATTTGGAGAAGGAATTTTGCTAAATATTGTGAAGGTGAAATTGATGATGAGTTGTGTCTTGTGTTGGCAGTATTCAATGTCACCAATCAAGATGAAAACAAGATTACAGAAGAACCAATCTTGGATTAATTTAACAAGTTTTATTTTAGCCCACAGATCATGTTAGCTGCTTGTCAAGAAATGAATTAGGTAGAAGCTGTAAGCTCTTGAGTATTTTCCAAAATCTTGAGTTATTGCAATAAGATATTTTATTCTGAAAACATTCCAATGATCACAAAACTGATTATTCATTTCTTCACACAGGTCAGCTACGTCATCAACCCCTTTTGTCAATCGGAATGCAGCGACAAAGGGCTTAACTCGAGACCTAGCATCGTCAAAGGTCGGGCTTAGAACACGAGTTCTGGCAGATCACAAAAGGCAAGCAAGGTCATTTATCTTATCGTTGGCTGCATGAATTTGTTTATGTCCTATTGCAGGTCTGCTAAAAAGTTACTGTTGTAATTATTCTAAACTTTGATTTGTGCCAGTGACCAAACTCGATAATTCAATTCATCATTATGGTTACAATAGCTGAGGTCGATACCGTTCATCATCATCAATGAAGAAATAATGACGAGCTGATTCTCTAACCTCATCTTAGTTTCCGCTGGGCCCGTGCTGGTACGGGCGCACCATACCTAGTTGAAAAATAAGAAAAAACAAATTTAATGCAACCGAAGACAAACCATAATTGTAACTTTTTTTTGATGTTATGTTTTAAGTATCACTTTTTAACAAAAGGCAAAATTAAGATTAAAAAAATAGTCCACGAATAAGCTTTTCCCAAAATACAAAACGCGACTGGCACGTCAAGCACTTCTTCACTCGTACAAGCAACCGCTAAAACCGGGAATAATCAACCCGGGCCCACAGAATTTGCGCTCATCTAACGACGACGTTTTAAGCCGCAGTTGGTAAGAGTAAAACCGCTAAGCCTGACTTCATCAGCAGTCATTCACATGTAGCTTTACCGGTTTAGCCGGTTATGTTTATCTCATTCATGATTCACCCAAAGGATCTTTTTACTATATAATCCATTCTCTCTCTTTGCTCGTTTTTCGAGACACTTTTCAATCATTCTCGCCGGAGCTCCGACGTTATCTTCACCGATCACGTCTCTCACCGCTTATCGGTTCTGTAAGTGTTCGGAAATTCAGCTCCGGTTTTAGTTTTTGGTTTACCGATTTTTTTATCTACTGATTTGTTGATCGGATTGGTTGATCGCTTTGAGTTCAATCCATTAGTCTGATTTAGCTTTGTTCAGTAAACTAACTAGGGCAGTGGATTCGTTCATCGGATCTGTGTACGAGCTTCTGCTGAAAGCTTGTTTATTACGTAAACATCTTCTCTGTCTATACGCTTCTGCACCTGTTGTTGTTTCTCCTATTAATGATTCAATCTCTGTTGCGTATGTTACATTGATTTTTCTCGAAATTGGAACCTTTTTTAGGGTCTGGAATGGCACTGTTCAATAGTAACTGATCCATAGATTGAAACATTAAGGCAATCGAATTTGATAGTGAAAAATTGGAAACCGCTGAGTAAATTCAAAGTAACCAGTTTACACACATAAGTACAGACACACACACAGTGAGAACGCCATAAATTTTCTTCAAGTTTCTCTTGATTATGTTAGCAGTTTGCATGTTTCAAAAGCACAAGAGATGGTTCCATTGGAACAAATGTGCTTCAGAGGTATTAAGCAACAACTTCTACATGTAATTGCCTCGAAACCTTGTGTTTTTATCTCCTCAATGTTACAAGCAGCATGTTTATAAGACGTAGAATTTCCACAATTCTGTAAAGAATTACTTGATATCATACTTGCTAAGTTTGTGCATTTTTGTTACCAGAAGTTTGCTGAAATGCATTAGAGTTCAACTCAATGAACTTATCATTTGCGTCCTTGTAATTGCTGATTGATTTTCTTTGGAATAAATTTGACATTTTGTTATTCAAAGGGCGTGATGCTTTTTTCCCACTTAACCTCTGATTTCCTGTGTTTTTTCTCTTTTGAAATTGTCATACTTGCTAAGTTTGTGCATTTTTGTTACCAGAAGTTTGCTGAAATGCATTAGAGTTCAACTCAATGAACTTATCATTTGCGTCCTTGTAATTGCTGATTGATTTTCTTTGGAATAAATTTGACATTTTGTTATTCAAAGGGCGTGATGCTTTTTTCCCACTTAACCTCTGATTTCCTGTGTTTTTTCTCTTTTGAAATCTCTTTTAGTTTCAACTTTTGAAAGATGGCAAGTAACGAGGAAGGGGAGGAAACTGTTCCTCGTGGAAATGAGTGGGAAGTTGTATCACTCACACAATCAGCATATGCTGCTGCCCCTGGTCCGAAGCAGGTTGACTCGAATGATGATAATAGCAGTAGTGCAGAGTATGTAGCTGAAACTTCCCAGGCAATGTTTGTGTCTGGACACTTTGTCTTTCCACCAAGTCAGCATGAGAATTTGCCATTGGAACCTGATGTTAATGAGATCCATAATGAACAGGGAGGTGAAGATGCTGCTCCAGAGCTTGTTGCTAATGAAGGGGGTAAATCAGATATTTATGAAGGAAGTACAGAAACTAAGGGATCAAACATACCAGAATTTCCTGGTATTCAATTTTTTGATGAAAAGGGTAACCGGTTATCTATTGGTGCAGAATTTGAAGAAGATGCAGCCCTGCAACGTTTAAGTTTGGTAGACAAAGAGCAGAGTATCTTTGGTACTGCTAACTATAGTTCATACCAGAGTGAAGAGCCCATGGGTCTCTCCGCGACAATTGAGGAAACCAACGTACTTGAAGAACCGATTGAATCCTCCCACCAGGGTTTAGAGTCAGGCAATTTAAATTTGCCAAAGACAAAAGACAAAGATGACGATGATGCCGCTAACCTTCCTTGTCAAGCATGGTGGAAAAGACGGGCTGCTTCCCTGGTTGCTCATGCGAAAGACACAAATGCATTATGGTCTATTTTCATTGCTGCTGCTTTTATGGGCCTTGTGATTATTGGTCAGAAGTGGCAGCAAGAAAGGTGGCAAGTATTGCAAATGAAGTGGCAGGCTGGGGTCCATGGTGAGGTGAGTTGTTGCTTTTGTTAAAAAAATAATTGAAATTGGTAACCCCATTGAATTGAATATTCCAATTTTGTGCCTATCTGCAAATGAGCTTTTCTTTTTCTTTTAAGAAAGGAAAATGTAGAAAAAAACTAGCTAGAGTCACTCTGTGATACCTGACCTACCAGCTAAAGTATTACAAAGTCGCTTTAGGTGGTCTTTTCTGCATTTTTTGTTGATACCTTCTGAAGAGCGATTCTCGCTTAATAGCAATACTTGCCAACTGGCTGACAGTTAGAAAATCCATGGAATTAACTATCAAACCAGATATTCTATTGACATAACTAAATGAAGAAACACAGGGTTGACCTTGAATAGGTATTAAATAAGACCCAGCTGGTAAAAATGTCTTCAGCTTTGCTACTGCCCATTGTCTTTTATCAACATTCTCAAGTACGTTACTGGATTTCCTCCTTCCTCCATCCCCAAGTATTCACTCTTCTCTCTTTTTTGTTTTCATTTCATTCGTCACTTGAGGTACTTCATAGCTCATCAGTTTGGCACCATTACTAAGTTTATTTCATGACGATGACTTTTGAATGCACACTGAGGCGTCTACCATATGTTGATGTATACTTGCACAAGCTCCTTTTCACAGGTCATCTCATTATTTTCTTTCCTGACCTACTTTTGGCGAAAGTGCAATTGTTAATGTCTTTCTTGTGGTGAATCTAGTATTTAAAAATTTATTGATTGACTCTGAAAGAGTAAGATCTTTCCCCTAAATAAATAACTAAACTACTTTGCAGATCTTACAGTTGAGTTGATTTCCTTCCTGTGGTTTTGGGGGGATATGTTACTGTTATCTGATTGTCTTCGGATCTGTATGTTAGAGATCTTTTTTCTCTGATTCTCTTGGCTGCGGTAGACCCTGGAATAAGTGAACTCTACTATCCCACCTGCCTCAGAAGGGGATGGAATATACTTATACTGCATAGCCTCTGGGTACACTCTATGGTCTGCTTATTACTAGATGGTTCACAATTCCTAGATGTGCATACATGGAGAACTAGGAGAAAATGACTGCACTCCTTTATTTGGGGGAATGGTGAGATCATTGTTCGATTTTGAACGGTACCATATCATTCCAATCAGACAATTAAATCTTCAAGGCTCTTAGGAGTTAGGATTAGAGTAAAGTCATTCACAATCTCCAATTATAGTTAAATCCTCAATCTGTAGATATAACTTGCTTTGACAACTTCCTTTTTTTTCTTGTTTTGACAATGAATTACTGAACTTTTATA
Organism: Solanum clarkiae; assembly: GCA_011800125.2. Lineage (NCBI taxonomy): Eukaryota > Viridiplantae > Streptophyta > Magnoliopsida > Solanales > Solanaceae > Solanum > Solanum clarkiae. The sequence goes on along the minus strand of JAABOM020000001.1, from coordinate 27,539,035 downwards.
TCACGTTAGGAGAAGGTTATCAATTTTTTTGGCTGCATTTTTATACTGATCGTTTGAAGAGGGCATGCTTCTAAGCCTTGAAAGGGCAACGCTTGTCCTAAGAAACAATTTCCATCTAGAAAGTCCTTTAGGTTCTAAATATCTCTGGAGAAATGAACCACTGGTAACGGATAAAACGCAGGATTATTGAAAGTGCAGCTAAAAATGCATGCTTAACATAGATTTTTTTTTTCTGTGAAAATTTTCTGGAATCTGCTGGAAATTTGATCTGCATTGTGGTCACACAAAAAACAGCCATGGGATCTCTCCCTAAACATTAGTGATGTGCAATGGGTGATGCCAAAGTACGTGAAAGACATTTTGGTTTGCTGGCAGAATCAGATAGTTAGGGAAAAAACCTAGAGATAATCTGGAAAAGCATACCCCTTTGCATCTTTTGGGCCATTTGGTTGGAAAAGAAATAGAGATATTTTGAGAATCAAAAGAATCATTTAGACATTGTAAATAATAGGCACTTCAAAATCTATATTTCTGGTGTAGGGGCGATATGATTGAAAATTAGGGACAATCCAGGGAATTTATAGCAGTTAACTGGTTATATGATTGTGATTTGATAGAGCTTTGCTGTAGTTTGTATGCTGTTTAAGTACCTCTTTGGTACTTAATGAAATCTTCCTTACTCTATAAAAAAGTTTCACCAACTCTGATGCGCTATACAGACCAAAATTCCTTTAGGAGGGTTATTAATTCATTGACTCTCTCCAGACCCCACATGTGAGTTCTCATCAGTGTTATTATTTCATTGGCCTTGGACTAGCTTTGCAGTATTATTGTTTCAATATGGTTCTTTGTTGAGTCTGGAAATTCATGGGTATTAGAATAAGTGATCCTGAATAATTGAATCTGCAGGTCTTTTGACCTCCTCATTATTAATCTTCAGCCCTTGTCCCTTGTCCCATGTCTGATTCTGTGTTTAAGTGCTAAGGAGTTTGCCATTTAACACTGGCCGAGTGGCTGTAGATTGCATGTTTTCTTCAAGATCTCCACTATTGGTGCTGGGAAGATAAAAGCTTGTACTTGTTGCTTCCTGTTGGTCTAGTCTATAGCTTTTATAGTTAGATGGTACCAGAGGCTTCAATCACAGAGACAGTTAAGTGAAGAAAACCTGGATTTTCTGGATTACAATCCTTTTTCTTATTGTGTTATAGAAGAACATTAAGCCCTGGAAGTCATGCAGTTATATGTTGTTAGGTCTGCTTGTGTTTCTGTTGTCAGTTCAAACATCTTGGTTAATGCCATCTGGACTCTTTTTTTACTGTGTTTAGTGGCATTTTTGGTTCACTGATCTGTATTTCAATGCTGACAGAGGATTAGCAGGATGTTTGGTCCACTATCTCGATTGAAAGATGTGATTGTTGGGGGTGATCGCCGTGGTATGTTTATAAGAGGGAGTACACCAGCTCAACTTTAAGATGATGATGACGAAAATGAGTGAGCGAGCCAAAGTCTTTCACTTGATATGCTAGCTTAGCTTTTCAGTGTACCTGATTTACTTGTTTTTGACAGGGCTTATTGTCAATATCTTATGTTCTTATGACGGGGTTGTATAAGCAAGCACCAGGTAGTCTTGATTGTCGGGTTAAATTTGGCAGGCCGCCGCAGCCCTGTTTGATGTTGATTCTCGCACTTGCACTAGGTTTTAGCTACGTCCTGAAAAATAGCATCCGGAAACTTTTATGTCTTATAAAATTGTTAAGTTATACAATTGTTAAGTTGTCTGCTGTCTGGTTTTTCTCTTTTGGAATTTCAGAAAAATGTACTGTATACTTTTCATTGTCATACTCTAATTTGAACAGGTCTAGAATTGGACGTCAGTCTTGTACATATCTGGTGTCCGATGGATTTCTGGCTTTCTTTTTACACAGTTTTTTCTTTAATTATTTGTACAATAATAATTGTAGCAGATTGGGGGCATAAATTTCGTACTAGTCTCCTTTCCTTTTGACAAAACAATATTATGTGAGAGATAGGGGTGTGCAAAAAGTTGATTCGACTAATAAATCAACTCAATAAAAACGTTATTGGTTTATTGTTATTGGGTTATTAAGTTATTGAGTTTTTAATGGTTTTGAAAAAAAAATTATTGGGTTATTGGTTCGATATTGATTTTTACTATTGAGTTATTGGTTCGATATCGATTTTTACTATTGGGTTATTGGATAAATTTATAATCTAATAAGATTATAATGATTTATTATTTTATCTCTTCGTAAATATTAAATATTAGTAATTTAATAGTCATAGGACACTATACTAATACTTTATATATTTTACTCTTTATAGTGTCTAAGTGATTAGTTATTCACTTTAGTATTTTAGTTTGTAATTAACAAATAATAGTTTTTGCAAGTTTGCAAATATGATTTTCGTACTCTATCTGCTTTTAATAAATGTAAATTTTCATTATCATTCTTATCAAGTAAATCGAAAAATGAATCGTTAAGGATTTAAAATTGATAAATCAAAAATTAATAAATTGAATTGATAATATATAAAAGCGAACTAAATCAAATCGAACGCCCTGAGAAACCTTTGTTCGTATTATTGAGTTAAAAGTGTTGGTTGTAAGTCACGACTTACGAGTTTATTAACGTGCACACGTAAAATGTGGCATTACATTTTGCTTGGAATGGTAAAGCTGAAGTTGTATAGAAGCTTGTGTCTTTGGTGAGTGTAATTTTCGAGTCTGTTTTAAGTATTTCTAGGAAGAATACTTCGTAGTCAACCTTAATAAAATTAAATTTAAATTACACCTTTAAAAATTATTTGACCAAACATTGATATTGAGAATAATAGGAAAAAATTAAGCACTTTCGATCCAAATTTTTAAAAATTGTTTTGTATGTGTTCTCAATTTGAAACTTAACTCTTATTTAGAAAATGTGAGTAAAACTTTAAATAAATTCAAAAAGAAGTTTATTTTTTTTATTCAATTATATTTTTATTATTAGATGATTATATACGATTATATACGATATTACTTGATATTTTTAATAATTTCTTTTAGAGTGCGTACACACATTTTAAGTCTCACATTTCATATTGGCGGGAAAATTAGCTGTCAAAAACCTAGGGTGTGATTAAAGACTCTTTCAACTCCGTTCTTCCTTCACCGGCCACCGCAACATTCCGGCAGATTTCGTTTCTTCGACCACCAGAAAACTGTACCGCAAGTTGCTTCCTCATCGCTTTCTTCTCTTTCAGTTTTTTATTCTTCATTTTTTGGTGAACTTTTTTCTTTGTGTGGATTTATATGCAGTTAATTTGTGTTCAGTTTCTGAAACTTCTGTGTAGAAGTTCAGATGTAGGCCTGTAATTGAATGTTTTTACTTCTATTGTTGAAATTTCCAGGATTTTGCTAATAAGAAGAAATGGGTGATGAAGGAAATCCCCAAATTCCTAGAAGAACCACTAGAGCATCATTGTCTAGCACACCGAATCCAAAAAATTCTACAGGGAAGTTAAAATCACGTAATTTATTGCCTTTGACAATACACGATCTCGCTTATGGAGATGAATCAATTAGTTTTGATGATTTGATTTCTAGTTTACCTGGTAGACGCCCACAAATAATTGAATTGTTACATCTTTTGGGCCCTCTGGATTCTCCATTGTTTCCTGTCTTCGTATATGGAGGTGCTTCGACTGGGAAAACAAGTTCCATTCTTCAGATATTCAAGCACTTAAAGCGTCCATTTGTTTACTGCAGTTGTATAACATGCTATAGCCCAAGGATACTATTCGAATCTGTGTTGAACCAGTTATGGCTTCATAGAAGGAATGAAAGCAATCGTTATTCAAGTACGAAACGCTGTGAAAAGCCCTCCGATTTTGTAAATCTTTTGCAGGAGGCTCTTCATAATGTGGTAGATAGTCTGAACGGGAATGTGGAGAAATCAAGCTCGAAGAAGTTGCTGGGAAGGGCTAGGGGAAAAATGGTTTACTTGGTATTTGATAACTTGGAGCTTGCTCGTGAATGGGACAAGGGTTCCAGCATATTGCCTTTTCTCTTTAAGCTCTATGATATTCTGAAAATGCCAGAAGTGGGTTTGATTTTTCTCAGTAATGCCTCACTTGACACTTATTACTCGGACACTGGTTATGTAGAACCCATTCCTGTTTACTTTCCTGAATACACTGAGGATGAACTTAATCAAATCTTAATGAAAACCCAGGAAAACCCAAAGCTATATTCCTCATTTCTCGAGTAAGTTTGAATTTTCAATTTGATTTTATCACTTTGGTGGCTTTGTCAAAATTCAACCTGATAACACATACTCTTTGTTTTAATACAGAGTGGTGTTGAGGCCATTTTGTCGAGTTACTAGGCGAGTTGATGAATTGTCGTCTGCATTCTCGTCATTATATCAGATATATTGTGAACCTCTGGATGATTTAGGCATTGTTCCAAGTGAAGAAATGAAAAGAAAACTTTTTTCTCATCTTAAACCACATATTGGACCATCCCTGAACGAGACATTCAAAGTTGAAAGCAGGCCGTCTTCTGAAGCCTCAGCTAAGACAAACAAATGGAAAGGCATTGCCAAAAATATTGGAGTTTGTGAATCTTCCAATGAGATAGACTTTCATATGTCTGCTTGTGCCAAATACCTTCTTATTTGTGCTTTCCTTGCTTCAAGAAATCCAGCTACCCTTGATGCATCCATGTTTGATTCAACCGGAGGTTCCAATAACCAAAAACGAAAGAGGAAGTAAGAAATTCTTAATTCTTTTTTTTCTTATATTGCTTTCAATTCTAGTTTCCTTCATTTGCTAGATAAACTGCTTGTATTGATGGTTTTCTACTCATTTACATGAGTGCTTTGGTCATAACTTCTTTTTTCTTAAATTCAGCAGAGAACAAATATAACAAGTCTTTGTTGTGTGACAAATCACAATATTTACATAAATATTACTGAAATAATCAGGGGTGATAAATTGGACTACTTGATGACATATGAATCATTGAAATAACCAGACGTGAAACTGAGAATTTGCTTCCTTATTATCTTATTTTTCATCTAAAGCTCGAAGCAATTAGTAGGAAATGTTCGTCTAATTTTTATGAAGCTTTAAAGTCCCATTGGCTCATTCTTGAGAGTTCTTAAGGAAATTTAAGTTTTGAAGAAGTGGTGATATTGTCTGATGATTAGGTTTGTTGGTCAATCCTTATTGGTGTTTGTACTGTTGCTACTTCTTATAACAACAACATATCCAGTGGAATCCCACAAATGAGGTCCGGGGAGGGTAAAATGTACGCAGACCTTACCATTACCTCTTAGAGGTAGAGAGACTGTTTCATAGGAACCCTCGTCTCAAAAATCTCTTCAAGAATTTGTATGAGACTGTTACTTTACCTGCCTGGTATTTGATGATCTCAGCCCTTTTAAAGGTTTAGGGTTTCGCATTTTTCTGATGTAAATCATATTTTAGTTGTCTTTGATTATTATACTTCATCTGCCCTTACACGCCTAAAGATATGATCTCTGCTTTTAGGAGCTCGGAGAAGTCAAAAGAGAAGAAGGAAATTGCAGAACAAGAACAGCTCTTGAAGGGACCAGGAACGTTTCCCTTGGAAAGATTATTAGCCATATTTCAGTGTATTGTATCTGTGTCAGAATGCTTACCTGATGAAGAAGCACAAGGAGATGGTGGATTGGAAGAAGAGAGTTGGACTAATGGACTATTGTCTGATGTTCTTTTGGAATTATCAAGTCTGTGCAATGCCAATTTTATCAGTAAAGGCGGAAGTTGCCCCTTGGAAGGTGCTAATCGGTATCGCTCTATGGTGTCTGAAGCTATGGCTCTTAAGGTAACCTTTCTAATCCTGTTTCCATAATTGTTTAAATAAAATAATAGCCATCTTTATGAAGCTGTTGTCACTTTCCATTGTGGCTCATTTTGTTTCTCAAACTCTGCAGGTTGCAAAGAGTCTAAAATTTCCTCTGGCGAAGTATTTATATAGAGGAAGATGATATAGAAGATGTCTGTTCATGTTAAAATGATTTTGCATGTCAAGCAAGAGCAACAGAACATGATGCAGTCAATAATGTGATATCACCTAAGCAACTTCCTGGCATGGTGAAAGTACTATTAAGATTTTACCTATATGTATCACTCATTTTTGTATACTCAGCGGTGAGAGGCTAAAATGTAAGTTGATTGGTTGTACTCCATGAGGAATAATAAAACAGTATCATCTATCGAAATATTTGACTAACATGGAACATATGACTATACCCAATGAGTGATTAGTTGCTTTCTACGATTTTTCCTGTATAAGTGTCTAAGTGAGTCCATTAATTTGCAGCCATAAATGATTCAAATTTGAATCCTAAGCATGGTGAATTACATTTGCTGGAATTGGTGCTATAGCTAATAGATTCATGAAACATGTATATTTTGCTGGAAGGTACTTTCATGGTCTTCCAAACTTACTCCACGTATGGCAACCTGATTTCCTCCGTTATTGAATTGCTTCTATAGTTGAAGTGCAAGCAACTCATGGCTACACTATTCTGCTGATATCAAGCAAGGTGCAAGGATGTCTGGGAATAGCGGTACTCTCTATGTTTTGTTCTACTTGAAATCTTTATAATGCTCTGTTGATATTGGAATATAAGATAATCTCTCATGCTGCTCTATGGACATAAAAAGGGTCCTTAGGAAAGAGGATACTTTTATTTTTCATTGTTGGGATGGTTCCATGGTACTCGATATTACTCAATACTTTCTTTTACACGTATTCCCTCTTTTTTGCATTTTCTGAATGATCTCCAAGGACAATTTATAGTCTCATAAGAAGCTGTAAGTTTTGGAGAAAAACTCATGCTTTAGAACTAGAGTTTGATCATGCTGCAAAATGTAGTTGCCTAATTTTGAAAGGATGCTATATATAGGTCTTTTTGAGGGGTATGGAAACTCAATGACTCAGATGAAGAATCCCTTTCTTGATGCTTGGATAGGATAGATGATTGGATAGGTTTTCTTGATGCTCATTACAACAACATACCCGGCAGGGTGCGGACTTTACTGCTACCTCATAGAGATAGAGAGGTTGTGTCTGGATTCTTGATGCTCATTGCCAACTCTATTCCGTTAGAGCTTTTATATTTGGGTTCTTCCTTTTTGCTTATGAACTCTTTTACTCAGCCAAGTCCAAAGGTAGTTTGTTTATGCATTTTCAAAATTATTGAATACCTGCATTTGAGACCTATACAGGGAGTAGTCGATGCTACCTTTCTCTAATTGGATTTGTTTCTTGATAACATTTCCTGATTTTTAGTGGAACGGTCGCTACTTGTATCAAATGGGTGATTTAGTTAAATTTGAATGAGTTAAAAGAAGTTGAGTTAATAAATAGATAGATCATTAACCTTTTCAAAGGTGACTTGTGTTGAGATGAGGTTAAGATAATTAAATAATGGGTCGTAGTCTAATCCTTTAATTTTCTGAAAAAGATATATGTTTCAAATAAGTACCAACTCAAAATGTGGATTGACATGGGTGTAGCTATTTAAGGGTTCTTTACATGCATGAAAATTTAGCCCAAAAAATAAATAAAAACATAGACGTATTAGTACGAGTATTTATATACACATGTATGGAAAAAAATCCTGTTGGAGTGCCATCTCCAAATTAATCCTGCAGTGCGCGATCCAAATTTAGTCGGGCCTCTACGGGCTCCGGACATCGGGTGGAAAAAAAAAAAAATTTAATAACATTTACGGTGTGTTTTTGCAGGTATATAATATTAGATAAGAATATAGTGCAGTCCTTGTTATAACAGTCAATTGTGTATCTCCAAAAAAAAAAGTCATTCATTATATATATATATACCGTTTATGTGTGACATCTATAATGTATAGTAGTCTTACTCAAATAGTATTTGACTAACATATTACGTTTACAAATAAAATATTAAAATTTATATACAAATTATCATTACTTTCATACACATAGTAAATCTCCAAAATGACATTTAGCTTTATCACCTAAGTTATATAGAGACAGTTGCACCAATCTCAGAAAAAAAAAGTAAGGAATTTGGTGAAAATTAAGAAGAAAAATCCTTTCGATTGTCAATTGTCTCAATAGAAAAATACTCTTTTTTTTTGGTCATTTTCAACACCAATAAATAAAATTAAAAAAAAAAGGGAAAGAGAAAAGGTTAAAGATAAAAAATAGTGAGTTGACTTGAATGAAATAGCATTTGATGCCTGCCGAAACTATCTAGACTTTGATTTGCAAAGAAGAAAGGCTCGATTTCCCAATGAATTGGCTAAGGTTTCGGTCTGTTCAAAAAAACCTCTTTTATGTTACCTTTGACATTTGTTTCATTTCCAGAAAAACATGGCAGGCTAGTTGACTTTTCCTCCTCTGTTTCCCCTCATTCTTCATTCAAGACAGTCAAAGTCAACTCCTACCATCATATTCATTTTTATTTTTTTATTACCTCCCTTGAGAAATACTTTCTCCATTTAAAATAGAATGATCTAATTCTTTTTATTCTGCTTTAAAAAGAATGATATTTTCCCTTTTTTGGCAAAATTTAAATTTCAACTTTCCACATGACATGTTTAAGGCCACAAGATTAAAGAGTATTTTGGTACATTTGATCTAACTTTAACTTACAACTACAAAATCAAAAGTTTTTTTTTATATTTTCTTAAACTTTGTGTCAAGTCAAATTAGGTTACTCTTTTTGAAACATAGGGAGTAATAATCAATATGAGTAATTTACTATAATACACATATTAACACTCAGAAAAAAAACCTAAAAAAGAGGAAGAGTCACTAACACAAGAGAGCTATAGATAAGCAAGCAAGAAGGATAGGTGCAAAAAAAAAAGGCGAGGCAAGTGGCCCTTGGGCCACTTGACTGTAAAGTCAAGTGGCTCTCCATCTCTAGGAAGATTGTGTCCAGGATCTGGTAATCTAAGCCTTGCTTCTTCTGGTCGGCTCGTATTAGCCTGTGCTTTATTACAGGTAGTCATTCCCCCGTTCCTTTAGTCTTCCAAGGGTACTTTTTTCTTAAGTCGCGGTCATGTCTTTTTCTCCCCCCATCCAATTTTTATGTGACACCCTTTGACTTGGCATGGTACTTAAGAAAACTTTTGAAACTTGTGGTTCAAAATCATTCTTAGATATTTTTGTAGTTGAGAATCATTTCATTAGGAGTAAAAAAGAAATTTTTAAATTAAATTGTTTCCAATTAGACTAAGGTGACATTCTTTTTGAAGCTGATCAAAAAGGAAGAATACCACGTAAAATGGAACAAAGAGAGTAATTAATATTAAGGGTAAAGACTTTTCTATCAAGTTTCTATAAAATAATCATTCATATTAAATAACATTATATATAATGTTCTCTATAACAACATTTCAAAGACTGTTTGTCATGGTAAAATTAGATTAAAAAAAGTTAGATGGGATAAGATTGAGGTAACGTGATTATAAATTTGTTGGTGGCGAGTCGTTCACCCAACACTTAACCATTTTACATGGTCACACTCCCATGTTCCATTTATGGTTGTTCTACTAATTCTTAACTAGTAATATAAGTTTTTCTAATTTATAGTACTCCAAACTTGCTCAACTAATCTCATTCAATGCTTGAATTTAAAGACCAGCTCTTTTCTCTGCAAATATTAGTTGGGGAGCCTTTTCATCTCCCCACCTCCCACCACCCCATTGTTTTTTTTCCCACTTTCTTATAGCCTTTAGTGGTTTTTCTCCTTGTCCTTTTCCTATGCATTTATTTTGATACACAAAAATATGATCTTGACAGTCTGCCACTAAGTTATTGCTACTCAATTCTTCTTCAACTACTAGTATTCATTTCCTTCCTATAAATTCCCCCTCATATATCTTTTCTACTCCCACTGACCATTTTTTATGTTTCTTTCTTCCTAAAAAAATAATAATATGGACATTGCTATAGCTTTGTTCTTGTTTACTCTCGTAACATGTTATCTTCTATGGTTCACTTTTATATCAAGATCACTAAAGGGTCCACGTGTCTGGCCCTTATTGGGCAGTTTACCGGGCTTGATCGAAAACTCGGAACGTATGCATGACTGGATTGTGGACAACCTCCGCGCGTGTGGCGGCACGTACCAGACATGCATATGTGCAATCCCGTTCTTGGCTCGGAAGCAAGGGCTCGTGACGGTCACGTGCGACCCGAAGAATTTAGAGCATATTCTGAAGACCCGATTCGAGAATTACCCAAAGGGTCCGACTTGGCAAGCTGTTTTTCACGAGCTGCTTGGACAAGGGATTTTCAACTCAGATGGTGACACGTGGCTTTTTCAGAGGAAGACCGCGGCGCTCGAGTTCACGACTCGGACGCTGCGGCAAGCTATGGCTCGATGGGTGAATCGGGCCATACAGCTTAGGTTCTGTCCGATTCTTAAAACGGCTCAGCTTGAAGGCAAGCCGGTTGATTTGCAAGATCTTTTGCTTCGGCTTACTTTTGATAACATATGCGGCTTGGCTTTCGGTAAGGACCCGCAGACGTTGGCACCCGGCTTGCCAGATAATACATTTGCATCGGCTTTTGATCGAGCCACGGAGGCATCGCTGCAGCGGTTTATATTGCCGGAAGTTGTATGGAAGCTGAAGAAATGGCTTGGGCTTGGAATGGAGGTCAGCTTGAACCGAAGCCTTGTACAGCTGGACAAATACATGTCTGACATCATCAATACACGTAAGCTCGAATTAATGAGTCAGCAAAAAGATGGAAACCCACATGATGACTTGTTATCAAGATTCATGAAGAAAAAAGAATCCTACACGGACAAGTTCCTGCAACACGTGGCACTCAACTTCATCCTAGCAGGACGTGACACGTCATCGGTTGCGTTGAGTTGGTTTTTCTGGTCGGTCATCCAAAATCCAGTAGTTGAACAAAAAATCTTACAAGAAATATCAACGGTCCTTATGGAGACACGTGGCAGTAACACGTCATCATGGCTCGACGAGCCATTGGCGTTTGAGGAGGTCGATAGGCTAACCTACTTGAAAGCTGCATTGTCAGAAACTCTCCGGCTCTATCCGTCGGTGCCGGAGGACTCCAAACACGTGGTGGTCGACGACGTGTTGCCGGATGGGACGTTTGTTCCGGCGGGTTCGTCAATAACATATTCGATATATTCGGCCGGAAGAATGAAGAGTACATGGGGAGAAGATTGTTTAGAATTCAAGCCTGAAAGATGGCTAACACCGGATGGTAAAAAGTTTGTAATGCATGAACAATACAAGTTTGTGGCGTTTAACGCTGGTCCAAGGATATGTCTAGGGAAAGACTTGGCATACTTGCAAATGAAGTCGGTGGCGGCAGCAGTATTGCTCCGCCACCGACTCACGGCGGCTCCAGGGCACAAGGTAGAGCAAAAAATGTCGTTGACATTATTCATGAAAGACGGACTTAAGGTAGATCTTCATCCAAGAGATCTCACACCGTTCGCGAGACAAAGATGAATGTTCATAATTATGGGGTAGTTGAGGGAGATTAAAGAATGGTGTCGGCAAATATTGATTGCAAGGAAGTACAGTTGAATTGGATGAGTGATTAAATTCTCACATGAATGTTCAATTATGTGGCAAATAAGGTACATCGCATTCATTGTGGGAGGAAACTTTTTTTTTTGGTTTGGGTGGTAGATGGCACAGTTGGAAATGGTTTTGAGGTTAAAGAGGAGGGAGATTTCTCAATAATTTTATCCGTAATAAGTTGTACAAGTACTAGTTAGCATTTTATTTTTTTTAAAATCCTTTTTAAATTATTCTAGTGTCCTAAAAGTTGATCCTTTATTTGTTCATTTTACTTTTGGTTGATTACCTAAATTCTTTGTATTTTCTACTTTTTCATACTTTTTTGGTATGTGAATTCTTTGTATCTTGTTATGATTTTTGAATTATGTTCTTTTTTCCCTGACCTTTTGTCCAACAAACTAAATTTAAATATTGTGCATATCTTTAATGTTAAGGATGTAATTAGAAACAATCATCAATAGACAGTTATTTTGGGACAGATTGTTTGAGCTAAAACAACAGTTAAAATGTATGCATAGAGCATATCTCAATCTCATGGTGGAGTCTACAATCTCTCCGTGTAATCCCGTATTAATTCAACTCTATTTCTTTTCTAGCATCTAGCTCCTCACAAATCTAGGATAGAAAATTTTTCTCCCTTCGTCTCCGTCTCATTTTATGTAACACTCCTCAACTTGGCATGGTATTTAAGAAAAAAAGGACTTTGAAATTTATGATTAGATATTTATGTGGCTGAAAATCATTTCTTTAAGGGTAAAAAGAAAATTTTAAAGTTAAATTATTTTCAATTAGAATAAGATAACATTCTTTTTTGAACGGGCTAAAAAGGAAGTAGTACCGCATAAAATGAGATAGAGGGAGTAACTAATACTGGTGTGCACGTAAGTGAAAGTAATTCTCAGTCTTAATTTGAGATGGTGTACCATCCTATCTCAAGTTTCATAATTCTTAAGGGGTCATTAATAATGCCAGTATTAGTGATGCTTACATTAATTATACATAGACTATTTATTATGCATTAATTGTTTGACTTGATGTATTGAAAATAACGTGCATTGTAATAAAAAATTGATTTACAAGAATACTCTTCACAATTATGATAGAAAAGATGTAAGAATGATTTGGAGGGATAATGGGTCTTTAATGCTAATGCATGCATTAGAATCTTTTGCATTACTAATACCTACAAATCCATATTATTAGTAATGCACACCTTGAGACGTATGTAACATGGATGATAGAGCATAATAACGCGATGACTAGCAAATAGCATCAGCTAAGAAATGTGCAGGCTTCATATAAGGTTTTCTATGGATCTTTCCGATGCCAGAAAACATTAACATTTACAGGGTCAAATTACCCAGATAGCTATTGACGAAGCATGGCCCAAAGTTTTATTTTAGTAGAGAGCATCTTTAAGGAGAAACATCCCATAGGCAACTCTCAAAATTGTTTGCAGGGCTCCTTTCTAGATATAAACCTGCGGGCATGACTCAACTATATTTTATATTCGTTTGCAGGTATATGATGGATTTGTACTTCCTCTGATTTCTTAAGTTACTCTGGGCTTCCTTTGCACAACAAAGATTATCTACTCGAGGACTCTCTCTCCGGTTGAGAAGAAATTCCAGACTAATGTGCCTATGATGTATAATGCGACGGCCACCTTAAATACATCATCCCAGGACCCTGCATAAGAAAAATACAGGAATGCCATTGAATAAATCAACTCAAAAGCCGATTTCTTATTCAGAACCACGAAGCTGGTAAGAAAATATACACCATAAATACCTTTTTGTAGTATGTATCCAGTTGCAGCTGTACCGAAGACACCAGCTAGCACACCAGCAGTATTAGATAATCCCAACAACACTCCCTGCAGGAGGGAAAAGTAAACAAAAGTTATTTCAAACATCTAAATTTCAAAAAAAAACTATGAAATGTCCAAACTGTTTTGTTCAATAAATGATTGGCCAGGTAAGCCTTAACAGAGGTTTACAGCCTTCAACCCACAAGCTAATACGATGTAAAGGCTTGAATCAGCACTGAGTTTAGAAAAGAAATGAAGCCTTTTGAAACTTGTCGTTATAAATATGCCATAGCATTTGTGCCGCAATAAAACTTTTGAAAGTTGGGGCGTTAAGCATGTAATAACATTTGTGTCGTTATAAAAAGTTTCTCATTAATGATAAATTGGGAAGTGTAAAATTAATTGTTTCCAGTTAATCTTTTTAAAATGGACTAAAAAAGAAACTGTCAAATAAACTGGAACGAGGGGAATAGTAGTTAACAGTGCTCAAACAAGAACTTCCAGTAATGATGCCAAGATGAAAGTCCATGAGTTGCATCCTGAGAGTGCAATTACCTACTAACGAGGAAAAAGAATAGCAGAAACAATTCCAGACACGGGAATCAACATCAAAAGCTATTCTTTTTCATTTTTCCATGTATAAGAAGTAGAAGTACTTACAGCATAACGTGGTCCAATGTCTTGGTGATTAGAGTAGAGGCCAGATTGAGAGAAAGCATCCGATCCCTGCAAACAAATCCAATCATTATTTAAATCAACAGACTTGCAAGAATCTCCCAAAAGTATGCCATTCCATTATCTATGGCACTGACCTGACTGCACGCCATGCATAGCACTGCGAACGCAGGAGTCTTCACATGGCTTAATTGTGTAAGAAAAAAAGCAGGGCCCAGAAAACCAATCGATTGCATAATCTGCAAATTTTTTTAGGTGGAGTTATTTATTGAAAAAAATAAATACAAATAAGGCTCATCATTCAGATGGTAAAAAACTATAATGCTGTACACTGTATAAAACTTTATACAAAAGTTTTATTAAGTCCTTGCCTTACGGACTGATGTTATGGAGAATCCTTTGCTCACAAGTGTATCAGCAATCCAACCCCCTAAATTTGCAAATATGGCCATGGTCAGCCAAGGCAACACACAGAATAGTCCAGATTCGGTGAGGTTGAACTTCAAAACCTGAAGAAATTGGAACATTGGAAAGAAAGACCTAAATCAACTTATATAGTGAGGTTTGTTCTAAATGCAGTACCATCTTCTAAATAATTGATGAGCATTGAGTCATTTCAGATAATTTAACCCAACACCTCCAAAACTCAACCCACAGAATGCAGACAAATGTCAAGATCCGCTAGAGCTAGTAAGGTAAGCACTTCTAAAGATGCACAAAAACAAACCAATATCCAAATTCAAGTTATAGTATAACTGCAATTTTCACAAGATTATTACTTCAGATTCAGCATCATAATTAAAAGTTCTAGAGCCTTGAATATTCTGAAGATCTACAGGTTCATGAATGATAGCAAGACAAATATTTCAAGACGTCACAAGAAATATTGATATAACAAAGCCAGAATGTGAACTTCAACAAAGAAAATAGAGCAGAATGGATTAGCCTTCAGGAAATAGTGCATGAATCTAGTAATATCCCCACTTGGACCAAGACAACGTTTAAAGTTTTGTTTATTATTTTGTTCTCCATTTTCCATGGTGATGAATATGCTAAGAGAAGAAATTGTTCCAAGAAGTATGTATCAGATACCTGACTATAGTATGTAGGCATCCATGTTAGGAGAATAAATGTTCCCCAGTTATGACAGAAATGGGAGATAATGAGGGCCCAGACAGGTGCCTTTGATAAAATTAGTTTCCATGGTATGCTAGTGACAGGTTCCTTAGAAATGCTTCCACCCATGATCAGCCTCTTTTCCTGCTCACTAAGCCCTGGATCATCTTTTGGAGTGCTATATGCCTGGAAAGCAAAAATGGTCAATGTATAACAAAATGGGTTAGTCTGGTAGGACTCAGATATGATGGCACAGAAAAAATAAACCAGACAGAACTGGACTCCAAGAGGTCAACCTTTTCACCAGAACCCATAAATTACTGTAGCTAAAACTATATCACAGGGTGATATCTCAACCGTGAAAAATCATGGAAAGGAAATTTCAACCAGACATCTTTGAGCCATTGACATGAAAATGATGCACCTAAAATTTTAGCTCTAGACAATAATCTTAGAAGCTGAAAACAAATAACTCTGTTGCATTGTTAGGACTTCACAAGAAGCACCACAAAGGTTCATTTTATCTTGAGTCAATTTGATAAAAAACAGTGAAAAGGGGGAAATAACGAGGAAGTCATGAAAATTTTGGAAGACTAAAATTACAGAAATCAAATATACAAAAAAAGAAAACAAACTCACCTTAGTCAACCACAGTGCAAACCAAATGCTTCCAAGGGAACCAAAGGAATAGAACACTGATGGCCATCCGTACTTCTGGATCAAAATAGGAGAGAAAGCTAATCCTGTAACAGAACCAAGATACATTCCACTATACACTAGAGCAAGAGATCTGCTTCTTTCTGAGACAGGAATCCACTTTGAGAGCATATTATTCATAGCAGGCATTGCGACACCCTGACAAGAACTTACAAAGTCAGAACAAGACTATGCATGTGATAATTGATTTAACTCCTTACCAACTACAGTTTCAGTACAAAAGAATCAGAGTGCGCGGTGAGGCCAGACAACTGATCCATAAGTTTATGAGATGTATCTTCTTTAATATATTTTGTTTAGCATAGCTAAGCATGACGCAAGTGTTTGTCTTTCAATGTCCATAACCAGAACAGCTTCAGGCTACTCAATAGTTGAAGGACAACTTGCAATTTTGAAAAACAGTTGTGGCTGAGATTTTGGAAGAAACTGGGAAAAAACATATAGTGACTAACCTCCCCAATACCCATTAAGGCACGCACAACAAGTAAAAATGGAAGTCCAAGTCTGGCAGCAAAAGGAGTTAAAACAGTTGCAATTGACCACCAGACAACTCCAAAGCCAAGCACTACTTTCCCGCCAAATTTATCAGCCCATATTCCTCCAACAATCTGCATATAGAACATGTAAAATGAAAGTAAGATATTGGTTTATCTAGCACATGAGAATAACATACCAGAAATTGAATTCTGTTGAAATTTGTTTTAGTTACTGCACTAGTTTTTAGCAAAAGAATTTGTTTAGTTTAAGATGTGAATTTTGAATTTTAGTTAGGTTGTTTGATTGTTAAGATATTTTAGGTTATTTTAAATTTCAAATTATGCAAATTATATGTTTTATGTTGGCTATTTAAAGCCCCTCAATGCTTAATAAAATCATTGAAAGCTACTGAAAGTCATTTTAATCCATTGAGAGAATCTATCAATCTTTTTGCTGCCCCATTCGCCTTTTAAAAAACCAACAAATTCGTTCTCCTACGTGTTTGTCCCTATTCAATGGCTACATAGATTTGAGTTCTAAGGTTAGGTTAGAACTTAATGATAGATAAAATCTTAGGTTGGACATGGAAAGAATACATGAAACCACATCCATCATGCAACACATTGATCAAATACTAGTACTGAAACAGCAAAAGTTCATGCACAAGAAGAGCCCAAGACAATGTTAAAATGAAGAAAACCTGAGTGAGAAGATAGCCCCAGAAGAAGGAAGACTGGATGAGACCAACTGTAGCGCTGTTCCAGTTAAATTCCTTTGACATCGGAAGAATTGCAATGCTCATGTTCACCTAAAACAAAGCCGAGTTAGGACAGTATTAAATGGCCACACATTGTCTTGTATCAAAAAATATCAAACAGATGAATTAAAAAAAGTATGGAAGGAGAAACCTCATTTTTATTCAGCTAATTTTAATAACTTCAAAAATTTTAGTGACGTAATATATAACTAAAAGCTTAAAGACAACTAGAACCTCATGATCATGTTTAAGGAGCACATTTTGATGGTGATCATAGAAACATAGGATGTGCGACAGTTTAAGTGGCCATGAAATTCTGCATGTGTTTAAGCTACTGAATCGATTATGCTTAGGTCTCAATTTATTTTTACTTGAAAAGTGTTAGCAATGAATACTACATACAAACATCCCAAATAGGCATTATAATATCCAATCGTAGGAAGGGCCATACGATCAGAATGGAAAGCTAAGTATCAAAGTAAAAGTTGGATGAACTGCTCACGCGATCCATGTTGCATAACAAAAATGCAACAAAACACAGCAGTACAACAATCCATCTTCTTGGAAATTGCTCCCACCAAGGTTTTGATTGCTCAACCCCTTCTACCAAAATACCTTCACTTGCCCCTTCCGATGACATAAGAGACCCCAGTGCCCCAGTTATGTCATATCCATCAGATTTGTAGTCGGCTTGGGCTCTATTTACTGCAGCATGCTTTATCTGCTGCTTTTGTCCATCAATGAAACCAAGCTTATCCAGCTTCCTTGCTTGAAGCCAACTGTCATCTGAGTCACTAGAGGAAAAATAGCATTCCCATCTTTTGGTTCTTCGCTTAGGATTGATGACATGTGACTTTCCATTAAAGCGGTTAGGTTGAACGACTTCAACATAAAATGGCGATATCGATCCAAACGATTTACCATCCAAAGGTCCAATAGATTGAGGACGTGAGCTGTATATGCAACCCGAGTACGATAAGCCACTCCTTGAGCGATACCGCTCATTGAATAACATATTCCTCTGAACATACTTCAAAGCAGCAAACCTAAATCGCTCTCCATGGAGATGTACTGTATACTGCTCTCTGCCTGTTGACATAATTCATTGATGTATTAACTAAGGCACCACGAAGATGCAAGATACTAAGAACGGAATAGATCAAGTAGATGACAAAATCAGGAAAAGGCTTCCGTGAAATGTAAAATTCAGTTTTTGCAGCATTTTCCATGACCAACAAGAATCACTAGATTTCCTGAATTTGTAGTATTCACATATCCAAATAATTGAGTCAAATCATGAGTTAATTTGCGTATGTTCGTTTATTGATCCCAGTTTTGGAGTCAACATTCCCTTAGTTTGTAATGTATAATAACTATTTATCAAATCATCAATTACTTTACACAAGTTTGTGCCAAAGGATAGTCCTTTAGAAAGTGTGCAAGAGATTTTTAGAAGCTAAGATGATCAGAGAGGTTACACTGTGAATGTTATCTTGATAGAATAGGTCTTTTCTGTTTAGTCTCAGCACAAAGTATCGAAATGATTCTACAATGATTTTCAATGAGTTAAGGAAGCAAATGGTCATTCTTACACATATCCGAGCTGTAACTAATTTAAGGGACTCTTTGGCCATGCAATTTGAACTTCACATTTGAAATTTGTGTTTGTTTATGACTTTTGATATAATTTCAACTTCAATTTGAAATTTTGATTTCGAAGCCCAAATTCACCTAAACAGTAGAGTTTCAATTCCAAATTTGTGATTCTAATTTTTTAAAATTTAAAACTTTACCCATAAGTTAACAACAACAACATAACAAAGTGGGGTGTGGGAAGAGTAGAATGTACACAGCTTTGGAGAGGTTGTTCTCGAAAGACCCTTGGCTAAGTACACCAAATTTCGATACAAATAAGAAGGAGACAATGAAGAAAATATAGCAAATCATAAGAAAACTGTGAAAAGTCTACCAGAAAGGAACAACAACAACAACAAAATAGTGCAATAAACAAAACACAATAAACAACATACTAAGTATTGAAAATTTTAAATTTTGAAAGAAAAGGGCTCATTCGTGACATGAAGGGATTGTTTATACCATGTGGGACGATTATGTTAAAAAATAAAGTAGTTACTATATTGTTGATTTATTGGACCAATTGATCTTTGTAAGATTATGTGTATTTAAGAATCTATAATAAATGTAATCACAGGCATTTATTTATAAAAAAGGAACAAAGATTCACTATTTTTTGGCTTTGGGGTATGATGGAATAAAGCAAAATGGCTCTTTAAACTGTCTGCGCTTCTTT
>JAABOM020000001.1:27508826-27519454 GCA_011800125.2 Solanum clarkiae | reverse complement strand
CTCTTTAAACTGTCTGCGCTTCTTTCAATTGTGAAGTAGCAGTTAGTCAATGCAACTTTCGACGCTCATCATGGGTCTTCCGGAAACAGTCGTGCTATGTTTTTAAACATAGGGGTCAGGCTGCGTACATCTGACCTTCCCTTAACCCGCAATGGGCGGGAGCCTTTGAGGCATTGGGGTAATGTTGTTGTTGTTGAGTTGCATGATTTCAAAATGTTCCGCCCTAATATATACGCATTGCCTTGTTTATGGACTATGGTTTCATAAGATTGTATAAGATTGGACACAGACATTTATTTATGTAAAAGGAGGAGTAATATGATTTAGTAATGTCCCGCCTTAGTATATACACATTGCCTTGTTTATGAACTATGGTTTGTTTATGTCATAATTTTAATAGTTTTCACAGATTTGAGGTTTTCATGTTTATGAGACGAAGTACAATATTTGAAATCCAAATGACACATCCAAATAAAATCTCAACTTCACATCAACCTTTGCCCAAATCAATGATTCAAACACCTATGAAAATGTCTTAGTTATAAGTTAAAACAGTTTACAAAATCAACCTTGATATGTACCCTTAAATGAATGCCATTTCTATTACCTCTTCACATCCATTGTATTCTTGGTCTAAATTAAACACTTAAATGACTAAAACTAAGATATCGCCACAAAAAATCTACAATTATCCAATTGCCTGCAAACTTTAGATGCCAGTATAACTCTACAGGTTAACTCAAGCATTGAGGCAAAACAGTACTCCAGCACAAAAAAACACATGCAGAAATCCAATAATCTAGCACAAAATCATGAAAGCTCGAGTCCTTATCGACCTGTTCTCAAGCCGAATTTCCACCAAAATTAAATATTCCTAATCATAAAGAACTACATTCACAAATAGGCCACATGCATCCTCCATCCGATAATTTTTCACTAATTCCCAAAATGCTTCAGAGTCAAACATTTGCTGTAGAAATTCTCAACTTCCGTATACTGAACTAATCAGCTACACAGAAACACCTCACAGTTAAGTATCCAAGTACGAAAATTCATAGACGAGCAATTGCTCACCTGAACCGATGAAACAACCGAAGTTCCGGTTGGAAACAACGGCGCCAATAGCCATTGTCACCGGCGACTACGTTTCCGGCAGCAGCTAACAGTCTCAGACTCTCAGCTCCAGACGAGATTCGTTCTCCGTCAGATTAACAAAAATCCAAAATTCTCTCTCTAAAAACTGAGCAGAGAAAGAAGATAACAAGAGGAGTGATGTTCTTCATCCGAATTTCAGCAGAAAATCGCTACTTATATTTTCTTTTTCTTTTCTGATAAGCGGGAAAAGTAAAAATCTCAGTGGGCGTCGATACAACCCAAAGCAACAGAGGGCTGAGAAATTGACACGTGGCGTTTCATCCACTGCGAGGTTGTTGAAATCTCGGTAATACCCCTCGCATAATGCAAGGAAATCGATCAAAACAAGTTGTGACGTTAAGGGTATTTTGGGTATTCAAAGGAAAGCTTTGTGCTATCGCTTTTACTGAAAAGCCCTTTATCGTTGCATAACAAATTAAAGAATTATTCCTTTTTGTTGTGGATATTTTTTGTCCACATCAGACCTCAAATTGTTGGTCATCTGTTTAAGTAGTCGAGTCAACATGTGTTTATATTAGAAAAGAAAAAATTTTAGTTGAAGTTACGTTTACAAATGCATTTAACTTGAAGAAAATAAAAAGTTTGTGGATGAAAAAATTATCACTTGGAAAAACTAATCAAAACAAAAATTTTCAATTTTAAAAATAATTAAAAAGCCAATGAAATATTATACAACTACACGTATATCCAAAGCGGGTCTAGAATTTTACTGTTTTTTTGTTGAGTGTGCAACTATTTTTTATTTCTTCTTACATATCAATGTCAATTCTAAAGCAGTAAATTCCAAAGGCAAAATTAAATCGGATCGAGGGGTTCGTTTGAACCTTTTCTTTATATTATTATTTATATATGATTAAAATATATATATTAGATATTGAATATTTTTCATAAATTTTTTTGTATATTTATTTTTAATATTTTAAATTCACTTAGTGAAAATCTTAATATCGTCAATCGCCACATGATATAAATGAGCGAAGTTTTATCAAATAAGATATATTCTCTTGACATAACAGAAAAGAGTTAAAGAATATTTTTAGTATATGGTGAGAATGAGACGAATCTATAATTTGATAATCAATCAATTACATGATTGAAAAATGATGTTTTAATTTCATATAATTAAATGTGATATGATGTAGGAGTAATAAGTTTAAGTTGAAACTTAAAAGAAAACACAAAAATAAATATTTAATTCAACATCAACTAATCATTCTTATGTAGGACTCAAACTTAAGCCGCGAACTAGTTAAGGACCAAATCCTTTCATTCACCACTCTATATACTATTGATTATAGATTTTTATCTGGAAAAATAACGCAACTAGACAAACATATGATATGTATTTATATTATGCAATTATAGTTAGAAAATATAATTTATAGCTATAATTAGGATTTTGTTACTATAGTTAGGATTTTGTTGCTATTCTCTCTATCCTCTCTTCTCTTTTCTCTGCGTATATGTATACAATTATTTTGGTAGATATACATAGTCAATTCTACAAATATACATATACAATTTGCTCCTTTCTCGCTCGCTTCTCTCCCCCTCTCTCGACCTAATCTCGATTGCCAGATATACTAATACATATGTCTTTTCGTATACATATACATTTATTTTACAGATATACACATACAATTTGACAAATATACATATGCAATTCGCCTCTCTCCTCCCTCTCTCGATCTTGCCCGACTCTCTCCTCCCCTCCAAGAAACATAGCCGAAGTTATGCCATGTAATTATGTAAAATATAGCTATTTCACCATATTAAATTTTAAGCCTATGCTATTCATGAATATTTCCCTTTTTATTTTTATTTTTATTTTTTAACTATTAAATCACCTCTATTCATGCAGTTGACGACTAATAACACAATTCTAGCTGAATAAGGGGCTAAGAATCAAATATTTGCACAAATGGCCTTTCTTGATCTCACTACTCAATTTTTGTCATTGTTAGTTTAATCTACAAAAAAGAACCCCCCCCCCCCCCCCTCGCTCCTCCTAACTACTTCAAAAGACAAAATGCAGCTCATTTGAGTAAGTAGGACAGAATTTAAAGAGTATCCTAAAAGGCCATACGATGCAAATGATCCGCTAAGAATTGGATCACTCTTCATTTTTTTAAGGCCCAAAATAGTTTCATGCATTCTTTTCAGTTTTCACACAAATCATTTTTAATTGAAAAAATTACAGAAATACACAACTTATGTTTATAAAATTTCATGTAATTCTAACTATTTTAAAAAATTATAAAAATATCTTAAATGATACAAATCTGCAATACCTACCTATACAAATTACAATCCCTACTTCTCCATGTATCATAGTTAAAGTCTCTTAATGTTTCTATCTTTCGATATGTATCACTGATTTCGTTTTTTATATTAACAAGAAGGGATTTTTGGTAATTTTGAAAAAAATCGATATTAGTTGGAATTAGCTACAAAATGTATGAGATTTGTGTAAGTTATACTTTTTAGTTTAAGTTATAAATATTGATATTTCAAAAGAATTACACCACTATCATAGTTAATTTGTTAGTATAACAGGTTGTTTATTATACTTCTTAAGTTATCCGATTTGTCTTGATATAAGTAGTTACGAAGTAATTATGTCATACTAGATTAACTTATAAACTCATTTTCTTCTTTTGTGCGTAAAGATTGATTTAATAACAATATTGTAATACTTTATTATAGTAAGGACCATATATAAAGAGGAGCAGAGGATCAATTTTGTTTTTTAACTTTCGCCTGAAAGCACATCGAATTAAACCACCATCTTTCCATAGAGTTTTCTTGTCCCCTAATTTGCATGAAAATACAATAGCATATTTTCATAGAGTATAGTATATCAAATGTTTCCCAATTTGATTTCAATTAATATTGTCTGTTGAATACGAATACAGAGTAACTAATCAATGTAAGAAACATAACCCCTAGTCAACAACAGAGTTCTATATAATATTGAACACAAATTTTACTAGCAAAATCCCCCCAAAGCAATTAAGCTATAATACCTTTCTCCCAGTCAAATCCAATTCAGGCTTTCTTTGAGTACATTGACTCCACTTTGCCATCATTTCCACCAAGCAACATATACTTATCCTTCCTTGTTAACTGAGTGCACTCAAATCCAAGAACCCCACCCAACACTTTCTGCACATGGTTTGCTACTTCAATTGATGTTTTCCCACCAGCCTTGCAAGTCATTTCCTTTGGCAATGGTTCAAGAAATGTCACTTCATAAGTTGGCCTTGGGTTCATGAAAAAGAAATATGGATCCCAAAACTTCACCCCGCGGACAGTGGTGCCATAGAACATGTCCTGCTTTGCATCCACAGCTACTGGCACGATCCTATCGCTTAATTCCGCGAACAGAGCACTGAACCTCAACAAAAACGGTTCTCGACATGTAGTCCCCTCCGGGCAGACAACTAAATCGCCCTTCTCAAGCAGTTTCTTGATCATTGCAGCATCAGCTTCGCGATCACGTGTCAAGGCAATGGCTGGAATTGGGGACAAGAATCTCGAGAGTTTGCTCACGCTATATGTGACGGTTGACACTTTCCTCCCGAGTGCAATAGCAATGACGATAGGGTCAAGAGCTGAACGATGATTACAGACGTAGAGGTTCCCTGGGGTCCCGGATGATGGTGCAGGTGGTCGAGGGCCTTTGATCACGAGGTTTATCCCGACCATCCCATATGTATAACGAACAATGCGCTCAGGGAGAGGGAGATTGAAGTATACGCGAAATACTCCTAGAGCAAATCCAAATGGCAGCCAAATGTAGGTGATTAACGCGTTGAATGGAGTTGGGCGCTGCACCAGGCGACCATCATGGAAGATCAATCTGCTTTTCAAGCGATCAAGTGGTACTGGTTTGGCTGATTTGCTAGGGAGCACCATATAGCCCTCCTGTTAATTAACAAACCTATTAGTTGATGTAACATTATGATTTTCTGATGCATTTATCATTCAATAAAGAAAAACCAACCACTCACTATAGCAATTTCTAAATGAATGAAGAAAACAAACACTTATTTTTGGACGGAGGGAGTATTTGATGTCTAAGTTCATTACTGGTATTCTGCTAAGAGGCAGGTAGGAGAGTAATTGGTGAGGCCCCTCCACAATTTACTTTCACATGTGTGTGGCTCAACCACTACATTAAATGGCATAGTTATTTTAATTTATTCAAGTACTATAGAGCTGTAGTAAGAAACTCAATTCATTGGAGGCTTTTTTTTCTTTGTTGATTCTTTCAAGAAATCAAAGATAAGGTTCAATTTTAAGAAATATTATCACGCAACATACTTGACAAAATAATATGAAATATGACAAGTTCAATTTGGTCTATCCGTGTTCAAAAATTAGCTATGTTTGGTTAACAACATCATCCACTAGTTTGAACAGACTTTGATTAATTGTAGTAATAATTAAAACAATTTGCCACAGATAGAAATGGAAAATCTAAACGCCAAAGACTTAAATATCGTCACATTTCCTCCATATAAAACACAAAAGCTTCATTAACATTATCTAGATGTTCCAAATATGTACGCATACAATAAAATTAAGTTATAGTCCTTCCATTTCCCAAAAAATGAAGAATTCAGACTACTTTCCCTTTTTGACTTAATTCTTAAAGAAAAAGATATTTAAGAAATTTATTTTACTAAACTAACTTTACTAACTATAATTTAGAAATTTAACTTTGACTACTATTACTTCCATCCAACTTTACTTAACCCCTGTTGACTTGATACGAGGATTAAGAAGTTAGTAAATAGGATAATTTTATCAAAGTATCCTTTGATTATAATAAATACTATGTCTTGGAAAATGACTAGAATTAATGATAAGGGTAAATTAAGAATCAAGTGTAAACTTATCTCTTGATTTCATAAAGTGAACACGTATTGTTGGACATCCCAAAATAGTATAACAGTGAAATAAAGATGAACAGAGGAAGTATTACTTTATATAGTTATTCAATAATAAAGATATTATAAAAAAATAACAAATCTTTCTTGATTGTCAAAATGAACAAGTAAAAAGAAAAATAGAATTTTAATATAAATACGAAACAAAATAAACCGGGCGAAGTATAGGTGTTGAATTTTATAGTTAATTTTAGTCTCAATTCAATTAAATTTCTTAATCTTATATAAATAAATTTTTCATCTTTAAAAAATATCATAAAAAGAAATGTTCATCAAATCATAATCAAACTCTGTATCACTGGCTCATCACTCTACGCTCTACAGATAGTAAATAGTGTCACCCTACTGTTCCTATTTTACTCGGTCGCATTTTTCAAAAATATAATTGTTCTATTAGACGAGGAAATAATTAACTAATTTTTTTTTTAAAAAATTCATCCTCAACATTAGTCCTTTTAGAAATTTTAAAAAGCCATGTTAATAACAAGATGAGTATTTATTATAGAGAAATTAATGTTGCCGACAGATTTAAAATATAAATACGATGCGTAACTTATTTTCTTTAATTCATAAAATCAGACGGAAAAAAGTCATGAATAAAGATAAAGTATAAATTAGAATACAGTATTGAGTTGTGATTAAGATTAGTGATAATTAGTAATTAATTACCTTGCAAATGGACATAAAATCATGATCAGATTCTCGATCACCCAATCCAATATCAGGCATTTCTTCTCCAAATTCCTTTAAAATTGACAGTTTCTTCCATTTACCAACCAAAATTCCAGGACTCTTCACAAATCCAGTAGCTTTCTTCGTTTTCGGATTCACCTCGATCTCTGTTCCAAGAACTTTATCACCTCCTAAGAAATCCTTCACAAAAGGCTCAACCATAATAGTCGGATTTGCAGTAACCACGACTTTCCTCTTACACTGATCGAACACCTCGAAACTCTCCTTCCTAACATCCGCCGCGTAAAATCTCGGGAGAACAGCTCGCGAAGCGAGCTCGATGTCCCGAATTTTGAGTCCGGCGAAGGAGATGTAAATCAGCATCTGAATTGCCAATGCTTCGGAGATGAATATGTACGCGATGGCGATGAGAGGGAAGGAGAGGAGGAGGATCAGTCCGCGGAGAAGGCTTCCAGCTTCGATTGCAATTAGCATGAAGTAAGGGAAAGATGAACGAGAAATTAAGAGAGTTCCGTCGAGATCCGCCGCGACGGAGCGGTGGTCCACGGCTGAGGTATCACATGTCGTCACCGAGGGGAAGCTTTTTTTGGATTTTGGAAGTGACATTTTTGTAAAAACTCTTCAAAGAGAAAAACAGAGCTTTTTTGGATTTTCGTAAGAATGGAAGATGAGGCGAGGGAAGATCCGGTTTTAAATGAAGGAGGTTGCATTCAAATTACTTAAAAGTCCTTGCGATTTGGTTTTTACGGTTGGGGAATTTTCTGGATGTAATGACGGAAATGTCCCTGCTTGAATTTAATACTAACATTAAATAAAAAAGGAAAAAAATATTGGTTTGGCTTGGCTGTGCTTTTGTATGAAGATAAGGATTGAACTTACGACTTTCATTTTTCATAAATGATGAAATTTATTGAATTACCAGACTCAAGTTTATCTACAACAATTTTTTGGTGTAACTATTAACTCATTTATACGAGCTCATATATATATTATCGCTTTTAAGTCTGAACAAAATAGAAAATAATTTTTTGGTGTAACTATTAACTCATTTATACGAGCTCATACATATATTATCGCTTTTAAGTCTGAACAAAATAGAAAAATTGTTATAAGTTAATTAAAAATAGTCTTTTTAATTCATAAATATCGAAGTAAAAATATGTGTTTCTTATTCTTTTCAAATATTACTTGTGAAATTATATTAAATTTATTGTTATTATAATTCATAAACAATTGGTAGAATAAAGTTAAATTTTCATAAATGACATTTTTATATCAACAAGAAGTTTTAAATTGGTGAGTAAATACTCAGTTTGGTTGAGTGCAAGTTATATTTGTTTGTTAAAGTCAGACTTGTGTTTGGGAATTTTGGGAAGTAATCATGGTGGATTTACCTTGATTAATAAAATTAATTTAATTAGGAAAGACGGCAAGGAACTGATCAATATGAAATATGTGAAAGAAAGTTAAAATCGGATTTTTGTTTGAAAGTGGATTATTGTTCTTGTGTTTGGTATATAAAAAAATATTTTAAAGATATTTATATATATTTAAATTAATATTATGGGATGAGGAGTTGAGACTCGAGAGATAGGCGTGAAGTATGGTGGATATACGTGTGTAGATGAATATAAAATGTATTGGAGAATGAAAAAATACAATTAATATAAAATAATACTTGTGAATTTTTTTTTTTAACTTTTATTAGTCCTTTTTTTTTAAAAAAATAATTTACTTTTGACTTTGAAGTACTTTTTTTTTTTTTAAAAAAGTCAAAAATCAAAAGTAGAGAATATAACTATTTTAACCTTTTAATATGTAAGTTAATTTTTTCTAAACTTTCTATTAAAAACCTTTACCGAACAAAAAAATATTTTCTCCATAGCAAAACACACCCTCAATCTACGTACGAAAGAAAATTGAATTTTTATCATATAACTAGTTACAAGAGTTTGTGTTAATACGGATTCAGTACATGTTATTTTTCATCTCGATTTATACAATATTGATCGATTTTTTATACATATTTTTATTCAATTTTTTATACATATTTTTAAAAATTTAAATTGTTAATTATTGTGACTTATAGCACATTTTATGTTATTTTTAAATAATATATGTTATTTATTTTGTTCCAATTTATATATGTTGCAGATATAAAAATTTGACAGACAATCAGAATTCATATTTATTTCTTAAATATTTTAAAATTTTAATATTGAAGCAGCTTAAAAATGATTTATTGGGAGTAATATTATAAGATCAAGTAGTCGGAGAAGATATGTCAATTGACAACTGCCTTTAAAAAATATGATTTATTTGGGGTAACATTGTAATTTATAATTAAAGCAACTAAAGAAATAATTAATAAAAATGAGATAGTAAAATTAGGCAGTTGAAGCAGACACGTTAATCAATATTTTTCTTTAAAAAATAATTAATTAGAGATAACATTGTAAATTTATAACTGCAATAGTGAAAAAAATAATTAATAAAAATAACATAATAAAATTAAATAGCTAAAATAAATACACTATCTATTTAAGCAAATAACTGAAGCAGACATATCAATCATGATGTGGAGTAAGTAAAAGTAAAAGTAATGCGACGAACTTATTACAAGCATGAAACTTTTGTTATTAATATTATAAATTTATTAATTTAATATAAGCATCCAATAATTTTTTATTTTGTCAATCGTTGGTTGCCAAGCATATCAGCAACTTCTTGTGTGTGATTTGGGACAAGTCTTGACTCACTTTCTCAACCGACTAGACTTTTATGTCTTCAATTTCATTATCAACATTACTTCTTCCTAATTTGGTTGTGCTATTAATTGCAAAGCTGTCATGTTTGGTGGCCATTTATTATATTTTGGATTTGATTTGTGAACTTGGCTTTTTGCCCAATAAACTTCAAGAAGTAATTCAAGTAAATAATGCACTACTCCCTCCGTCTCAATTCTCATATTATAAGAGTATCTTTTTATAAATATTTATCCTATATTATAAGAGCACTTGCTTTTTCTGTTGTGAATTATTGGGTCATTTTACACATATTAAAAAAAAGAAACAAAGATAAAATTTAATTATATTTTTTTATTTTTACCCTTTTCAAACTCCACACACATTTAATACATCATTTATTTCTCAAACAAAACTCTGACTTTAGAAACTTAATTAATGAAGGATAAAATTGAAAAAAATTTCTAACACATCCCTCACTTATTTTGAAACATAAAAAATTCCCTAACAATTAACTTAATATGAAACGGAGGGAGTACTACGTTAGGATAAAATTAATTATTATTTCCCATTTTACCCCAACATTAATTAGTGTATTAATGATTTTTTCTAACTTCACTTATTATATATTGAGATAAATGAAGGGTAAAATGGTAAAGTCTATTAATGTATTAATGATTTCTTAATAACTGTGTAAAATGAAAAGTGCCCATATAATATGGAACGGAGGGAGTAGTATTTTTATTTGGATGTGGAGCAATGGACGAGGCTGCTCCTCTTTTCACCAAAGATCTCGAGTTTGAGCCCTGGGAGTGAAAAAAAATCTTTGGTAGGGAATACTTTCCTCCCCCTCCCCCCCAAATGAAGCCCTACGCGACACGAATCTGGATATAGTCGTAATCTAATGTGGGCATCGAACACCGGGTGAAATTTTTTTTTAAAAAAAAGAAATAGAATAAAAAGAATAATTATATGTGTGTGTATAAGAATAAATTATACGGGTAAGATAAATAAATAAATATATATATATATATATAAGAAAATTTTTTGTGTACTAAAAAGAAGGAATGTATTTGTCAAA
>JAABOM020000001.1:27484712-27499533 GCA_011800125.2 Solanum clarkiae | reverse complement strand
AATTTTGTCTTTGTTTCTTTTTCTTAATATGTGTGAAATGACCTATTAATTCACTTAATATGAAACAGAGGGAGTATTGTTTAGTGTTAAAGAGTGTTAGAATCCCACAATGGTTGGGGAATGGACCTGTGGTTTACTCATATGGACATGGACAATCCTTCCCTCGTGAACTAGCTTTTGGAGTTCAGTTAGACCCACGTGTCATATCTTTACAATTAGCAAAACTATTGACCGGGGGAGAGAATTTGGGTAGCGTTGTCAAAGAAATGCTAGTAAAGATCCTTATTCCATATTTGCCTCCTACTGTTAGATACATCCTTCTTTGACCCGATTTTAACAGCATTACAAGGATATATATCAAGATTCCATCAATAATCCCCCTCTTTTTTTCATTTTTATTTTGGATTGATAAGTAGTTGACCATACTCTCCTCTACAGTCCCTTGAATATGACATTTCCCAAAAGTAGACACAAGAAAAGCATGAGGAAAGAACGGGAATTTTAGGTCAGGCGCAGAACGTAGAGAGTCACCACAGAGTGTACAAGGAACAATGGGACATCGACCTGTCTGGGAAAAATTTTGACTTCTTAGCACAAAGGACACAGATACTGGTACTTTTTTTTTTCTATTGAGAATGACAAAAGTCTCACATTAGTGGTTAATGAGGTAGGTGGACTCTTTAAAAGGCTTGGGAAATCCTCCTTCCATTGAGTTAGCTTTTGGGTGTGAGTGAAGCTCAGGACCTAATTTTACGTGGTATCAGAGAAGGACCCATCTCATCCATTGCCAGAAAAGTCCCACATTGGTGGTTAATGAGATGGGCAATGCTCCTCCCTTTGAGTTAGCTTTTAGGGCGTGAGTTAATGTTAGGCCTAAGACCTACTTTTACACGTTTCTATCTTCCCATCTCCACTCAAGTTCATGGCTTTGTTTGTAGCATTATTATGCTATGTTCAAGGCTTAATCATTAACGTCACAACAAAGATGAACAAGAGATGGACAGAGAATCAACACATCATCAACAAAATGAGATTTCTCTTTTACATAGAGTAGCTATTTGGAAACCTAATGCAACAATTATATATGACAATTTTTTTCCACCCTTAGCTATTTGACACAGGCTCCCAGCCCCCGCGTGAAAAAAGAGAAACTGTCAGCACCTACAAAATCCTTTCATAGTCACATCTGTAGGCCCTAATTTGTGCAAAAAAATGTAAATGGTCATAAACACCAAAAGTTAAGTCTTCATTTATTTTACTTCTAAACACAATCTAGACTGGACATTATCAGGTTAAATTGATGCATGACATTCTTGATTAAAAGTTCTGAGCCATAAAATCACACCTTTATCTGCCACCATTCCTCCTATTCCTTGGAACTCACTAATCCTTTACACTCAGAACGTACTGCCCAAAAATAGTTCCAACTAGAAATTTCACTCGCAAATTAAGATGATTTTTAAAAAAATCTTTGTTCTTAAAGCCAACAAAGTAAATTAAAGAATGTGCATGTCCCTCATCGGTTGTGCAATGGTTTCCGCAGGGGTTTATAATGTTTGGGTGATCTTTGCGTTATGTTGTTGAATCGGATGCTCATTTTCTTTTACATGGTAACAAAGTCATTCTTGGTTTACCCAATGTTAGGGCCACAGTTTATATGTTTCACGCTCTAAATACCCAATCCTAAGTGTGCAAGGGCATGTTAGAATGTCTCACATTAGTTGGCAAATCCAACGTTGTCTCTTTAAATGATATTGCACAATCATATCTCATGAGCTAGCTTTTGGAGTTCAGTTAGACCCAAAATTCATTTCCTTTTACATGGTACTAGAGCAAGAGCAAGAGTAGTACTCTCAAGTTTGAATTCCTCATTTTTCTCCTCCTAATACCCCCTCTTCTTTTCGTTCATAACTTTGACCAACACCACCATTTTCACAACTGTTTCCCAACCTATTCTATTGCTCTGTCTTCTCTTTCTCAAAAGTCAAATCATCCGAACGTGCTGTTATGAGCTTCCTCATCTCTCCCACAGAAATCTAGGCATTGATTTTGCTCCAATCCCCAC
The DNA here is from genome assembly GCA_011800125.2 of Solanum clarkiae. Classification (NCBI taxonomy): domain Eukaryota; kingdom Viridiplantae; phylum Streptophyta; class Magnoliopsida; order Solanales; family Solanaceae; genus Solanum; species Solanum clarkiae. The sequence goes on along the minus strand of JAABOM020000001.1, from coordinate 27,497,468 downwards.
TCTTAAGCCTGTTGAACGTAAGCTTTCTTAACTCTAGATCCTCTTCAACTTGTGTCTCTCATAACTTCAGCCCCACTCTCTTCTCAAATGGGGAAAAAGAAAAAGATGAACAATAATAATAACTAAAAGAATTCCTCCACAAGTAAACCTAGAACCAAGTTGCATGTGCAGAAGAATGTTACAAATAAATTCACCCCTATAGATAGTGGAAGAGTTTTCAAAGGGGTTTCATAATATTAGGCCCTTGGCATGGGGATGTTAGAATGTCTTATATTAGTTGAGGAATGAATTTTGTCTCCTTAAATGATGATTTTGGATAATCCTTCACCTCATGAGCTAGCTTCTAGACTTGAATAAATCCCAAGGTCCATTTTTTCACACTAGTCCGTCCCAATGTTAATTCTCGCATCTTTTACATGGAGTGACCCTATGTGTGTTTTTGGTGGTATATTATAGTGCACAGTAGTAGATTATCATTAGCATCAAATTTTATGGGCTTGGCTGCTCCACTATGAGAGATGTTCTTTGTGCTTCCTGTAACATACCTAGTGTGAAAGGAACAATGTAAAGCAAAGCAGGTTGACCATGACCATCCATCAAATTCAATGCCACATATGTAGTTAGCAAACCTGTAAAAGGAAAAAAAGAATTAACAGGCAAATAGAAGCTTGCATTGGCCCCAAATCTTGAAAAATAATGATCAACGGTACTAACAGATGCTAATACACATATATACGCAATAGTTTGTCTGTTTACATAAAAGTGATAAAACATATTAACTTCTCGTGACATGGAAAAACACATACATATTAAGCTCAGACACTGACAAGCATATTACTCCTCAAACTTTGCCTGCCTGACAGACTTCTAATTGAATTATTTGTTATTAGTAAGAAAATGGGCATAAACCATCATGACTGCAGGTAATCACTTAACCAGCATCAAGTTGCATAATTCGGTCAGTTAGTTCCCTGCTATTTCAAATTAAACAGGTGAAGAGCAGGGGGAAAGAGAGAGGGATGAAACATAAAAAGCACGAACCAGCAATGCATTTCCATAGATGACAAGAATATGTTGTTCATTTGGTCGCAATCAAAATTACATGTCACTAGATAAGTTCACTTCCATTTTTTGAAGAATTGATACCTAAACCATAAGCAAGCATAGCCCACAGGAAGTATCCATCTCGAAGTCTCTTATTACACAGCCAGTCATACCTACAACAAAAAACAAATTCTATGAGAAAAACAAAAACGGAAAAAAGGTATAAAGCTTTTCTTTCAGTAAGGGGAACCCACTGCTACTACCCTTTGGGTGTGCACACGGTAAACCCCCGCTCCTATGCAATAGCTCGTAAACCACATAGGAGAGGTAACCCACACTAGGCAAGCCCAGTGCGATGAGCTCGAGCCAGAAGGGAAACCCCTTGCTTTCGCTGGCAAGGGGTTTCGAACTTGAGACCTCCATCATGTAAGTCTCAAGCCCAAACTACTAGGCCATTCCGAAGGATAAAAAGGTATAAAGCTTTCGACTGCTTTATTTTTTTGAACTTACAAGTAGTCATCATTTAAAATGATAACCCAATATTCAACCTTTCTTTTCAGTCTTGAGATTTACTTAAATTACTCATCTGAAGAATCAGAAATATTTAACATGGAAGCACTTAATTATGCAGACATGTCTCGCAGAGGCATTCATAGGCTCTTTTGGAGAAGTGTACCGAAAATAAAATTGAAGCCACCAAGAAATATAGGACTTGCTGGAACCAAATCAATGTAGAAAATAAGAATAAACACAAAACAGTAGAAAAAAAAAAGTTTCATTCAGCTCCACGGTCAAACCTTAAAGAAAATGCTACCAGTAAACCTGGTAAAATTATGTCACCAAACCCAATGATACTGTAGCCATGCCAAGGATCAAACAACCGTGGGATTTTCAGTAACATAGGAATGCCATCTTCTCCACTTTTATCACCGCGTGCAACCTAGACCAGAGAAAATCATCACATTTCCAGAGCAATAGTCGAAGATTTGTAGTTATAACAGGGTAAAAAGCACACAAACAACACAAACAAGAAACTTTACAAGCAAATAAAGAACTTACCACTATCATCACACTCTTATGGAACAAACTTTTCGAAAGAAACACCCAGAAAAGGTCATATAATAAAGAACAACTCAGAAGAACTGTTCCCACCTGATACAGTCAAGGAAAATAAAGGATAATGTCAGACCGCCAGTAATACTTAAACTGTTGCTCTTTTCTTATAGTTGTTTGGCTGCAGGACAAAAGAGATACAACATAAACAGCAGAGCAACCAGCCGTAAAGCACTTTCTCAATAGTAGGAGGAGAAGTGAGGTGACTACAAATGATGGATTCTGCAACCATGATGTCATCTTTTATATATATATGTATATATATATATATATATTATGACAAGGGTAACCCGCAGCCACTACCCTTTGGGTGCGCACAGGGTAAACCTCCTCCTGTGCAATAGCTCGCAAACCACATAGGAGAGGTAACCGGCACTAGACAAGCCCACCCGATGCAACGAGCTCGACCCAGAAGACAAACATCTTGCTTTCACTGGCAAGAGGTTTCGAACCTGAGACCTCCAACATGGAAGTCCCAAGCCCAAACCACAGGGCCACCCCAAAGGGTTCATCTTATATTTTTTATATGGTAATCCTCTCCCTTAGTGACTCAAACCCACAACTTCAAGGCTGGAGGTGGAGATGCTTTCCACTTGAACTACCTCTCTTCTCCAAATAAATAGAGCAGGTCACCGATTTGTCTATTAAGCATCGTAGCGGCTCTAAAGTAAGTTACATTTATCTTCATCAAAAGTTTGTTACATTCATAACCATCTAGGGACCATACTCATTTGATAAAATTCTTGAGCTTAAGAAGATTTAAGTGAACAAAGAGTAATTGAGATTACTTGAAGGTAACTCTGTGTATTTCAATGTATGTATAAAGAAGTCAGTCAAAGGTGATTTGCAACTTTCTCCATTCTCTCTCCTTGTTTCTTATTAGTTGTTGACAATTGAAAAGCAAAACTCAAATTTCTACTGAAGTAAAAGGTTAACTTCTGTAGAGTTTAGGTTTTGGGGAGCACTTATCTACTTAATAGTTGATGTCGAGAACAGGGATACCACAATATATTAAGATATGGCTCATCCACAGGAAAATTTCAAGCATTAGAGAGAGAATACAGGGATTTACCATTTCCTAAAGCCAAAACATTACACAAAACTGTAAAGATTAACACAATAAAAACCAGCAGCATGAGTTGTCTTACCTTGAGGTTCGGAATTTCCACAACCTGGAGAACTGTGATGATCAATGCAATACCCTAGTTAAGAGAGATCATCAATCCATTACCTTGAGTCAATACTAATAAGAATAAAAATAGAGCTATCCAATTATCAAGTTATGCTATTTCCCGTTTCTCCTTTAGCTTGGGGGTTGGGGTTAGAGAGCTCTCCCCTAGTGACTAGATATATAATCATACCTATTGAAAGTAGTGGTAACCAAAGAATAGGAGTTGATATTCCAACACCGAAAATATGCCTAGCGCACCCCCATGTCACAGGATGAACAAAAAAATATTTCCAAGTTTCTAGAAAAGAATAAAATGTTTATAGATCTAAATCATCAAAATGTTCTTATGAAACAGGAAATTGAACCAGAGTTACAGTAGTTCCAAGAGAACAAAACTTGTCAAAGAGAGAACACTGGACAAAAGGTACAGAAGCCAATATTGTTCTCTTGAAATTCAAAGATGAAAAGAATCCAATCACATAGGTAGGTCAATTCAAGAGCAAAGACGTTACTAGTGTTCTGATAATAAAGAAGAAAGCTTCCATCCCCCCACCCCACCCCACCCCCCACCCCCACACACACACTTCACAACAACACTTTTAAAACACACACCTGCTGTCTTAATAAAGTAAAAAACATGTCTACTCACGTGTCATCCTTAAGATAACATCTGCAAAAAGATTTTTTTTTCCTTTTGTAGCACACAGAAAGGGTTATTCCTCGGGATTTTTTTTACTTTTGTTATAACTGAGGAGTCTGGGACAGCTGTCACGCACTTCACATAATTCCATGGGATACCCTCCACTTTCCACCAACAACAGGTACCAAGTAACTTTGTCCGCCAAGGCTAGGACAGATAGAAAGAAATGACTTTTTTGACGAGGTAAAAATTTGTTTCTATAAATTTGTATCCCCATATAATACGCTCACCTTAGAAATTTCCACTAACCAAGAAGATTAAATCCCAAGCAGGTGATAAGAGAAAAGGAAAAAAGAAAAACATGGTTAGATAAGTGCAACTCTCTAACCAATAGGTCAGGATTAAAACTGTGTAGAAAGAAAAGGGGAAATAGAGGAGATACAAGCAACTGAGATGATATTAGACAAAGGAAAAGTGTGAAAATGCAACAGCGCTTACAAGTATATCTTGACCTATCCAAGCAAAGGAGATATGACGGTAAACTGCCCACAGAACTGCAAAGGCTATGCAGAATGGAGAAATCGCCAGCGTCAGATATGAAACAGGTCCCAGAAAAGGAATTTTAATGTACGACTCTCCAAAACGTTCAAACCATCTGAAACTATATATAATGATGTTAGCTACACTTCTAAAAACCACCAGCAACTAGAGTTGTGGCATGTAAAATGAACAATCTTATTTCAAGAAAATATAAATAATAATTTAGTAGCAAAGACTGACAAAAACAATTAATGACAAGGTGTCCGTAATGCACCACAATGAAAGAGCACACACCCAGAGTGACCTGAATGAGTACGAGGTGCTCAAGGTACCATGTACCCCCTGCCCCCAGAAAATGAAAAGGAAAAGGATAAAAGGCATATTTGGTAATGCTCCTGCGCAGCTGTACATTACAGTGTAGGTCTAAGCCACAGACACTTTCATCAAAGCATGCAAAACTGGAGTCTTAATGACTACTATTATGGTTGGAAATAGTAGACCCATCACACATGAAAGGATGTAAAAAGATCAAGGGGAACATTTCACATGGACAAATCGTTACTAAAAAGGAACATCATGTTTTACTGTATTTTGTGATCATGTTTAAACAACAGATGTTGAAAGAGATGTTTTCTAGTGGACGATGGATGATGTTCAGAACAAAATTATGCAGCTATGAAGTCAGCCAACCTACTCAACTCTCCATGTTTGAAACTTCACTTTGTAACCACTTTTTTCTGGAAAGCGTTGCTAGCCTTCTAGTTTGTGTACTGTTTTGCTTGGACAGTTTATCAAGACAATATATGAAGAAATTTTTTCAATTAATTTCTAACAAACTTCTATAAAATAACTAAACAAAATCTTTAGTTCTTTCAGGAAACTTTTCGCGGAAACAACGCAAACATCATTTTGCTTAGTGGAGCATTTGACACACTGTAGCTAAGAAAATAATATATGAATATCAGCAATAAGATACATACCATGATAGCAAAGCGACCAAACAAGTTTGTAGACCCTGTAAGGACAATGTGAGAAAGGTGTTACTTCAAATATTGTCCGCATGAAGATAGAATGATTTTAACCTCATCCATTCACGTCTTTCCTACATGTGAAGGAAGTGCTAGCAAGTTCCTAACTCAGGTAGATTAATGAAAGGGGTCACCTATAGATGAAATTATAGTGGAAACAAATATGAAAGGTATTGCGACATGAAAAAGAAAAGGTTGTAATTTGCATTCATACTTAGGGTCATGTTATTTGTGTCAAATCTTATGTATTGCAACCTTGAATTAAGTCTCCTTCTATTGGTGTGACATACCTCAACAGCCCCAATGGAAAATAGAACTACTAGAACCTCTATAAACCAGGAGGACATCAATTTGTAAAGCATAATCAAGAAGCAGGATGCAACCACCACGAACAGAACTGCTGATATTATGTTGATTTCCAACACAATACTGGAACGAGACACCTCACTGACATTGCATTCATTTGAGCCATCCTGCGAGATCAAGATACATATTGATGGAAAGATGCAATGAGTTTCATTTTTCAAAATTGTAAAATATATGGAATACAGCTAAAGAGGAGGAAAAATAAAGAGGGAGAGGGAGAGGAATGTTTGTGATTTACTTTTAAAAGCTTGTCCTGCTCAATTGCAGCTTCTCTGGCACGCCATGCAGACCAATAAGAAGCACACAATATGGTAGCAACTGCCATAATCCATAAAAATACTTCAGCTACATCGACCATTGGGCGTTTTGGAGAGTACAGCTGCACAGAAACTGAAAGATGGGAAGTCTTTTAGTCATTATTCAGAATAAATCAGCAAAATTTGAGACCGTGTCAGATAATCTCAGCTAACTATGCAGATGGAGCTATAAGCTGTGTCCCCCCACCCTTCCCAAATAGAACTGAAAAAAAAAAAAGTCCAACACCACGAGACTCACCAGAAGAGCTATTTCCAAGAAACTTTATCAGGCTTGTGCCAGCATGTTGCGGGAGCATGATAGCAGGGATACCAATGTCCAAGTCAGGTTCATGGGGTTCACAAACCATCTTGAAGAGCTCTGCATAGCAGTGAGAGAACATAAGTTATATGTAGCCGTTTGCATGAGCATATCAAGACATTAAGCAATGGTGGTAATACAGGAATTTATCGGATGATTTTAGTTTTTCCATAGGGCACACTGTGATTACGTTCCAAGTCAACACCAGATTCAATCACTGAAATTTGATAAGAAGGAAATAGCACTGCCTGTAGTTCAAAAAATAAATCATGACTGTTGGTTGACTGATTGCAGTTTCCCCAGGACCATCAAGAATGAGCCAATTCATACTGGGACATAGAAAGCATACAGATAATACTTAGGAAAAGCAATTGAACCTGTTTGGTTGTTTATTATGAGGATAGCTGAAGCACCGGCATCTTCTGCAACGTTAGCTTTGGTAGTGAAACTGCAATTACCTCGATGCACCAGGATGGCCTCACCAGTGAGCTATACATATTAGAAACCTTAATTTTGAGTTCGCGATAAAAATGACATTTTTTTGAGGTTTCCACTTAAATATGCTTTCAACAAGAGAAATAAATGTGAAACAACCTTATTCCTAGGTGTGCTACAACAATCCGGAGGGTCTGCAAAAGCTAGCCTTGTCTGATTAGCACGCTTCTCCTTTGATTCCAACGTCGGGCCAAATCGAGCACCAACACCAACAAACTCTGTTACTTCTATACCGTCAACCCAGATCGGAACTTTGACCTATTTGAGGAATTTAGATAATATTTAGATAATATGTCCAGTTACTAGTGTGAGAGAAAGTGACTCCAATATGATATACAAGATAAAATATTTGACCAAATTAATATCTAAACAGCAGTCTGCTTCAACGTGATACTGACCAAACCAACCATTACACTAATTCCTGTTATGCTAGGGAGCTTCTCAAACAAGTTCCACAATGAGGGGAAGGACAAAGCACGATCTTTCAAATTTAACATCCTGAGTCCCCAATTTATCCTACATCCATGTGACAAGACAAGAAGTCTCTCTTCCAAATAGCATGGAACATATTTGTGGACAACACTGTGGCATCTGATTAGGCATCTGATTATTCATGCCAATTCGCATAAAAATCTAGGAAAATAAATCCTGGTCAAGCTATACAGGGAATTTACATGAGGTCATACTCCACCAGAGTTCTTCACGACAGGCAGGTTTCAAGAAGTGCACTCTCTCAGTTCAATCCTTTACTAAGTCTTTTTCATGGGATCTGGTGATGATTTTGATGGTGGAAAACCTTAGGAAAAGGAAGGATGTTTGTTTCAATTGGTGTAACTAATGCAAGAAGCACATGAAGATGTAGATCATCTTCATCTACACTGTAGTGGGATATGTTCAGTTGGTTTGGTATGTCTTGGGTGATGCCATAGTCTGTGAAGGAACTGTTGTTTTACTGGAAAGCTAGAAGAAGTAGGAGGAAAACCATAATTGTTCCTCAGGCTTTGATGTAGATCATTTGGAGAGAGAAATAGGAGGGCTTTTGAAGGGGTAGAATTGAGTTTGGGGCAGCCGAGGAGTAGTCGCCGGTCCTTATTTATTTTTGGTGTACCCATGTAGTTCCGGGATGTTTAGAGGATTGGGTGTCTTTTGTAGGGAACCATATCTTTTTGTAGTTTCTTTATTTTTTGGTATACTACTTGTATACAGCCAAATTTTGGCATTTAATTTATCACATGAGACTATATACCTGATCAAAAAATTGGATCTGGTAATAAAGTAATAATGGGGAGCAAGCCGCAGTCAACCTGATGATAGTAAAGCTGTCTCTTTGCTTAGACAATCATACTAACCGATGTTCTACTGAAAACACATAAAGTCATCTCCTTAAATTAAGAAGCAACTATATCTTTAAACTCATCTTCTCCTTTTCTGATGTTCTTGTTCCACAGCTGAAATTAGTGCAACAGATTGGATGGGTCATGGTTTAAGCAGTATAGACAAATAAAAAGGAAGAGCAGTGAATCCCTCAATCATGTCAACAAGTTACAGCCAGGCCATTACGGTAAATTTTCTTGCGCGCAGATTACAGTGACATCTTCTGAATTTCCTTGTGTGCAGATATAACATCTTACCTGCCCATACCAGTGACCCAACTTTCTTAGACCATACTATTGGGCACAACCTTTTCTTTTTTTAATTTTCAGAGGAAGGCAAGGTAATTTATTTATTTATTGATAACCGAGATAGGTAAGCTTGATATTACATCAATTGTAGCACCATGAGAGCTGCTTTTGGAAAGAGAGATACAGTAAAAGAAAAGGGTACCCCTTCAGCCATGTATGGAAAAATCTAACATTTGTTCTGTTTTGCTGACACTTCAATTTTACACCAAAATTACAAGAGCTAAAGGCATAAGGCCTTACTGCCTTCGCGGTTTAAAAGCACCTGCGATTTCCTCTCTACATCACCCAAAATATGAAAGGACAAATTGTCTGTCAAATTTCCTACAGTACTTTTGAGTGTTAGCCCCTTTCCAACTCCAGAAAGCTTGCTTTAAGTCTTTGAGCGTCACCAAACAGGTTCCAATTTTGTCTTGCAACTGAGAAGTGAAGAAAGAGATGATTAACTGTCCCAATTTCAGCTTCACATACAATGCCTGTTAGAGAGTGAAAACACCCTCTTCATTAAAATTTGAGCGAGAAAGGGCTCATTTACTGCAATCCATCCAAAACTGGCCACCGTGGCAAACACTTCGGTTTCCTAAATCATCTTCCATCGCCAATTAGGGAAGAAGCTTAAATTTTGTAGACTTGACTGTAAAGATGTCCTTGTTATCTTTGTCCATCTCAGTGAACTTTTTTCCTTCACTTAACCAGTTATACTCCTATGGAGCCAGCCTAACAGCTGAAGCAAGCATCCTACTCCCAGTGTTAGCAGTTCTTTCTAAAAATAGTATTTGAACTGCTAAGATCTGACCTGAGCAACATTTGTAAGTTGCCTCAGGTTCTAGTTCTACTGCTATATTAAAGATTTTGTGATATTCCACGCAAGCAGGAGCATGTTCAACTCCAATCCAAGCACCCATCTAAAAATTTAATTTGTAGCCCATTAACTATTGTAAAAATTGTGTAAAGGATTTGAATTCTGACGCAAGCGTCTAATGATCAAGTGTCACTCTATCCATAATTTTGTTTCTTCCAAGTGGATAGCATATCCTCAAACATGTCAAAAACTCATGGCTATGCAAAAAAAAAAGAAAAAAACTTGTTTGGCCTATATGTCTAGGAAAGTTAGCCATTCCTTTTTAATGGCTCATTGAAAAACTTCCAACTTGAGAGGTAGAGTTCCACAATTTCTTTTTGTCTTGATTTAACCTAAGTTGCTCGGACACGGGTGCAAGTGTCAGGTACAGGTGTGGATCTAGAAGTCGGAAGATCTGAATTTAAAGATTCGGGGATACAAATCTTGGTAAGGGTACAAGTATGGGGATTCGGGTACAAGTAAGTGATTAACTATAATCATATATTAACTGAAGATTAATTGGGAGGTGCAATCACATACTTGTTGAAGAGGAACTGTTATCATATATTTGCATAACTCTTAAATGGTAAGCCACTCAATCAAGGGCAATTTCAAGTAACTGGAAGTGGTAGCGCCCACGGCCCAACCTCTATGTGAGAGAGTATATTAAGAAATTCAACAGATTATACTAAATTTGCACCCTCTTAAAGAAAAGTGCAGGGATTGCACTAATAAAATCCTAGATCCGCCACTTCTTTTCTTTTTTAATAAAGTAGATTCGCCACTTCATTTAAGCTCTCATTTCCTAATTTACATGCCATAGGACAAATGAGGGTAGAATTGAGAGCACGATAATGCGTCCTTCCATTTTCTTCTCTTTTTTTTTTTTGAGAAATGGTAACTTTGCATCCTTCCCCTTTTTTAAAAAAATTAAGTAGGAAGGCAATGCATTATATCACTAGCTCACGCAACTAAATCATCAAGAGACCCTGCAAATCAGCACCGAAACAAAGAAAGCCTGAACCAAATCATTATTGTCGTGATTTGGATGAAGGCACTGTTCGAAGCAACTCATGTTCACCTCAACTATTTCACACAATACCTGCCCGATACAGATATTGGATAGCTTTACCCATCTCGGACTTAGATAGAAAGAAATCACCTAACTCTTTTATCAACCGTCCTCAAGTGCTAATGTCATAGTTCACTCAAATTGTTTAAATGATAATAAAATTACACACATATAGCAGAAGAATAGCAATTATATCACTCAAATATTACTCACACAGTACAAAAACCAAGCAAAAAAAAGCACACTTGACCTAAGAACTTGCCAGACAAACATAAACAATCAAGCACCAGAGTCTCCATGGGTTCAGCTATCTGGATTCTCTTCTCTATTTCAATTTCACTCTGTTAGATCAATTTCATTTCAGTACTAAATAATAAATAGACACACACAAACAACCCCCCCAAAAAAACAAGAAGTGGGGAAAAAAATCACAATAGTAATCACAACTCTCAACAAACCAATCCTACAATTACCCATTCAGTACAGTACAGATACAACAATGCCACCAAAAAAAATTTTAAAAATGCATATTGGTGAACTATCTTCTAGCTAAAAATTAAGTGAACCAGAAACTTAACTAACTTGTAGCTAAAAAGACTCAATCTTTGAAATGAAAAACTGAAAAAGAACAGTTACAATCAAGAATCAGAAGTTTACCAGAACAAAATTGTTGTTACAACCAGGTCTACTTGGAGCAATATCATCTTGGTGAACTATATCACCCCCACTAACCAAAGAAGTACACCACACAAGTACAACAAAAACAGCACAAATTGAACAATCCACTTTCTTGAACTCCATGAAATCCCAGAACCCTAGAAAAAAAACTTCTTTTTTTCTTTTTGGAGCAAATCTTGGAGATCAAAGGTAAATGGTGAAATGGGTGTTGTTATTTTTTTTTTATTTATTCCCTTTTGTACTTAGTTTTTTCTTTATTTGGTGGAAGATATGAAGAAAGACATGGGAAGTGGGGGATATATGTATGAAAACAAGAAATGAGTTAAAGAAAGATATTCAATTAAGGCACTGTTTGGTCATTCTATTTTATTGTATATTATTAAATGAGTTGTTGTGTCTTTTGTGGGGTTTCTCTACTCTCACTAAATGGCGCGTGGATCACACGTAGTAGTTGACCATTTTAAGTCACCTCAATTTTTTGTAATGGAACCTTTTTCTTATCTCTCTTGTGGATGTGTCACTAATTGGTATATTTATGTATTGTCACTTCTTTCATGAAAGGTCACTTTGCCTTAGAGATTTAACACCTTAGAGTGCATCAAACTATGTAGCTCAAGAGAATATTAGTATTTCCTTGATCTGATTGAATTTGATATGAATTTTAGAAAATTAAAATTTTTATTATTTTTTTAATTTTAAATTAAAATTTTATTAAATATATCAAAATATTATTTAAATTTATAGCATTAAATATTTTACTTAAAAAAGTAAAATTAAAATTTTGTCCAAAAAAATGATTCATTTTTTTTAAAATGGTTCAATAAGAAAAGTAGATCATTTTTTTAAGCGGAAAAAGTAATATTTAGTTATGAAAAACTTTAAATATAGTTTAGTGTTGTATTTGAAATGAGAAAAATACTCAAATCTTTTTTATTATTTTCACTTTTTTTTAACTTTTAGTATTTTTTAAATTTAATTTTTAAATTTTTTATTGTTATGAAAATATCCTTATATAAACTAAATTTCATATTTTATAGGTAAAATATATTCAAATAATAAGATATTATTTACAAAAGTTATAATCAAAGACGACTTTAACTTCAAAAATTTCAAATAGAATGAAAATATTTATGATATTATGTAGTAACTCGTATATGAAATCTATTTTATAACATTACATGACTATTTATTTTGAGATATTATGCTTTTAGAATAGATTGACTACATAATTCATGTAAAATTGTCAAGTTAAATGATTTTGCTAATTTTAAAAAGTTTAGAGTATAAATTATATATTTTTTTAAAAAAATATGTTCTATAAATATTGTTTACAAAAAATATGATCAACAACAATTCCACCTTTAAAAATTTTATATAAGGTGAAAAATATTTAATTTTTATGATCAAAAGCCAACTATTTGTTATATGATTTCATTTGAAGTGTCCGCAACTTTTTTTTTGGGGGGGGGGGGGG
>JAABOM020000001.1:27470663-27484612 GCA_011800125.2 Solanum clarkiae | reverse complement strand
AGCGGGGGCTGCTGGGGTGGGGGCTGAGAGTGGAGTAAATTTTAAAAAAAAAAAAATTAATTTTAAATTTTTGTAAAAATAAAATTTTTAATTTTTTTAGAGGGGGTGGGGGGAATTGGGTGAGTCGGAATACAAAGAGGTAAAAAAAAATAAAATTTTGATGAGTCGAAATAGAAATAGGTGAAAAAATAAAATTTTCAAAATATAATTTTTTTTAACTGGTGAAGCAAAGAATTGTCCTTAATTACGCCTTCACGAACTTGTAAATAATATGCACACAACATAACTAGTCTATTCCGATCCCTCTGGCTTAAAATAAGCGTTACTCAAGAAAATAAAAATTGATCTTAAAATAAATGTCATCAATCTTTATACCTTATCCTTTTGATAGTATTCGATTCTAAAAAATATTATCAAATAGGGGATAGTTTAGTACGTAAACTATCCATTGTATTTATTGACTTTTAAGTAATGCAACTTTTTATAAAAATAACACTTATTTTGGTAGAGCCAATCAAGTGAGAATACACACATAATTAACCTATCTAGGAGTATCTCATAAAGTTACTTTTTTTTTAAATTCTAATTTTATTAAACAAATTACAGGAGGTGACTTTCTAATACGAGAATCAATTATAAAAATTTTATGCGATTACGATATTTCAAATTTTTTGAATCACGTAAGAAATTATGAGTATATACTATATACTAACTAGCTATACGGTACATCTTTGACAATTGCAATTCAAGTAATCCTAATCATTGCCCAATCATGTGAAAATTGCAACAAATTATAGAAACTCAAAATAACCCAACCCGTGATTTAGCAAGATCGGACTACAATTTTTAGAGTTCACTTAAAAAATTGAGCTTTTTCGCTTGACACGAATAAGTCTGCTGATTTATAGGACTTTTGTAATATGAGTTGGGTCGGCCCATGAGTTGAATTAAAAAAATAATTAAAAATAAAAATAAAATAGAGTATTAGTAATAATAAGAGTTCAAACTTAAAGTTCAGTTAAAAATTTTAAATATCAAAATTTAAATACAAATTATATTTTATAATATGTAATAGTAACATTAATATCAGGTTGTTATTTGTTTTAATATTTTTAATTTTAAAAATTATTAAAAAAATATACTTGTAAAAATGTGAGCTGACCCGACAAGGTCCGCGACTCACATACTGATGGATTGAGTTGGTTGTTTTCTAATCCAAAAAAAAATTACGTTCAACTCGACTTGATCTGACAAATTTCAAAACTTGTATGAGCCAATATGTGATAAACTAGCTTGTATTGATAACTATACACCCAACAAACAATATAACAGGCTTGAAGCTAATTAAAGTGACGTTTGAAATGGTTGTTTAGTTACTGACGATTGATAAATTAGTTTTGAAAAAGCTTTTGTAAAATAATTTGGAGAGAGAAAAAAAAAAGAGGTTAAATATATACTTAAATTGATTACAGCTTCAAGAAACTGATCTTTAATGATTTGTGAAAACTGGTGTAGTTTGGCCATGATTTTATCTTTACCTTTTGTGGGAGTTAAATTTCGAAAAACACGTTTAATTATAAAATTTCAAAATTTAACTTGGAGTTGAGAAAAAATATGTGTTTTCAATTAAAATTACTCAAAAAAGGTTCAAAAACAACTCCAGTCCAAATAGTTCAAATGTAAATTTTATTTTGAAAATAAGATTTATCTTTTTAAAATTTGATAATAAAATATGACCTAATTATTTAAATTTCAGTAGTACTACTACTGCTTTTTTAACATTCAATTATTTTATTACACGTACACAGAGAAATAAAAAACTGTCCCCAGATACCAAAACCGTCACCATCAGATTTTTCCCGTGGCAAACTTTTCAACAGAATTATACGCATCTTTTTTTTTTCTTAAACTGAAAGTTCGGCGAAAAATCACTCAAATAGTCACTTTTAATTTTAAAGTTAAGAATTCGAGCAATTAGAAAAATAAAATTAGAAATCAGTATAATTTTATAAATTGAGATTGTATACATTGAAATTTTATAGAAGTGTACAAGATTTGAAGGTTATTTTAATCTAAAATCATAATTCATGCTTGTATAAAGGGTATAATATTTTCTTGAGAAACATCTCAAGTATTTATAAAATTTAGAGTTATTCGTAAAGAGATCAAAATATAGCTGAAGGAGGTCATATCCTATGTTTGAGAAATACGCCACTAACTGATGATCTTCAAACCATGGAGAAATCTCAGGGGAGAAAAATGAAGAGAAAAGTAAATTTATACCTACGTTGTTTATCAATAGAATCATATTTCTTTATATTTTATTTGTAACTATAATTTATTTTTATTACTTTTAAAATTTTTATAAGAAATTATTTTTGATAAATTTTCGATTAGGCAATAATTTGTTATGGATAGATGAGAGGCGTGAAGTATAAGGAAAACGTGAAAGCGCGTAGCTTAAAAATGGACGTTGTTACCGGCTACGTATGGGACCGGTAAACAGAGATGTCCGTATAAACCGTACGAAAAGAAGAGCGCCATAGTTGTAAATGGGTCTGAGATTCACATTCAGGTAGCCAGTCTTAATCACCTGTACTCAACCTCACGTGTAGAGTTTTATTCCTTTCACCTTATTGGTTCCTGATCGAAAGTCCAGTCTTCAATCAATGATTAGGCCAATTAATACTGAAAAGTTCACTAGTTTTACATAATTGTTTGATTAGTATTTCAAGTAAAATAATCATCTTTGTATTATATTTTGCTTTTTTTTTTTAATGGAGATTTTATTTTCAAATTCAAGTACTAGTTTTCAAATTCAATTATTTTTTATCCTAATTTATATGATTTTTTAGTTAATTTAAAAAAATGACATATTTCTATATTTGGTAATAATTCAATTTAAAGATACTTATTTTACTTTTGACCATAAAAATTCATATGTTCTATTTGTTAAAAAAAATCGTCTTCAATCAAACTACATTAAAAAGAAAGTCAAGAATTTAGAGTTCGAGGTTTAGAGTTTTAGACAATTAATTAATAGCTATCCAAACATTACGGGACTATAGGATTATTTTTTTGGAGAAATTTGACTGTGAGAATATGATTTATTTTTTAGAAAATATTTTAATGAGCAACTTTTAACAACTTCCAAATTACTTCTATGTCACATAAATTAAATGGTCACATTGAGGGGGTGGGGCTAGAGGTGGCGAAAATTGAATGACTAAATCAAAATATGATATTTTAATCTATATAATTATTTGGTATTTGAAGCATTCCATGCCTTATTTTTTTAAAAAAAAAAAAAACTTCAATCTGAATTCATTATTAGTGAATGTATCATATTCATCCTAATTCTTATCATAACTGAGGGTAAATCAAAGTAATACTACTAAGTACTAACTTAGCTTCCTAAATAATAATATAAGGGCTCGTCTGGTTGGGAACAAGTTATTTCGAGATTAGTTATTTTAAATTATTATCTCATTTTCAATATGGAAGAAAAATAACGTGATCGCCTCAGGATAAGTTATTCCGTAATTTTATTCCAATCAAATATGAAATAGTAAATTTATCCTAAATTTAATCTTGAAATTAATTATCCCTTATTCCTTATACCAAATGAGTCCGAAGGGAGTAAATTTATCCTAAAACTAATCTTGAAATTAGTTATTCCTTATACCAAATGAGTCCGAAATCAATTGCATTAAGGTAACCTTTTTGCTATTACTTGCAAGTGGCAAATACCACTGGATGTTTTTTTAAGCTAAAATCTTTACT
This sequence comes from Solanum clarkiae, assembly GCA_011800125.2. NCBI lineage: Eukaryota > Viridiplantae > Streptophyta > Magnoliopsida > Solanales > Solanaceae > Solanum > Solanum clarkiae. Next base: position 27,480,829 of record JAABOM020000001.1, on the reverse strand, counting down.
TTCCTATTCTCATTTCCTTTTCTGTTTTTAGTTTTATGTTGTTGTCGATATGAAAGTAAAGAAGAAAAAACATTAGGTATATAAAGGTGTAAAATCTCACTATTTATTTCTTACATTGAAGGTAATTAATCAGAAGATAAATATATTTTCATTTTCGTTATTGGTTTTGTTTAATTTTCAAATATTAATTTACCTATCTAGGAAACGCAAATGACATATGGTATATTTAATTTGAACACTCAAATGAAAGATAAATTAATTATCTTTTTGAATCTATAAATAAATTTGATGCACCAAAAAGAAATAATTACTAAAACAAAACAAAACTTGTTTTTGAAGGACTAGACAAAAAAAGGAAAAATATAAAGCTAAATTAATTTCGTTGGATAACTTGAGATAAGCTAGAAAGATATCCTTTGAGAAAAGAGGGAAAAGGAAATTAGACTCTAATAAGTAAAGATTTTGTTAGGCAAAACACATTTAATTAAGTTAAATGCGTTTTGTTTGGTAGTAACCCATCTTAACAATCTTTTTTCCTCTTTTAGAAGTGGAAATGAGCATTAATTGTCGTAAGCCAGTCTAGAAAATATCAACAACGGCTTAATAAAGGAAGATGATATCTTTGATTGATCAAACTTTTTGAAAATTACTTTTTTAAAAGTTCAATAAAAATGATTTCTTAGAGAAACACGTTAATTAAACAAACAATATTCTACGTTCCTCCATGGTATATTCACATGCCTGCTTAACTAATTCGAAGCTATATCATTTATACATATATATTATGCAAAAGTACTAAATCATTAATTTTTTCTGAGATATTTAATATACAATTCGTCATACATGTCACCTATCTTATCAAAGTTCCAAATTTTGTGATCTAATTTTGTCAAGAACTATCTCACAAGTGGAATCTTGAGAAGGTAAAATGTATGTAGACTCTTCTATTACCTCATAAAGGTAGAGAGACTATTTTCGAAAAATACTTGTATGTTATTCTTCAAAACAAAGAGAAAATAAGTTGACAAAATTACAATCTATATATATTTGTAAATTTTGAAACCACTGACTGAAACAAATCAATCTGTTTCATTTCTAGTATATATATCAAACCACTTTGTCCATGCTCAGACTTCAGTTCGCTTTATGCCACTTTAATCTAAAGATGTATATAAAACCTGTATAGAAACATGTTTTTGGAGTATTCCTTAACAATATAACTAGATATCAGCATCTATCGAAAATTCAGGTAAAATGAGGGGATATAATGACTTCTATAGACAATACGAAGCTCGAAGACTTCTGCTAATGCTGTTGCAGCCACTCCTGAATTGCAGAACGGAGAGCATGGTTAGGAACAAGGTTCTTATGAGACAGAGTAAGGTTTGTCATGGGAGAGGTCTCATGCCCGCTGTCCAACCATCCTCTTAATGCCTCTGCTTCGTATGTGAAGCCATCCGCTGCTACTACAGGGTCTTGCATGATTTCCTGTTGTAGTGAAACACATAAACATCAAGAATGATTAAAATGGAACTCACTCCTTGTGCTTTCTGAAAGGGAAGAACAAAAAAACACAGAGACTATCTCGACTTCCCTTACTTCACCGAGTTGGATGGTAACAAACTCATTGACTGGAAATCAAAACACAAACTTGCATGGGTTATAATTTTGCAGAACAGAGAAACGGCAGTAAGAGATGCTGGTTTCTAGTCAAAACTCGTGGTTGGGAGTTCGATAGAGTGAGGATGCTAATTCCCCAGAACTATCTGTCAACTACAACATCTAACTCTTTTAATCACGTATGATGACTGTTTCCATTCAAACTGTATGGGACTTATAATGATGTATGATGACTGATTGACTGCTAGATTCGAAACAAGCAATATACTAACCTGAAATATGGGACAAATAAAGTAGGATGGAATGTCACAACGCTCTTCGGAATCCATTCTAAAAGCTGACGCCCCACATGAAGCTCTCATTGGTTCAAGCACCTTCCACACCTCTGAAGAAAGTTCAGGCCGGCACCTACTGTTCTTCTCACAGCAACTCATAGCTAAGTGAGCCAACTGTTTGGCTTGCACAAATGGCCAGTCTCCAGCAGTTGGATCCAGCAAATTTTTCAAATTTCCTTTATCCAGTGCATATTGGATTTCATTTTTTATCCCCAATGCAGGTCTTCCAGTCAGCAATCTAAGTAATATAATCCCAAATGAATAGACATCAGACTTTGGAGTAAGCTCTCCAGTTTCCAGGAATTCAGGGTCCATGTAAGCGAATGTGCCTTTTGGGTCAGTTCTGTAACAAAGTGTAGTACTATTTTCTGAAAAGTCATCTTCTGAGAGAACTCGACAAATTCCAAAGTCACTAAGCTTGCTCACAAAGTTCGCATCCAGCAAAATATTTGCTGGTTTTAGATCACCATGAATTATGCCCCGAGCAGTGCAGGAATGGAGGAAGATGAGAGCACAGCAAAGCTCTGATGCTATGCGGATTCGAGTTTGCCACGACAGTGGAGGGGTGTTATCTTTGCAGGTAAGACGATCCTCTAGGCTTCCGTTGGGAAGGTACTCATACACAAGAGTCCATGCTTCCGGACACGCTCCTATAAGAGTGACAATATTTGGATGCCTCAACTTGCTTAAAATATTGACCTATATCAATGCAACAAATGATATCATGAATTGTCAGAAAGATATCTGTGGTAAAGAATTAAAAGCTCATGTTTCATATGATTAAGAGAGAAGTATAGTATACAAAGCAAATATCCGAAGGTAAGAACAACAGAAAACGGACTGAAAAAACACACTAGTATGCATCAAATTGAATATATGTGTTTACCACTGAGCATGGAAGATATCAGGTGTACTGACACACTCGAGGTTTATGTGTAAAACAAGCCTTACAGGGCAATACATTCCAGCAAAACAGATAACTAGCATTTAGATATTTCAACATGCAGAATTATATCAAGATGGGATCACTAAAAGTTTCCTTTCCAAGATAAACCTATTAGCCCAACCAACATAAAACCATTTTCAGCAGAGAATCTACCCTACTTAAGAGGGGATTTGTGGGAGAGAACTTCTTCAGAGATGAAAGGATTGTTCTCATCTAGTGAGTGGGAAATGGCGATGATCTAACTGTACCTACAATATGTTGATTACAATACTCTTTTAAGATCAAATAATTCCATCGAACTGGATGATTGTATGTGTGATAAAATCTACTATACCAAATAAACACGAAAGTACACTTACTTTCTACTATACCCATTCGTGGTACCACCATCAATAGATATCTCACCAAACTAAGTAAATCTGTGTTTAGTTGTTTTACCTCCCAAAAAAGGGTTATTAAGCAGAAAATGCACAAAACAAGGTATGCAATTGAGAGGGAAAAAACCAAGAGCCCAAAGAAATAGAAATTATCACAAAGAATTCAGGAGATGACACACATTTTAGCTTCTATGGACAAATGCAGAAATTAGCAAAACATAACGAATCTGACCTCCTGTTGGAATTCTGAGGGCCCTTGCAAGCTATGAGGGTGCAGCATCTTTACTGCCACTTGAGTGTGGCGAAGTAGGCCTTTGTAAATGCATCCATAACCACCTTCTCCAATCTTCAAGGCTGGGTCGAAAGCCTGAGTTGCTTCTTCAATTTCATGAAAATAAAACTCAGCAAATAGCGAAGATGTAGATGTACATGAAGACCCGTCTGAGTGCCGTTCCCTTAGCGCCTCTGCAGATTTGAGTGCATCATCACGCTCCACCTGCAATTCATCTCTCTCCTTCCTATACTTCTGCAAAAGGTCAACAGCAGAGAACATTTTCTGTTCCAACTCTTGTACCTGAGTGTTAGAATTTAAGAGTTGACCCTCCAGTGAAGAGTTCTGTGCTTCAGCTAATTGCAGATCTCTCTGAAGTTTGTTTAAAAGTTCTTTCATCTGATCAGCTTTTTCTTTGTCTTTTGCAAGTGCTTCCTCTATTTCTCTCCTCCGTCTCAACTCATCAGCATAGATTGTTTCTGATGCTTTTGCCTGAAACAAAACAATCAGAAACAGAATCTCAGATCCTCCATCATTCCGGCTTCCCTAGGAGAGCACATACTAGAAGGAACAATCTCCTTTTCAAAAAATGGCAGCTTAGGTCTTACTGTCTTACATCTCAATCAAATTTAAGCTTCTCATAAATCAAACAACGGATGGAAACTTGCTTAAATGGGTAAAATACAAATGAATAAATTACCCTTCGTCTAGCCTCAATTGCATCCTTTTCCGCTTTCCTACGCTTGACTGATTCTTCAAAAGCTTCCCGCCTAGCGGTTTCTGCCTCTGCAACATACTGCTCCAGTTTATCATAGAGCTCATCACTCATGATTCCAGCTAGCTCATCATTCACCCTCTCTGTCTGTATCCCCAGAATAATCCAAAATTCCAAAAGCGTATTAAAAGCCCATTCCATTAGAAAGCAAGAAATGAAGGAATGGCTTGTAATTTAGCAATTTAAAGAGACTAAAGATATCAAACATGATTTACTTACTATTCTTGGAGGAGATGACTGATGAGGACTAAAACTGAAATACTGCAGTCTGGATGGATCAAATGCAGCCTCATTCTTTTCAGTCCTTGCAATGGAATCATCAACCATTTCAACAGATGAACTTGATGAAAAACGTGAAGCCATTGAGGAACTTAATCGCGGTATGCCATCCCAGCTATCAGCACTTCCATCTGAACCCTTTAACGGGAAATCAGGCTGTAAAGTCCCACCAGAGGGAAGTCCAGAGAAGATTATCCCGTGATTATCAGAAGCAATTCTGTGATATTCTGTGCGCTCTGCTTGTTCGTTGTAACCTTCTGTTACAGATCCTGATCTCACAACAATATCATTAACTGGACTTGCTGGAATTGGCGGTGACACACTGTCTGTATTAAATCCTGATCTCACAACAATACGATTAACTGGACTTGCTGAAATTGGCGGTGACACACTGTCTGTATTAAGTCTCTCTGACATACTTCCTCTGCATGACATCATGTACTTACCATCATTTAGAGTTCCCCATGTTTTCTAATGACATAAGAGAACGAACCCACCCTTGCCCAAAGGTTCACACATCCTAATCGCAAGGAAACTTGATCTCAGGGGAGAAATGGCAGAAACAGAAACCCGTACCAAAAGGATATTTATAAAACAACACAGAATTTTGTAACAAAAGTTGCACCCAAATATCATCTGAAACAAAGTTTGAAGATAGATCAAGAATGAAAGGTCGCGTACCTTGTATAAATGAGGTTCCCTTTGCATAGAAACCAGATGCAACAGAATGTGGGTGCTTGTAAGCGCACATAGATGGCTTTCTTCGACCTGACGTCAGTCATTTTCCTGAAATTTCATTATAAGAGCTCAATTCCCAGCTTGGTACGTTACACAATAAATGGACTTACATTTATCCGTCCCCACTCCCCTCAAAAAAGGAAAGAGGCAATAAATTATCGTACTTCATTCATTTTTAAGGTAAAAATATTGAGTTGTCCTGCTAGAAATTAACTTTCCTTGTCTACGTGGTTTTAAGTTTCCGTTTTCCTTTGGGATTTTTGTCTTTGGGAGACAGGAGTGGGCGGGAACGGGGCTCACAGACCTCTTGGGTGAAAGAAATTACTATAGATCCAATAAACAAAGTAAAGCGTCCTAATACAAATATTGTGAATAGCATAGTATTGTCCAATTCAGGGGTGGTAGGTATTTAGATGCACAGAGGAAGACTGAACTGAATAGTGATGGGACAAGAAGTGAATGATGGTCAATTTTATCTGCCAGTGCTCAGAATAGGATAGGAATTGGAAAAAGAGGAAAAAGAAAACCAAAGATCAGGGCAAACAAATTAAATGAACTAAGACACCAATAGACCATAACACTCTCGCAGAAGGGGACGGGCTCCATTATGACATCTTTGGCAATGCATGAAACCGATATTTCTTTTTCAACTTACGTTTATCATTCCAGCTATCCATTAACTCTCATGCACTAACAAACTTAAACACACACAGCTACAAGAAACCTTATGTTGACCTCCAAGTATGTTACCTTCACAGCTCACAGATCTTCCTTAGATAATACATCCATCAAATGAAGTTTATCAAAAGAAGAGATCAGTATTAATATTGCGAGTGACTTAAGTGGAACTTTCTCCAAATATCTACTGATTTCCAGAGGTGGATCCAAATTTAAAAATGGGTTTAACTTTTGAGCTTCTTATCATTGAACTCATTGTACTAATAAAATCATGGGTTCATGTCCAATAGTTATTGAGATTTTACTAGGGTTTTACAAATATGTCTATACTCTGCATCAACCTCTTTATCTTCCAAGATAGGGGTAAAGTCTGTATACACACTACCCTTTCCAAACCGCACTTGTGGGATTACATTGGGTTGTCGTTGTTGTATCTACACTTCAAGTCAAAAGTTATGTGTTCAGATGAACCCATTTGCCAAAAGGCTACATCTCTCACTAATGACTTCAACTATATAATCCTAGTATTTCTGTATTTGAAGTGAAAAATTGAACTTGGTGGGATGAACTCAGAAGTCAGTTAACGAACTAGATACACATGATGGAGGAGGGGAGGAGATGGGAGACAGGACCTTTCAAATCATTTATTTATTGTTCTGTTGCTTGAATTGTCTTAACCCAAAAAAGAGCACCAAGATATTCACTCTATATTTATAGTCAGTGACATTCAAGTAACAGAAAAAGAATATCTCATTTTTACTTTGAGTAGCACTTGTTTGCCGCAGCTCCCATAACAAGCTTCCTTATACCATGTTGGGATATAAGGTCCAGTATGCCCTTCTCAATCGAGTCCGCTTCAAGGACAAGTTTATCAGCACGAACCTGAAACAAGAAACAGACAGATTAGAGGAAGTAATAAACATCAGTTCAATCAAGAGTATAGACTTAGCAGAGTTAAGCTCTGAACTGAATATCTGTTGCTTTTATCAAATATCTGAGAAGAGAAATTTGGTTTATGACTTTTACTTAATATACTTGTACATGCATAAATTGGTGAATATTGTGTAAAGGAGAACCTCCATAACATTTGCCAGCAAAGAAATTAATATTCACTATTCTTCCAATAACACTCTCAAGTTACAGGCAAATATAAAAGTTTTCAGCTTGCAATATCAAATAAAATAAAATAAATTTTAAAAAATTCGCCAACATCAATTTTCTGAATAAGGTCTAACTGTAAATGAAGCGAATTATTGATGCAAAAGACAAGAGACTATACCCCGGCTCGTCCACAGATCAGAATATATTTTTCCAGAATCTTGTGCATGTCTTGCCTTTCCTTCTCATGGTACGCCCTGACTTGGTGCACATCTAATTGATCTATGTTAAACTTTGTACCCACTGCAAAAACAATCCAAGAGAAAATGTACACACTAGTAAACAATTTGCGATGAGACTAACCTTACCAAATAACCGTCATTCTACTATTTAAAGAAAATAGATAAGTTACGGAGAAAAATGACATCCCTAGCAGCACAGTGAGGAACAGTTTTCCTTCTACTTCTTTTGTTCGGAAAAGGAGGTGCTGGTACCTAGATTCTGGGAATCATTACAGCAGCAGAAAAGACATCTTGTAGTTAAATTAAGAATTAATCATCACTCAGGAACAATTTGTCTTAAAACTCAACACTAATAGCATTTTCAGAATTTCCAAATGAATGAGAGAGAAAAGTTCACGCAAAAGTTAATTGCAAAAGTAGTTTTTCTTTTTTTCTATTCTAATTTCTTTGAGGGGTCGTGTGGGCATTGGATTTGACGAAGCTATAAGAGGAAGTGCACTGACTTCCGAGAGGAATAAAAATTTTGATCCGTTGTGGACAAGTATCCCTTTTCCTTTTTGTCCTCATTAAATTAGCAAGCACGCAAGCAAGAAATTAACTTTCACACTGTCTACACAAAACCCCACTCCCTTCCCCATTAAAAAAAATGAAAAAGGAAGTCTGCCAATGAGATTATTCAACACAACATCATCAGTCTTGAGGCTCAAATCAGAAAAATGGAAAGGATTGATAAGCTTAATTCTAGCAAAAATTGCAAAAGAAATTGTAGCATCTTCAAGTTCGAAAGGTCGATAGAATTGTAAATTAATAACTGACTTTAACTTAGCTGAGGTTTGGGCATAAAAAATGTTCAAAGATAAATGATTAGGTAAGAAAACTCAGGAGTTGAACCAGAAAATGGCAACCAACTTTCTCCAGCATATCTAGCAGCTGATGCTAGTCAAGTTCAATCAATTTATGCCTGAACTATCAGTTTAATACCACTTTAACTCCAAATTCTTAGCACCAAACAACAAACATACCATCATTTGAATTTACAATCTAAACAACTACATACCCAGTCGAGTCCCACAAAATGGAATCTAGGGGGAAGAGTGTAAGTAGACCTTACCCCTACCTCAGCTTTACAGTCTAAACAACTACATACCCACTCGAGTCCCACAAAATGGAGTCTAGGTAGAATGTAAGTAGACCTTACCCCTACCTCAGCAGCAGAGAGGCTGTTTCCAAAAGACTTTGGCTCAAGACTTTACAGGTCTAACCAAACATCAGAAATCAGCGTGAAAAGGTTTCTAGAATTCTAGCTAGACTCAAAGGGTCTGGAAAAGCAAGACAGATCAACAAATCAAACTAACTCAACAAACTACCTTTTCCACAACACCTTAGCAATCAAAGATTAAAAAATATCAAAATTTGATCATCAAAAATCGAAAAAAAAAGGAGCTAATTACTCATGGGTATCTTCTGAGCAGGAGCATGAACATGAAGAATGCAAATCTTCCTTCCACCGGACTTGTGCAGAGCCCATGTCAGAGTCGGTTCAGTCTCCTTCAAGTCTTTCCCGACGGCAACATGTATCACATCGTCGACCACTCTCACCGGCGTTACTGGACTTCCTTCTCGCACAACTTGCTCACTCAAACTCAGACGGGACAAATCAACCTCCGGGTACCTTACCGGACTACGTCGGACTATCGGTACTGTAGTTTCCAAAGCCATTTACAATATTACAACAACCTAGCTAATTCTCTGCTTATACACACAACTAGATGTACTACACAAAAAGGGTTTTGAGTTCAGCAATTCTCTGCTTATACACACAACAGAAAAGGGGTTTAACTTCAGCTCAAGAACGAAAACCCCATTGATTTCTTTTGGGTAAAACAATCAAAAACCCCTGTTTACACACACAACTAGAGGATTTTTGCAAACAATTCTCTGCTTATACACACAACAGAAAAGCGTTTTAACTTCACTTCAAGAATGAAAACCCCATTGATTTCTTTTGGGTAGAACAATGAAAACCCCTGTTTACACACACAACTAGACATACAAAGCAAAAGGACTTTTGAGTACAAACCCCATTGATTTCTTTTGTGTACAACAATGAAATTCCTTTTCTACAGAAAAGGGGTTTGGGATAATGTAATAAATGAAACATCCCTTTGTTTGATTGGTCATTTGGTGAAGACGAGGCGATGAAATTGAGGAGAATAGCAAATGGTGGAAGAAAGTCTACAGATTGTATGAAAAAGAGATTGTTTGTCTCAAGTTAATAGCAGTATATGGTGTTATAATCAATCCAATAATTAATTAATCATAAGAAATTTACAACTAACTTACCAACTGGGTATTAAAATGGAGTTTTGATAAAAAATGAGTTTAATAAGTAAAAGATATCGTCATTGAAGGAATTTGTGAGAAGCTACAGATGAAGAAGACATGTTAATTCATTTTTTTGGTCAACTTTTCTCTGTCTACTTTCTTGTACTGGTTTTGTTCTTCTTCCTTGACACCGAAGCTTCTGTAGCTGAGAAGGCAATTCCAAGTAGATATGCTTTTTTCTTGATTTTTTCGAGCATAATACTTTGACTCTAAATTTGGGGCGAAATTACAAGTTGGAACTCAAATAGTCAAACTTTCAATTTGTATAAATAGGCACTTCAACTTGTCAATTCCTGAACAAATAGACACAAGGTTCAATCTGCCTAAGCGCGCGAGGTACAATCGCGCTAACGTGTTTTTTTCGTCCAATATTGCGATGCCACGTCCGTCCACGCAAGCACAATCTATATACATCATGCTCC
>JAABOM020000001.1:27458793-27470563 GCA_011800125.2 Solanum clarkiae | reverse complement strand
CCCCCACCCAGCTCCCCGCCACCCCCACCCCACCCCCATCCAAACAAAAAATAAAAATGTATATTTACAAAAAAAATCAAATATCGAAAACTTTAATTTTACAAAAACTTTAAAATTCAAAACTCTAATTTTACAAGAAATTCAAATTTTAGATATTTTAATTTTTTAAAAAATATTTGAATTCATTATTTATCAAAAAAAAACAAAAAATGTGTAAAAAAAAATGAAGAGGAAAATGCTAAAAAGAAGAAGAAGAAAGTGTATGTTAATTTGAAAATAAATGGTGTATATATATATAGAGAGAGAGAGAGAGATAGAAATCTAGTAGGGATAAAAGGGTCAAATTACCCTATTTTTACTGTTGCAACGTTCAAAAATGCACCACCCACGCGCCTAATTTTCGTGTTAAACACGCGTCGTGCTATGTCAACGAGTAGTGTCTACTTGTTCAGGAATTAGCAAGTTGGAGTGCCTATTTGTGCAAGCTGAAAGTTTGAGTTCCAACTTGCAATTTCGCGTCAAGTTTAGGATCAAATTTGGGTATTGTGCCTTTTTTTTTTTCAAACTTCTTTATTTATTAATTTATTTTATTCTATTTATTAGTTAATATATCTGAATTGTCAACTAGTTATAGATATTTAATTTTTTTATTTTGGGGGGAGTGGGGTTAGGTTATGTCGTCCTTACCATAAATAGATCGTTTTTAATACTTCTTTCATTTATTTTTATGGGTCCCCTTTCTTGTCCAATTTATAAAATCGATAGATAATTTTAATTTAGTTCCTATTTTACCCTTATCGTTAATTATAATTATTTTTCTATTATATTTTTCAAGGCATTATATTTATTATATTCAAAGGATAAGTTGGTAAAATTACTCTTCTCATTTACTACTTCTTAATTCATGTGCTAACTCAATAAGAGACAACTAAACGGGGGGAGTATATGTCATTTCACAAAAATAATGCATAAACTAAGGATGTGCAAAAACCAAACTGATCAATAAATCAAATCGATGAAAACGTTATTGGTTTGTTGTTATTGGAATATTATTAGATTACCGATTTTTAATGGTTTTGAAAAAAAATTATTGGGTTATCGATTCGATATCAGTTTTTACTATTGGGTAAACCGATAACCCAATAAGATTATAATACTTTACCATTTTACCCCTTCGTAAATATTAAATATTAGTAATATGACACTATAGCAATACTTTATATATTTTGATCTTTATAGTACTTATCCACTTTAGTGTTTTAGTTTGTAATTAATTAATTATAGCTTTTGCAAGTTTGTAAACATAGTTTTGTACTCTATCTATTTTTATTAATACAAATTCTCATTATCATTCTTATCGAGTAAACAAAAAACTGAATCGCTAAGGACTTAAAATCGATAAATCAAAAATTGATAAAAATTATTTTATTAATTTTTTATTAATTTAGCACATATAAAAACTAAAAATCAATAAACCAAACTGATAATATACAAAATCAAATCGAACTGATTGATGCATACCTCTAACATAAATGACATTATTCTTACTATTTTACCGTCACAAAAGGTGAATCCCAATGCTTACAGTTGAAATTAAATACTTATTTAATATAATTCACTTTCCCTTAATTTTTCAAAAATTAACTCTAATCGAACAAAAGATAATAAAGGAAGGTGTCTGCTACTAATAATGAGACAAAATATTATTCTTACTATTTTACCGTCACAAAAGGTGAATCCCAATGCTTACAGTTGAAATTAAATACTTATTTAATATAATTCACTTTCCCTTAATTTTTCAAAAATTAACTCTAATCGAACAAAAGATAATAAAGGAAGGTGTCTGCTACTAATAATGAGACAAAATATTATAAGTATGGATCTCCGTGATCTAGTTACAACTTTATTGGGAATTTAATGTGGTAAGTGCAATTACAATAAGTGATTAACGAAATATGATTAAAAATTAATCAACCTTATTAGCATGCTTTACGTGCATGTAATTGCAATTTAACCAAAACTTTTCTTTACCTACTTTTTTTTTTGTCCCCCTATTACTTTTCTTAGCAACACCCATTAATTCATTTATATATTCTATATATGATAATATTACTTTTTATTATCATTTTTGTGCAAGTACACGCATATCACATTGCTATATTTTGAAGCTTGTATAACATGGTCCACGATTCAAGCCATGCATTACATATTTTATTTCTCTTAATTATTACTCTTAACAACTCATCTTAAGATGAGAAGTCTTGCATCGGTAAAATATACGAGAGATGTCGGGTATATAAGGAAATATATCTTATCTACTAGTGACGCGTTTTAAAATTGTGCGAGTCAAGACCCAAAGCGAACAATATCACTTGCGGACTGGGTCACTCTTATGTCAGCCTTGTCGATGTGGACCTGAGTTCAATGAGTTTAAATAAATCCCGGTGAGGCGAGACAAACCTTAGTATTGAGTCTAAGCAAATTTCATACGGTGGGCAAACCTCAGCAAGGATTCTAAGTCCATGTAACAATCCATCTTGAATGAGAAGTCTCGCATCGGCAAAAACACAAAAAAGATATTGGATATATAAGTAAACATTCTTACCTATTAGTGTCATATTTTATAGCTTGATAGCCAAATAAAAAATTTAGCAAAAAAATAAATAAAATTAAATGCATTTTAAAATTGTCCAAATAAATCGAATATAAATTGCAATTAATTGAACGGTCTATTACCCATACACATATCAAATGTGAGTTTCCAAAAAAAAAAAAAAACAACATGAAAATGACAATCATGCCTTTTGAATTACATCTTCTTGCATTCAATATTTCCAATTAGATGGTAATTTAATGTAATTTGACTTAATACGACAAATGAATGACTTAATCAATGTTGAGATTAAGTCCCATTAACAGAATGTTCTCAATATTATTACAATTTGATTTTTTTTAAGGAGTAAACAAGAAAGAAACTGACCAAATATTAATTTGGGCTAAAAAAAAATTGTCACATTTTTCATCTGCATAGTTGTAGCACTCTGAAAATGCCTAAGAAAAAGACAAGAACATTTAAAACAACGCGTAATTATAATATTACTATATCTAGTAATGATAATAATTTAAAAATTTGTATTCTTATAATCCCTTCTAGTATTTAAAAAATAATAGTTAAAAAAATTAACGAGATTTTGAAACAGTACTCGATTTAGTGGTTGAGCATCTTAAGAAATAAAAAAGATCGTTACAATTAAATTATCTATACATATTATTTATTTGTATAATTTAAATTATAACTTCAAATCAGGAATCGGACATTTCTCTTTTTTCCTTTCAAAGAAGTTTGAAAAGAAGGCCTAGATTTAATGTCAAATATATATACAGTGTAAAATAAGTTTTACAGATTTATACCCCAAACTCCTAGCAATTTCAAGGCAATTATTTGACTTTTATGAACTGAGGTTGCAATAATAATGGACAATATAAGAAAATATGAAGGTCGACGAGATTTTTTTTTTAAAAAAAGTTTAAAATTAAAAATGCATATGAGAAAAATTACAGATTTCTATTGTATATGTAATATATAATCGATATTTCTTAAAAAGATGTTTATGACAACAATATTCTAAATAATAATTTTCAACCCATCGAGTTAGTTAATTACGTTTAAAATGTATGTTAAAGAAAAGAATTCTTTCATTATCGATCTCAGCTCTATTATTATATATTATATATCATAAAAGACATTAAATTTTTTCATAAAAGTCAATATTGTAGGACCAAGTTTGGTGATATAGAAGGAATATTCCATGAGACACTGTTTTTTTCCTCTCTCTGATGCAGTGGAACTTATTAACGTGTCTCACTAATGGTACTCAAATCTTATGATATAAAATTGATTGCCGCATTCGTGAAATTGACAGGTAAAATTACAAGGATTAAATGATATTCATTATCGAATATAAAATAAAATAATTTCGTCTGATATTTTTAAAATTATTAATTTTATTTCATCAATCAAACAACTGCGTGTAAGTAACGATGTAGTTGTATTATATGAGAGAAGGCTCCTTTTCAATTTTTTTCTTTGAGTTCTTATCTCGATAACTAACACATAATATAAATTAAAATTTGATGGTTGAGATTTAATTGATCAATTTTTCTCTCTTCATTTATTAACATAAATTAATTAACTCTTAATCATTAAATCTTAACTTATATCATATGTCAGTCTATCAAAATATAACTTTAAAAAAATGGAGAGGAGTCTCATGAAATTTGCTCAAACATCACATCATTTTTATTAATTTTTCAATCAAATTCAAAGTTGATAAATCACTAGGCCCTACTGACTTAGTGTAAAACTAGTTACAGAGTTCGTACTAGCACAGGTTCAATGTATATTTTATTTTATCTTAGATTTATATAATATTGACAGATTTAATTATATGTTTTAAAAATTTTAAGTTATTAATTATTTTGATTTATAGTATAATTTATATTATTTTTAAATAATGTATGTTATTTATTTTGTTTTAATTTATTCTACACATATAAAATTTTATTAGAGTCAATCAAAATTTATTTATTTTTTAAATTATTAATTATTGAAATTTATAATACATTTTACATAAATTTTAAATACTCTCTGTCCTATTTATGCGGTACTGTTATTTAATTTAACTTATCCAACTTAAAAAGAAAGACTTAATTTATTGTTTTGCATTTGCTTTATCATAATTCTAATATTTACATGATTTAAAATAACTGATTATGGTAATATGGTATAACCATAGCTAATATAACTGAGAAAATAATTTATTAGAGATAATATTATAAAAGCATAGTTAAAGCAACTGGAGAAGTAATTAATAGAAATGATATAGTAAAATCAAGTAGATGAAGTAAACACGTCAATTGACTGCTATCAGCTTAAGCAGACATATCAACCATGAGCTACTTACTTATTGACGATTATATATTAGTAATAGAAATAGATAATGGATAACAGAAATAGTATACAAAATAATGTATTGCTTCAAAAACATGGAGATCTAACTCCTAATATTGGCATGACTAATTATGCACAATAGCTCCAAAGTATATGATTTCTTTTAGTTAGTTTTTCTGATTTTGAGTTAGCTTTTGCAGATGAAATTATCTATTTTAATTCTAATATTGTAGTATTACTTGGATACTTGACTATAATATACAATACTCTCTCTGTCCCATATTAATTGAATTTGTAAGGTAATGCATATATATTAAGAAAAGTATTTAAAGATAAAATTTACACCATACTTTTCACTATTGCCCTTTGTGAAATCATAAATATGTAGTGTAATTTATCTTCTAAAAAATATAAAACTTTACTAAATGAAAGGGTAAATATAAAAAAAAAAAATCTAAAAAATTCAATTAATTTGAGACAGATAGAGTATTTGATTCATTTGTTCGTTAATATTCACAAATGCGCTATAGTTAGTCATTCCATCTTTATATTATTTTGAGTTTGTACAATTGTTACTTTACATTTGAAGGTAATATAGTTCTAATAATATAGTTCTAAGAATAATTCAAACATATTACATAAAGGGACTATAACATAGTTTGAATTAATTTAAGATTCAATCTATTGGTTTATATATCAGAAGAATTAAAATCAAAATTCATCAATACTAAGTGATGATTTGCAATTGAAGAATTTTCGCATATAGCCACTCAAAAATACCTTAATTATGCTTCATAGCTATAGTTTAGATAATTATATTTCGTATAGTTATAACAACATTTGTATACGTTTGTATAGTTCGCTACAATTCACAGTTTTTATGTAGCGTTTCTATAATTCGCTATACAATTTGATTCGTGCATAACTTTTGTATAATTGCGTGAATTATATAAAACTCAAATTGTAATTACAGCTAGACGTTTACCACAAATCATAATTAATTTAAACTGTAAGTATGTTAGCTAATTAACTAACATATATTTACTTATCCACGTAATTTTTCCTTGTCTGAAAAAATGGGCCTAGATGACTTTGGCCCAAATTTATCAGTAGAAGTCCATCACAGCCCAGAAGTCACATATAGGCCCATTTGTACCGTTTTCCACAAAAGATTTGAAAGTTCCCTGTATATAAACCCCCACTCTCCCGCTGGATTATCAACGCAGATCACACTTTCAACTTCAAGTTCCAACTGTTCGACGGAGCGAAATCACAGAAAAATTAACTTCAAAGCGCTCGGGGAATTCAAATTAATTTACAAATTTGATTATTTCTTCATCGGTTAGGGTTCTGTAATTGTCCAAATTGAAGTTTTAATTCTCGAAGATTATAATTTTTATAGTATCTGCAAATGAAGTTGAAGATGAATAAAGCATCGGATCTCAGTTCCATCTCTGTTCTTCCTCCTCATGCAAGGTTCAATTCTATCTCAATTTCACGATTTCATCTCTTTGCATTGCATAGCATGAAATTGCCTACCTCTCTGTGCTTCTGCGCTTTCTTCGCATGCATTCCAATTTGAATATTTCATATGCGACACACATGAATATATTGAGTGAAATAGAGAGAATATTACTGTAATATTGAGTTGCTTGGTGAAAATTTGTGGAGGAACTAATCGCGCATCTCTCTGTTTTGCTTTTTTCTTCTAATATATTGAAGATATTTGATGTTTCGTGTGCTATACACGCATATGCATATGACATGTTACATGTATGTCTGGATGAATAAGAGAGAGACAGGTAGAAATTTTGCTGTGATATTGAGCTTTTTCTGGTGTGATGATATGAGTAGACGCCAAGTGCGGAGCCGCTCTGTGTTTTAGCCTACTTCTCCATGTTTTTCGCGATTTTTCTCATACATGACAGATATTTTGGATGTTTTCATGTCCGATATACACAAAGGCACACATATACATATACCTGTCTATGAGTGCATGAAGAGATAGAGAGATTTTAAAATAATATTGAATTTATTTTGATGATATGTGAAGGAGGCCAAGTGTGGTATCAAACGCAGCAGACTCTTCGGTCTTCGGGAAAAGTCAAGCATCACAGGTTCGGTCTCAGCAGCAATCGCAACAATCCTTCTCACAGGGATTTTCATCTCAGCAAGCGATCTACTCTCAGCTATCACAGAGCTCTCTGGATGAGTTTGTCTCTAATGAGCAAGTAAGTCCTCCATCTCGCTCCTTATCTCTTAGTGATTCAAAGAGAAGTTGTTAATGAGATGTCATTTTGGCATTCTCTGACTTCTAATCCACAATTATGTACAAAGGACCTGATTCATTTGGTGGGAAATGATAATTATGGACTTCTAAAAATTATTTTCATTAGCAACTTCGGAAGAATGCTTCAGATTGTCTTAACCATAGTTTGATGCTTAGCAAGACTTGAATCTGTTATATCATAGATAATTGTTGCCTAAGTGAGTTTGAGTGTAATTTATCATTAGTATGCTTTATGATGCTTAAAATTGATGAATTTAGCTTCTGACTATTATTTACATTGTTAAATGTTGTGTCAATACACGACACTCACTTTATATGATGTATTTGATTTTAAGTATTATATTAGTGATGGTTGAAAAGATATTGAAGTTCAAGCATATTTGAACAGCTTTGAAAGTTCTGAAAGTTGCATAAAAGATGAATGATGCCAATATTTTGCAAGGTCCTTAAATGGAAAGAGTGTCAAACAAATTGGAATGGAGAGAGAAGTAGATCTTATTTACGATCTTTACTGTATTGAACAGTGAATCATAAATTCTGTTGCCGCGTCTGTCGGAATGTTTCTTATGTATATGACAAAACAGGAGATTGTCAAAGTGCACTTTGAAGTGGTTGTCGGCTGTTAGGTTGTAGATCTTCCCCATGTTCATATACAACTAGTTAATTGATAGATTCTTGACTTCAATTGATCATATGCCTTCTTGTTTTCAACTCTGCTCAGTGTCAGGACAGAGAGTTCCATAAAACTTTTTACTTTATAACTTTATTGTAACAAACAATATGCTGTTATGGGAATTTTACATCTTAAAGCAAACAAATACTTGCAGAGATTGGGTTCTCAAGAAAGAGAAAATTCAGCAAAAAGGATGAGTGGTTTGCCTCATATCAACTACACACGAGAAGAGACTCAAATGCAGTTATCAAGACCTTCGACCAATTATTTGCGCAAATGGTCAGTTCCTGAAAACAAATGTAAGCCATAATCCACCACCAGAAAATACATGCTCTGAACTTCTGTTCAATAGTTAATGAAAATGTACTCCAGTCAGCACTAATTTGCAGCTGGAATAATTGGACTAAACATGTTCATGAATTCTAATTTTTCTGGACAGACCAGATTGAAGAACTTGAGCACAAACTTGGAATGGTAGAGACTTCATTAAGCAGACAAGGAATGATCTTAGATTCTATTCAGAGTGATATTATGCAAGTTAACCGGGGAACAAAAGAGATGTTGATGGAGAGTGAGTATTCACTGCCCCTTTAATTTACATGATGTGGCTAAATAGTTAGGAACTCCAAAGAGCCCATATCATTAGTTGACAATGTGGAATTTCGTCTTGAGAAGCCTGCTGGTCCGATTAAAATTTTTACTTGCAAATAGTTCTGGTGGATGTAAAAGAAAAAGGCGACATCTAACACTTTTTTTTCTTCTGAATTTTCTTTCAGTGGAAAGCTTACGACCGAAGTTAGTTTCTCATGATGAACTGTTGCAATTGATGGTGAAACAGCTTAGCTGCTCTGCGTACATCTAGAAATTAAGTGCTTGTTTGTTTTATCACATTTCCTAATCCATTGTGACACACAATATCCAGAAGGAGAGGGAAGATCTGAAAGCTAGCCTGGAGGGGACCTTCAAATCTATGTTTGAAGAGCTTATGGAGAATAAATATCACGAGAACATCAGAGATCTTCTATCACTGCTTAGAGCTATGCCCAACAAACTTGAGATGTGCATTTTGCAACTTCAAACTGATTTGAGCAAGACCTTGGCTAAAGAGATTCAGGCATGTTGCATGTTGAAACTGACTTTTTTAGTTCATATATAGGCGACCCTCTGACGTTGGGTTAATGCTGCTTCATCTATATTCCTATTGCTTGCAGATAATTTCCCTCCCGCCAGATTGTCGTGGACAAAAACCTGAAACCGCTCCAATCGATCCACCAAAAGTACGTCTTCAAGAACTCTTTTCTCCTAATTTCATATGTTTTTTATGAGTATTGAGTGTAATAAAGATGAATCAGAAATCTTTGTGCATTTGAACATTGTAGGACATCAATGATTGTAGCGCTCCCCGTGAAGTGAAGTTTCTAAAGAAGTAAGTTCTCAAACTTCCTTCACATTGCCATCACTGCAGCCTTAGTTTTGAAATCTTTTAAGTAACAATTATTAATCAGTAGCTCTCCAGTATGCAAAATTCATAATCACTTGATGGATTCTCTTATTATATTGCACCATTTGTGTGCAATATGCACAAGGGGTAGTCATTTCACAATGCCACTTGAGATGTGTGTATTGACACTTGATAACACTTGCAGCTGGGATACACTCTCTGTCATCAGGGACTACTTAGGTGGCAAATAGATGTGATGATTCACGGCATAGTGTCTTTTGTTCCATATTAAAACCAGAAACTGAGTATCCCCATTTCTCACCTTAGCTATATGAAGGAAGAAATGGAAAAGAAAGGAAGCACTCCCCTTATTCCGTGAAAGCTAGTCTTCATGATAAATCAAATGAAATAAGAAATAAGAACTTTGCTATAGTAACAGAAATCTTAAAGATATTTTCTTTAAAAGTTTTGCTGATCTTTCTGACATTGTTAATTCTTAATTTCTGTGCTATTGCAAGTCACCAAACATTTCTTTTTTCTGGTTCAACTATAATCTCAGAGATCAGAAAACAACTATGCCGCCAAAGATTGAAATGGGAGGCTGGACTACAGTAAAAAATAAACAAACTTGTATGACGCAGAAAATTCCCATCAGAAGTGAAAAACAGAATGAAGCATTTCAACAGGTAACTCTCTCATTGTTCTCATGCAAGCAATTGTTTGTTGAGTTATGAGCAACAGTTTCTTCCTTTGTATGAAATGTGAAGCTGGACTACAGTAAAAAATAACCAAACTTGTATGAAGCAGAAAATTCCCATCAGAAGTCACAAACAGAATGAAGCATTTCAACAGGTAACTCCCTTATTGTGCTTAATTGTTGAGTTATGAGCAACAGTTGCTTCCGTTGTGGCATGAAACATCCAAAAAAGAAACATTGGGGTTTTAGGTTTTGTATTTATGGTATGTCATAGTTCACCATCTCTGAGGCCTTCATGTTGAAGTAACAAAAACTACTTTGTTCAGCAGACCACAATTTTGATAACTTGAAACTGTGTCACCCTTATTCTCAGAGCTGACAACTGGCTATCCATTTTAGGAAAGGGAATGTAGAATTACCATTGAATCTGATGAGGATATTGCCGCAGGCTTTTCCTGCTTGCTTGAAGAAAATGGAACAGGTCATTTGCACTTCTTCCCTGCATCATTCATTTTTGAGTATTTCAGGATAAGCAAAGTGATTTTTACATCCTGTAATTGATCAATGTGCTTATTGACCCATGTATGTTGAACTTATCTAATGAATTCAGACAGATCTATTTAGGTGTATATCAAATTATATCCTATATCTCAAGATTCACCATTGACAAGAATGACCTATCTATACTTCTAGTCAAGCAGAACACCTAAGATTTATAATATGAAATCCAATTCATAAAGTAACAAGTCAGAACACGTTTAAAAGCCTGAAGCATCTTTGTTACACTCATACTATTAAGCTTTTTCTCAAACCAAAGAGAAACTGATAATCCTCTCTTCCCTTTGTGAGTTGGCGCGAGGTAGGGAATTTGAACCTTAGTGTCCCGCTGGGTCTTTTTCTTTTTCTCTGAAATAGTCACATTTTTAGTCTGTCCTAAAACAAGAAATTTTGAGCATAATAACTGCAGCAACAAGTGTTCTTTTACACAGGCTGAAACAATCATTCATATATTTTTTGTATTTGCTAAGATTTGATTGTTTAAACTGTCTTTCCCTTAAAAGACACAGGGCTTTGTCCACTAGATGATGCAAAGGATGAGAGTGCACGCATACTAAGGAAAGCAAGGAGGCGAAAGAGAAAGCATTTTAACACTATCATTATAGATTGAAGGTACACGGTGAATTTATAATCCGCTGAATTAAGGTCCTGTGATTGGATAAGCATTAAAAAATGTATTATTGATTCTTCTGCCTTTCTGTAGCCGATATAGAATATGTTTGCAATTGAATTTTCATTATTATTAGAAAATCCACGACTGATCATTACATACAAGCAAAATCTGTGTTATTGCTGCTATACTTAGTCTAGAGAGATGTCAACAGACTCCGCATATAAGAATATGTAATGCACTGGTATTACATAAGCAGAATGATTATGATGTTTGAAGTTTTGAATTGCATAAAGTTGGCTGATTAGGTCATTGCATCTTCTGTATGCTATATTTCATTAGCTAATGAGCGTTTATATTATGCTAGTAAATTTTCAGCCTGTGATATTATACCATGATAGAAGTGTATAAAATGGAAAAGAGTATCATTTTCAACTGGTGAAGAGAAGTTAGGAACACCTAGTAGAGAATGAAACCACAGCACTTCTGAACGTTCGACTTCTGACAGACCTCGACCTTTTTGTGATCATTGTCAAAAACCAGGCCATAT
>JAABOM020000001.1:27434055-27458693 GCA_011800125.2 Solanum clarkiae | reverse complement strand
GGGGGGGGGGGGGGGGGGGGGGGGGGGGGGGGGGAAAGAAAGGTCCAAGAGGTTTTACTTATTTCTGGACTTGGATGGTCAGTATTTTTTTGGTTACGTGCTGTACTACTCTTTTGTCAAGATCCTGAATTCTAAATAAGAGAGACATTCTCCACTGGTGAATCTATCCACATAATTTTCCTTAGAGCATAATTATGTGGAATTTGTTCTTGTTTGCTCACAAGAATCTACAGATCATCCGTCATGTTCCCTGCCTATTGCTTTTGGGGTGTTAGGTTCCGTATTGACTTCGTAAAAAGTTTAGCCTAAAAAAACCCAAAAAGAGAACAAAAAAATGGCTTAGCAGAAGTAGCAGGCAATTACTAGCCACATCACATTGCACTTGTGGTGTGTGTTTTTCATATGGTAAGAAGCATGCTCGATTTCTGCACAAATCCTCTAGAAGGAATAAATGCGTGGGTTAGTGGGTTTCTTATCCTTTTTGAATATCATCCAAAAGTCCAAACAAATTTTGGTTGGCTGTCACAGGAAGTTTCCCTTCCTGCAGTCACCTACTATGCCTCCATACCCACTGTGGAACTCCTCAAGTTCAAAACAGTCACTTTGTAAGTTGAACAATTTTTTCAGTACCCACATTTTAATTGAGACAAATGAAACCTTTTAGCATCACTAATTGTAGTTATACACTAAAATAACAATTAGCTAGTATAATAATATGCTGAGGTTGCTTCTTACTCCTTAATTCTGTTTCAGGTTATTTGATATAATGAAAAGTGTAAATTTCATTGTCGTAAAATATCAAGTAGTGTCATTCTTTTTTTAAGCATATTACTAATAACGTCAGGAGTATATGTTTATTTATTATCATTTAATTATACTTTCTTTTACTCTGATTTATTTAACTTGTGATGTGACTTTAGATAGGCAAACAGCGGACTTTGAGTTTAGATTATTTCCCCTTTTGAATAAGATATGTTATTTATGAACGGCCTAACTCTTTATGTTGACTTTTCACTTTTCATTCTTTCATTTTTCCCAATCGAGTTCGTTTTCATTTGAATAATTGTTAGTTGAAACGTTTGTTTTTCCAATTGCCCAATCCTGATTATCCGTCTTCTCATTTCTGTCCCCTGATAAACTATTGGGATTTGCTAGTCTTCTACATCAATTACACATTAAAACCAAGGTCTATAATAAAAGAAGGGAAAAGGGTCAAAATTGCCCCTAAACTATGCGAAATAGATCACTTATACTCTTCGTTACATTTGGGATCAAAAATACTCCTGCCGTTATTCCAAGGGACCACAAATGCCCTTACACCATCATTCTTGTCACATGGCAATCCATGTGGATATCTATGTGGCAATAAAAGGGTCAAAATTACCCTCGAACTATTCGAAATAGGTCAAATATGCCCTTCGATTATTTTTGAGATCAAAACTACCCTTGTCGTCTATGTTTTGGACCCTTGTCGTTGTAAGGGCATTTATGGTCCAAAACATAGACGACAAGGGTAGTTTTGATCTCAAAAATAGTCGAAGGGTATATTTGAGCTATTTCGAATAGTTCGAGGTAATTTTGACCCTTTTACTGCCACGTGGATGTCTACATGGACTGCCATGTGGCAAGGATGACGGTGTAAGCGCATTTGTGATCCCTTGAAATAACGGCAGGAGTATTTTTAATCTCAAAATATAACAAAGGATATAAGTGATCTATTTCACATAGTTTAGGGGCAATTTTGACCCTTTTTCCTAGGAAAGAAAGCAATGGTCATCCTTGTGCCTGCAGAAACGGAAAGTAAAAGACATGACAATTTTTGATGATATCAGAACGCACTATAAACTTGCCAAAACAATTCACGTCAAAAACTTTTCATTTTCCAAAATGCATGCTCAAATATCTTTTACATTGTTACTCAAAACCTTTTCTAGGACCAGTAAAACTTGAATAATTGAGGGAGGAAAAGTACAAGAAATGAGATATTTTCTTGGTACTAGAACTCAAGATGGACCTCCATGCCACCCAGTGTTTGTAATTACATTTGGGAGAAAAAGAAAAGAGAGAAAAGAAGCACCTTTACAAAAGGAAGGTTTAGGTCCAGAAGGATTGATCCTTTAATTTCACTTTTCTAAAGAATTGAATGCTTTTGATCTGTTCTTCTGCATTATGCACTTGGGCATATACACAAATCTGCACATGCTTTGCTCCCCATGTGTAACTTTTTTTAGCTTGGTAACTAATCTCATTTTTCTTAGCTAAAAGCCTAACCTTTTTGACAATTACACTGATTTTACCCCTTTTTATTGTATCTATAAAACTCATTTCAAGGTCTAGAGAAAAGATAAAACTTTGTTGGCTTTGGGATACATTATATGTGGGGTTGGGTTCCATTGTTTGTCCTATTTTGTCTTCATAATGATAGTTACCCAATGTCTCATTTCAAGTATTCCATCCCCTTTCGTCCAAGCATCAAATATAGAATTATTTGATATCTCTTCTCAGGGTTAGGGTTATGTTAATTTGAATTTCCTTCGTTCAAAAATTACATTATAAAGCAACGTCAGAATCTTGAATTCTTGTGTTTTTATGGGCACCAATATCTGTGTTGTAGGAGGTAGAAGATATTTTGTAAAATTAGTTGACATATGCACAAATTGATCACAATTATTAAAAAGAAAATAGAAAAAAGTATTTCATCCCCTTTTTTGGTTAATTAAATTTATCTCGAAATATTTAACATTTTAAATATAAGAAACTATGTACTTTTCTTTTTTATTTTAAAATTCATCTTTTTTATTTTAATCAAGTGAGATGTTGAAAGAGAGATAAAGGATAGTTTAGACTTTGGACACAAACTTCCGAAGGTTAATAAATATTTTTCTAAGAAGTGTATACAAGAGTATTAATAGGCAAACTATTTAAAAAATAAAAAGGTAAAGTCTAGCCATGTAAAAATTAAATTCTTGAAAACTTTATCTGTGGACTCCATATTTGGAATGCTTGATTTCTTTTTCTCAAAAAAACAATATGCACCTCAATTAATTTCACAAGATATTTATCATTTCTCATTAGTAATATATATCAGATAATATCCATCAAGGTTAGAATATATTAAAATAAATCATTTAATATTTTTATTTGAATGTGAACCTTAGACTTCATGATTCTCAATTCACTTTATTTGTGGTGATTGATTACATTCGGAGGATATAATTCTAATATTTTCTTTAATTCCATCGAGTCACAACCACCCTGTCCTACTAAGCACACACTTGGCGATGAATTTATATTTTTTTAATTATCATTTAATAAATTGATTTGTCTATATTATCATCAAATCCTATATATAGATAAAGAAACAAACCTTGAGGTTTTTTTTTTCTGTTGATTGTTTAATCATGTTCTTTTGTCTTGTGTCACTTTGATCACTACTTTAACGTTGGATTCTTTGCTTAGGAATATGTATTGTAAGCTGATTTATTTAAAAATATAAACATACCTAAACAGGAAAAAGATTCTTTTTTTAATTGAATAGCCCCATTGATCTAATTTTGATAGCAAAAATCAAATCCCAAATAAAAAATATATAATAATATCTAAAATATATATCTTATGAAATTAATCGCAATGCATAAAAATATTGGAACATCATAATTTTTAATTAAAAGAATGACATGAGAACACACTTTGTGGGTGGCAAAGTATGTTTATTTTAAAAGAAATCATCATTCCATTGCATCTTTATATTTCCAACTCATAATATCTAATAAACTATTTTGATCAAGATTACACTTTAAATTCTTACTCATTATATTAAATTTGACCATTCTTACGAGGCACATCCCATCTCATTTATTTTCATTAAGATTAAATTTGAATTAATATATATATATATATATATATATATAAATAAATATTAAACTGTACATTATAATTAAAGAATTTAAATTTTAATACACATCTAAAATTGTTGTTGGATTTGGAGTTATTTTAAAGAACTTTATCTCTTGTAGCTAAAAGACATTCAAATTAATCAATCATTTAGTCATGCTACTATATTCTTTTTTTCTACTTTTTATTCAGAAAAGACTTACCTTGGGAACGAATACGTTATTGACGGATAATTTCTCTTTCGAATCGGGACAATATCTATAATAGAAAAGGGGATAGAGAGTGCGGGAAAATCTCATGTATGATTCTGTAGAGTGGCCGTAAGAATGACGTATTTTTCAACTTTTTCATTATCACTCTAAAAAATATAAACTCTGCTTTACATAAAGTTGTCAGAGTACAATTAACTCTCTGAATTTATTATATACCCAGCGTCTTTTTTATTTCTTATTGGGTATCTGACATTTTGATTAACAGTCCGATAAATTTGAAATAAGATATTTCATATTTAATATATCAATCATCCTTCAATATTAAGCTACCAAAAATAGGAATAATCCTTCCAATCTTTAAAAATAAAATAAAATAATGACATATACTGGAATGTTGTAAATAGTTTGGAATTACTATGTTGTCCATGGCATAGATAGAACCCCACATCAAAAGTATTTTAAGAAAAGAAAAAGTCCCAATACGATGATATCATCAGATAGTGCCAATACCTTAAGAAAATGGACTAGAGAATATCAGACAAAATTTAAAAGAAATGAAAAATTCCAAAAAATATATTTCTTTTGGAAGAATTAGCCATTCAACCACCCACCTACCTACAAGTCAAGACAAGTTTAATTAATTAATTAAATAAATAAATAATACTTAATTTTGTCATAATATGATTTATGATAGTTCCCCACAACATAAAGTATGATTTCTTTTCGTTGAAAACCATAGTAATAGAAAAAAATATTGGTTGGGAAATAACAGTACCAACCAATTCTTGATAACTTCATTTGAACAGCTTCCCAACGAAGAATCTGATGCTGCATTATATTAAATTAAAAAATAATCCTTATCAGAATAAATAATTAAGCTACATAATTAAATTATTATATTAAGGTCAGAAAATATTGGGTTTAAGTAGTAAGTGTGAATTGGAAAATGAAGATTGGGAGAGTAAGGAAATGAGAGGGAATAAAGTAAAAAGAAAATGAAGAATTATTTCTCCCTCATTGATAAAATAGAGGAAAAGTTTTGTTCTTATATTAGGAAACACTTCTTCTAGCTCTTAAAGAGTGAACCTCTCGTTCTGTCGCTGTTGTCGCTCGCTCGACTTTGGTAAATGATGTGATTGATTGATCTAACTTTTGAAATTCATGTGAAGTTACCATGCCTGTTCTGAACAAGTGAGATATTAAATTTTTTAAGAACATATAGCGAATTTTATAAGCTCAAATTGTTTCACATATTTTAGTTTTATATTTTATTTTTGGCACTGCTTTTAAATTACTGGAATAATAGAAAAACATGAAACTTACCAAAAGGGAATTGCAAGTATTGACAATATGCACCTCTCTTATTCAATTGATTAATGTATTAAGTTAATTATTTCACCTAATCTGGTAAGCCATTAGCCACGGGACAATTTTAGCCATAATTTAGTGTTAATCTATTTTGTTTGTGTTTGTTTATCATGCAAAATTACAAATCCATGTTTATAATGCAAATCATGACAAGTAAAAGTGAACGAGTAATGTTTTTATATCTGTATTACTTATTGTGAAGTATCATATAAGAAATTCCTTATATTGACTTAAAATAAAAACTTATGACCAAAAAATTCATATGCAGGTCACTTTTAAAATGCCAAACTCTTTAAAATTGCTAATCCAAAAATTAAAAAATGAACTTATTTAACTGATTTTTTTGGCATATAGATAATGTATTACGATATCGTTGACCTATGACTTGTATTTTGATTTAGATAGTGGAACGTTAATAAGGAAAGAATATATTAAAGAAATTTGAACTTAGATAATACCAACCTTGGATTAAACCATTTAACCAATTGAGACTAGCTTATTAGATGCCGATTTGGTAAACTCAATGAAGTTGCACCAAATTAATCATTTGTTTTAACAAATTATTAGGTTAGATATGAAAGTGAATGTCTTTATAGTACGTAATTCAAAATTGAATGTTATAATGACATGTTATTTTATTAACAAGCTATATATGAATTAATATTCATTCTCTCGGTCTCAATTTATATGGACAAACACAAGGCTAGACATCTTCCTACCCCTACTAGCCAACAAGGCCAGACATCTTCCTACCTCTACTAGCTGTCTAACCTTCTACCCTACTAGCCAACAAGGCCAGACATCTTCCTATCTCTACTAGTTGTTTAACCTTCTACCCTAGTACATGCTCTTAGTGATACGAAGTTGCGCCATATCATATCCAATCACCTCCTCTAATATTTTTTTAGTCTACTTCTATCCCTCCGCGTAACCTCTAAATTCAGTCTTTTGTACCTCCTAACAGGAGTATCAACACTTCTTCTCTACACATATCCAGTCTCGCTTCTCATATTTTGATTGCCACAACGGCTATCCCTAACTTACCCCGAATGATCTCATTCCTAATCTTATCCCCCGGTATGTTCACACATCCATCTCAATATCCTCATCTCTATGACCTACATCTTCAATTATTTAATTCTCCAAACAGTAATAACTTCACACTGAATGAGATCGAAGGAGTAATTCTATCAAACTCATAAACAATACTTTAGATAGTATTTCCTCAAAACACACTATCATCTTAAAATTTTAAGATAAAACTAATTCTTATACTTTATTTTTTAATTAGTATTCAATTTTCAAAAAATATTATTAAATAGAAACAATTTAATAAACTAATTTTATTTTAAAATAATACGAGTAATACTTATTTTGAGAGAGAAAAAACACGGACTAGAACCAAAATGCTCAAAAATGTGTGCTTGTTACTTGTAGATGAAAAAGTAGGTGTGGAATGATTGGATTGGAGAATGGGTACGTGAATAGAAATGAGTAGCTTTTGTTGTGGTCCTTTTAATGTGTGCACCACCATCACTACTTTGAATATTAATTATATTGAGTCTCTTCTAGGCCAAGCAACACACAAAATCTCATTCTTACCTTCGCATATAAGGCATACAATGTAAAATATTCCCTCACTATGCGATAAAAATTTATATTAAGATAATATATTTTAGCTAGTACTAAAAATGAGAAAAAATCAATCTGAAACATTATTAGTGATGTTTTGATATATTTCCGATGAGATATTTGAGATTTATCTTTTAGTAATATAAATTAAGTAAAAAATGTATATTAATCATTATAGTTTGGTGATAAAAAGATATATTGAAGACACAACTCATACCATTATTTCTTATATGTTAATAACAAGATGTAGTGGACAAATTTTTACTCCCCTCAAACATCTATTTCACCTTCTAGTGTGTCAAATGAAAAGAATGGACCAAGATTAGAATATCAAAAAGAGCTTTGAGTATATGCAAGGAATGACAAAATTTATTTCTTTCATTAGAAGCTAGATCAAATATGTATTTAATTGTTGTTCAAATAATTTGATTTCTTTATTACAATTAGAATAAAATAGATTTATTTTTTTCTATCTCATTTTAGTTCATTTTTGCTTGTCCATCTTTGTTTGTCTATTATACTATTTTGAAATTCTAATAATACTTGTTCAGTTTATAGAATCAATGAATAATTTATCATTTTATTTCTATTTTACCCTTGTTATTAAAATAATATTCATTTCTCAGAGTTTAAATGACTTATATTTAATAAGGGGATTGGATAAAAATACTTCTATCATTTATCGCTTCTTAATTCCTATGCATTAACTCCTTTATTACGTTCATACTCTAGCTTAATTAATTCCACATTTTATATTTCTATTCAACAAAAGAATTAAGTTTAAATCTATCAACAAGCAACTATTGGAAATTTATTAGCTATATTATATTACATAGTGATGTGACAATGAAGTCAAAAAGGAGAAAGAGATGGAATAGTTGAAAAATTGGCCAATCTCTAGTCCCCTACAACAACAGCTTTGCTAATTAATATTCCATTGATTATATGTAAATTAACCTAAGATGTCCACGTATTGGACTTTGTCCATGGTCCCTCTTTGGTGTCCGACAAGGATTTATTAGCTAATTTTCTGTTTAAATTACTAATCCCTAGATTAATTAAGACAAGAGAACTATGCATATTGATTTCTTTCCCTTAATATGTAATAAGAGGGAAATTAACTAGAATTAGTAGCTATGATGTGGATGTTATTGATACTCATACGAACACGTTATTCATTTATTAGAATGTGTTCTCTTATTCTTAAATGGTTTCTCTAGCTTCGCCTCTAATTTATCATCACCATCGAAGAATGTGGTGCAGTGGATGAGGTTATTCTTTCCTTAGTCAGAGATTTTTAGTTCGAACCCTTGATATGAAGAAAATCATCGTAGGAAGCGCCTCCCCTGAATGAGGCTATAAATATTGAAATTTTATAGGACTTAACAAAAGTCCTATTTCAATTAGTAGCTGTGATGTGGATGTTTTTGATACTCATATGAACACGTTATTCATTTATTGGAATGTGTATTCTTCTTTTTTAATGGTTTCTCCAGCTTCAGCTCTAATTTATCATCACCATTAAAAGATGTGGTATAGTGGATGAGATTGTTCTTTCCTTAGTCAAAAATTTCTAGTTCGAGCCCTGAATACGAAGAAAATCATCGATAGAGAGTGCCTCCTCTCGAAAGAGGTGCTCTGCATGGTGAATTTGAAATAATGACTCTAATATAAGTACTTAATATTAGATAGAACTTTTTTTAAAAAAAATTTAAATTTATTATCATCAGGCGATGTGATATGTTAATCAAACGAAAAAGTCTTATTAAAAATTATTTATTTTTTTAATATAATATATGTTTCTAGATATTGAGCGAAAAATTTCAAATTAAAATGTAACTACAACAACTAAGTATTAGTTAAGCCTCTAGATTCAAATCTCAACTTTCTATTATTTTTAATATCAGCATGAGGGGAACAATCATAATTATTACCACCATTATAAGTTATGATCTTTTAATTAATTATCCAAAATTGTACAAAGTGCAAGTCAGAAATTTCCAGTTCGAAAAAAAAAGTAAATTAGGAAAAAAAATTAGTGGTGGGGCTATGTGGGTTTGGGGGGTGGGGTGGGGTGGGGATTAAGAGATAAGCTGTTTGTCTCATATGGGCCTTCAAGATTAGACAATACACTTTACATCACCTTGAAAGTTGGAAATAGGGAACTTATAGGGGTCCTACTGTCCAATTAAATGGTTTGTAGGGGCACTTTTGCAATTTTCAATTCTTACACATAATATCACTATTTTGATATATGATAATAATTATTCCCTCCGTCCCGTAACCATTTGACTTGGTATAGTATTTAAGAAAAAAGGTAAGACATTTTCTTTTCATTAAGGGTAAAAGGAGAATTTTAAAGCTAAATTGTTTCCAATTAAAGTAAGGGAATATTCTTTTTGAAACAGATTATAAAGCAAAAAGTAACACATAAAATGAGATTACTTATGTACCATATATATCTATGAAAAATCAGTTATTTTCCTTAAAAGAACATTTTTCTTCTTAATAACACACTCTTCTTTGCTTTAAAATAGGTGCATATCTGTTTATGTTTGGTAGACTAAGTACTAATATATTGTACTCATATTTGAATTTTGAATTTTAAATTTTGGATATAATTGGTCAATATGCTATACATTTTCCCCCCTTTTATTACTCTTTTATTCTTTGATCAATTTGAGATCATTTAGATATTGTATTAAATTTACTATTTTTATACTCAAATTAGTGAGATTGACTATATAAATTTCAAATATATGTTGTATTTCATGAAAAAATGCTAACCAATCACATCTTTTATCAGTGTAAGTTTTTTCCGAAAAAAGTTATATATCTTTTTTATCGAGAATTATATCTCAACCGTAAATATACTCCAACTAGTACTTCACTTCCTTCGAGAAATGGACACCTTTTTTATCGAAGGTTATCCCGCACTTCTATATATACTTTAACTAATATTTCATTCAATAAACTAACATCTCAAATTATTTGAACATTTCGAAAATTCTAATTTGACCATTTAAAAATAAATCAAAATTTTATTTTTTCTATTCTCCCTTTTTGGACTATAAGAAATTTTTTTTCATTGATTTATAAAGAATGTTTATTAATATAAGTAAATTCTTACCATAAAAATTTAGAATATGTTTATTGCTTCCACTCAAGTGAGGTAAATAAATTTGAATTCCAAGTTACTCATTCAACATAATTATCATTATTATCAATTTATCATCATGTCTATCTCATAAATCAACTTTATATAACTTTTTTTTCTTCACTTTTCCTAACAAAATGATAAAAAGGGTTAAAAACTAAATACTATTCTTAATTATCTTTGTTCAATGAAGATTTCTTTTCCTAATTACGTTTCCAACTTTACTTCTATTTAATGCAAAGTGAAATCATCAAATTTTTTTTTTTAAAGTACCAATTCATACATTAGCAACTTGTTATATAGGTCTTTTATGAGTTTGGTAGATTCTTCCCCACTAAATTGAATTGAAAAATAAAGATAGTAATTAGTCCATCAAGTGAAAATATTTATTAAAGTATGAAAATTCTTATTGTTAAACGTGTTAAAAATAAAATTGTAAATTTGAATCAAGTCGATCAATTAAAATAAATAATAACAATAAGAATATAAAATACTCGTTCAATTTTTCACTCAACTATTGTTAAAGAAAATCACAACTACACTATCATACTCCTTTCACAACTACACTATTGACTTGATATAATAATTAAGAAGTAGTAAATGATAGGAGTAATTTTAGCGGATCGCCCTTTGAATATAATATATGCAATATTTTTAAAAATGTAATAGAGAAATTATTAAAATTAATGGTAAGAGTAAATTAGTAACTAAGTGTAAAATTATCTTTTGATTTCATAAACTGGATAAATATTATTAAACATCCCAAAATAGTATAATAGACAAGTAAAACTGCACGGAGGGAGTATTAGTTTAGTTTAGGAAAATGTATCAAATTAAAATCCATTCAAAAATCAGTTAATTGATGTATAATACATATATAATTAGTCCATAATACATATACTAATTATAGCTATAAATTTTATTTTATTTTTTTTGCCTAGCTGTCAAATATATAATTTCCCCTTGATCAGATTTTCATATTTTTTCTTTTATCTGCTTAAAAAAAACAAAAAAAATCACAAATATTTGTTATTCCAGTCTTATCCTTGTAAATTTTACATAATTCCATATTTATCCCTGTTGTACCCTATCCCTATCATCTCCAGCTACTACTAGTAGTAATATACATGAAAACAAATACAGAACTACAAGTCAATTTCTACCCAAAAAAATGCTCACTTTTTCTCTCCCTTTCTCTTTCTCAACGCCTATGAATCCAATGCTCATACGTTTTTGTCTGATTACCACTCAACTCAAAATCAAGAAGATTGAATGAAAAAAAATCATTTTTTTTAGCTTGTGGGGGTCTGTGGTGTCATGGTGATAGTGATGATGAGTTGATGAACGTGGAGTAGAAAATCTGATTTGAAAAAAAAAAAAGATGGAATTTTGAAAAAACAAAAGAGGAAAAGAATTCAAGAAGCAGAAAACTTTTCCTCTTAGTGGGAAAAAGCTCCATTTGTGTTATGGTTGATTGGTCCCACCATTAGAATCCCAGGTGTCAAGAACTCTTCCTTCTTTCTCTACATTATAACCAAAGCCTAAATTACCACCCCCACCCACCCCCACGGTAGCATCTTTCTTTTTTTTTTTCTACCTTCGTTGGTCTTTAATGGCTGCCCCACAAGCCAGAGCTAAATTTCTTTGTGTAAATACGTGGGTCGGTGTTTTAGCTATCTGGGGTTCTCTCTTTTAGTCTTTTTGGTCGGTATTGGATACCCTTATAGCCCAAAGTGAAAAAAAGAAGAATTCTTAGTATTGAATTATTGTTAGGTGCTTGCTCTTTTTTTGACCCTCTCTGGTTGATAAAATCCCCCTTTGCTATTGTTTATAGGGGGGAAGAAGTTTTTTTTTTTTAATTATTTCTCTTCAAAACGTGCCAGAGGGGAAGAGTTTGTGCTTGTGCTGGTGGACCTGTTTTGTTTTCTCTTAATTGCATGACTCATGTGATAAGAAAGTTTCAATCTTGGTGAAGATCCCTTTGTGGGTGCCTCTTGATTGATGAAAGAAAGTGACTTTTTTATTTCATTGATAAAAAGAGTGATTTTGGGTTTTTCAAGTGTTTGCCGACAAAAAAAAATTTACAAGGATGATGATATCTTTGAGGTCTTTATGACTTGCTGATGCCACATTCTGTATCAAACAGTTTTCTCGATAGTTGAAGGGTCATTTTGCTGGCAAAGTTGTAAGTTTTGCTTTTTGTATAGAAGAAAGTATTGATCCCTTTGAAGAAACTGAAGATATCCTTTGGTGTAGTGCAGCCAAATTGCTTTCCATATAGTGTCTTTTGGGGGGTGGGAATTGCATTACCCTTATTGGAAGTAGTGCTAAAGATTGTTCTTGAAAAGGAGAAAAAACAATTTTTGATTCGTTACCAACTAGGCAAGTCTATAGTTCCTTTAACTTTACTCTGTTGGGAAACTTGTGGAGTTGAAGAGTGAAATTGGTTTTCTTGTAAGTACACACTTTGTTGCATATTTTATGTCTTCTTCTTTGTTTGCTTCTGTGGGGTTCCAAAATTTTGGTAAAAAATTTCCCTTGTTTCCCTTATCAACCTTTTTCACTACTGCACAACTGTTATGATCTTGGAAACATCTTGGTTAGTTGAATTTCATGATCCTTCCATTCTGTTTGTTATGAACTTTTTATTGCTTTCATTGGAAGAGATCTTTATGATATTTCTAGCTAGGATCTTTAGTGGCTCTTTTGCTTCATCCATTTGATTGGGAGTTTATGGTTTTTCAATTTTCCTTCTTGGATTCAGAAGCTTAGGGAGTTTCAGATGTCCTTAATCTATGTTCTTTTCTTCTTGAGCAGATAGGCTTATTGTAGCATCAAAAATTGAATAATAGAGTGCACTGAAAGTTAACAAATATGGCAAAGAGATCACATCGCCACTCTCTGAGATATGAGAAGGATCGAGCGGGTTGTATTTGGGGTTTGATTAGCATCTTTGACTTCCGTCATGGTCGAGCCACTAGAAAGTTGCTCTCAGATAGAACGCGAGGAAGCAAACCATCTCTTGGTAAGAAATCGAGGTGTTCTTTACTCTTTATGATGAATCCATATCTGTTCTTTGCTGGTAGTTTTCTACTACTCCGGTGTCTATTTCTCCATTCCCCTCCCCTTGTCCAACAAAATCACATTATCTTGTCTTCAGCAGGTTCTGCTTCTTCAAGTTCTATGCAGGAATTGCCAAATCCCAGTGATAATAGACTGAATATTGAGGTATGTTATCAGGATACTTTTGCCTGTATATTGAAATATGATTCTTTTTGTACAAAAAGCTTTAAAGGGAAAAAAAAAAACGAGATGCTTAAGCATTTCAGCAGATGTGTATCCCTATGCTGGCATGATAAAATGTATGTGGCATTGATGACTTTAGGATGATGAAAAAAGTGAGATAGCTGTACCTGATCCGAAAACAAGTGTAAAGGAGCTCATGGAAGAAGAAATGGTCAATGAGCAAAGTGTGAAAGAACAGTGTGATGGTTCTGAAATGGACGCAGAAGATTTTGATTCACAAAAATCCTGGCGTTCGAGAAAGAACAGCAGGCGAACACGCAGAGCTCTCCCCAGACCAAATAATGAAGCGCCTTGTCATCAAGATTCTGGAGGGACAGCCCTGGACGATCTGGACATTGTAATGGAAGAACTCCGCCAGATTCATCAGAAAAATCGCAACTTTGTGAAGCTCCGCCAAGGTTTACATAATGCTCATAGCAAGCAGTCAGATCAGGCTCACCCAGTTGTTGAAGAAAAGGTAAATGCAGCGATTGAGGTGTTTATCAATCAGAGATCAAGAAACAATAAACAATTGGGAGAAGATAACAAGACCCTCCAATCAAAAGAGGTCATGGATGCTCTGCAGACACTGAGTTCAAATAAGGACCTTATCATGAGACTCCTACAAGATCCAAACTCAAGGCTGGTAAAGCAGATTGGAAGTTTGGAGGATGCTCAGTTTGAGGAAAAGCAGAGACGTAACTTGATTTCAGAATCCAATATCTCAGAGGAAAACCATGTTAATGCAAAAAAAGATGATGTCATAAGCCACAAACAAAGTAAATTTTTCAGGAGGAGAAGCAAGTCTCTAGAAATTTACCCTCCAATGGGAGATGAGACACCTCGATCTTCAAGTAAAATTGTTATTTTGAAGCCTGGACCAGCAAGCTTGCAATCACCCAGTGCTCAAATCAATGTTAACACTCCAGCACGCTCGCAATCCACAGAGAAACATACTGTGCAGATTGAAAGAAACACATCCCATTTCTCATTTACTGAAATTAAAAGAAAACTCAAGCATGCAATGGGAAAGGATCGTCATGGGATCTCTCCTGAAGGAACCATTCGCCGATTTCCCCCTGAGCAGCTGAAGCGAAGTAACAGTGACAGAGGAATCTTTGGAGAAAATTTAGGATGGAGTTCTCCTAATAGAGACCATTTTTATACTGAAAAATTTGCTAAATCTCCTCTGGGAATGAAGGTTGGGGATAAGAAGACAGTCAAGTCAAAAGGCGTTGAAGCAGTCACTCTGGCTGAGGCATCTGACTTTCCCAGGCCAGGAATCTCTAACATCTACATTGAGGCAAAGAAGCACCTTGTGGAGATGCTGGACAATGAAGATGAGACCACAGAAGTGAGTAGTGGACAGTTGTCTAAATCCTTGGGGAGGATACTTTCATTTCCCGAGTACAATAGTTCACCTGGCTCCAGCCCGAGAAAAAACAGTAAGGATGGCATATTACCTTTCCAAATGAAGGAGCCTATTACTGACCCTGTACAGGAAGAGAATGATGACAAACTTCAGCATGTACGAGAAGACCATGTTACAGGTCCAAGTCCATCCAGCCAAGACATAGAGATAGAATCTAGCTGTTCTGATGAGTATCCTACTGAGTGCACCAAGTCTGCCGGTTCAAATCTAGAGGTTCCATGTGAAAATGGGAACACACTGGATGAAAATGCCGCTTCAACTGATCATACAAGTCCTGAAGGTATCCTTCTCTTGACCATTTCTTGAATCTAGGGAACATTTCATTTGCAATTCACTGTTCGCCCATTTCAAAATCTGTTGTCGTGTAACCAGTATCTAAATTATTGCAGAAGATCTAACTGAAGATGCAATCAAAAGCGGATGCCAAGAAGAAGGTGAAATCTTGAGTGTTCCAATTGACAGAGAAATCCAAGTTGATGGTGATGCTACCAATGCAGTGGATGATGGAAGCTCTTCCCATGGATTTGAATTGTCATTTGACTGCTTAAAAGAAGTAAGTAGTGCTTGCTAGTACTTTTATTGCCTACTTTTTGATATTTCTAGTGTGCATGCATATGCATTGCACATTGTATTAACTGAAAAATGTAACAATAGTTTTTTGTTCAATTTTAATGAAGTTAGTTATATCATATTCAAATAAGTTACTCACTGGAATATCACAGAAGAAAATGATTAATGAGAGCTTTCTTATCATACAATTTTGTTTTCTTCAACCTCCTACTATTCTCGTAAATTCTCATTATTTTATGAAAATGATAAGGTTGTAACATCTAATTGTATTTTTCATGATAAACCCTTCTTAAAAATTTCCTGGTCAATATCTGCTGCATATTTCTCTGTGACAGCACTTTATGATTGCAAATAAGATTCTAAAGAGACAGCCAACTCTCTTGTTGTACTGTCTGTGATTCCTTACAGTAATTCCTTTCTATTTATAGGCCACCAATTAAGTTACCAGTTTCAAAATATATACATGTATAGGTCACCAGTTTTTTTTATGGTTGTTTACCTTTCAATATAATTAGTTGGTTTTAAGGTATGGTCTAGGCCTTCTTATGGTGGTGTTCACTATTTAAAAGACTACAACAGTGTTATGCTAAAACAAGATTGACTTATTAAATTCCCACTAATAGGAGATGTGAACTAAAACACTACTATGGTGTTATGCTAAATTAGTGGGACTATAATAAGTACCGAATATAACATAAAGGAAGCTCGTGCAAAATCCCCCCGCTCTGGAAATGTTAAATAAAGATTGTATCCTTTTCTAAGGTGCTACAATATCTAAATCTAGAGCTTCTTTATTTCAGCATCCATCTGGGAAGGATCAAAATACTCTATCTTCTCCACCAGCCTCACCTACTGACTCTTCGAGCCTCAGGAAAGTTGAAGAATCTGACAGTGCAGTTGATAGAAAGGAGCGACCTAGTCCTATATCAGTACTTGAGCCATTATTCTCAGAGGATGATGTCAGTCCTGCAAGCACCATATGCCGACCAGGTTAAATATGTTTAACCAATATTTGCTTAAACAAAGATCTAGCATTTGTTCATATGCTCACCAACCTGAAATATAGTTGTTCAATTGCATACAGTTGACCCAGAAATTCAACCACGGAAAATCCATTTTGAAGAACCAGTGCCTTCCACCAGTGGACAAGATTGTCCAACAGTTTGTTTTGAAGATGAAGAATCTGCTTTTGAATATGTAGAAGCAGTTCTTCTTGGTTCAGGATTAAGTTGGGATGATTTTCTCTTAAGGTGGCTTTCTTCTGACCAGATTCTTGACCCATCATTATTTGGTGAGGTAGAGTTATTCTCAAGCCGTTCTAGGCATGATCAAAAGCTCCTATTTGATTGTGCAAATGAAGTTCTTAAGGCAGTATGTGAGCGCTATTTTGGCTGCAACCCTGGAGTGTCATTTGGTAAATGTAACATTCGACCTGTTCCAAAAGGGATGGACCTGATAAATGAAGTATGGGGGGGAGTAGAATGGTATCTTCTCCAATATTCAGCTCCTCATTCTTTGGACCAGCTTGTCAAAAAAGACATGGAAAGATCAGGGACATGGATGAATCTCCTATTACATCTAGGACATATCGGTGTTGAGATAGGGGAGATTATTCTGGAAGAGCTGGTGGATGACACAATTTTGAGCATTCCTGGTGATACTTTGGACTGTGCAGAAGAATGTCTCTTACCAGTCACAAGTGAAATTGAGAGTAGTGTGGACCAGTAACCAGACCCGTCTCTCTGTAGAAACCAAGAGAAGGCTTCCCTAGACTCTAAATAACGAAGTAGACCATGCTACTCTTGTGAATCAAAAATGGCGTAAACTGTTGATATCTGAACTAATCATTTAACCTCCATCTAGCTTCTTGCCTAGAGTGCTTCATATACACTTTCTTCTGCTAGCAACACTACTTACTTTTATGACAAATAGCATAACAGACTTCCATGCAAAAGCTAAGCCAATAAAGTATAACGTGTGGCACTTGGGATCAGAGAACACCCTCATTGATTCACAATTGCTTTCTAAGAAATCAGAAGGTGCTAGTTCTTCCTGGGGAAAACCTCATGACAAGTAGAATGTGTTTGTGGTTTGTTAATGTGTGTTTATTTAGATTTTCTATTGTTTCTTTTCGTGTGGCAGATTGGTTTGGTTGTTGAGGCTTTGGGCATTTGACACAGGTCATCCTTTCTTGGTCCTCTTTTTTTCTCTGATAAACTTTTCTCTTGTAAAAGTACAAAGTGATTGTAACTGAAAATACATCAAAGTAGAAAAAGAAAGAAATAATATCTTGACATAGTTGTTTGCATCTCTACGATAATTCATGTATATTTTTGGTATTTTGAACCAAACTTGCAAAAAGCTTCTGATTGTTCAAGGGAGGAGGAGCTCTTGACTTGCCCATATAATTGCCACTTTCTGTAGTCAGTCTTTTAAAATAGAAAATAAATGAGATTATTTTTTTTGCCTGAAGCAAGAAGAATATCATTAACAAAGCATCAAGCAGATGCACAGATCACAAAAGAAAGAAATCAAGTAGTATTCAAGGGTGGTTGAAGACCTGCCCAGACGCAGAAAAAAAAGACCATTGCCCTTCGAAGGCCAAAAAACTCACGTTTGGAAGCATCAATAAGATATCGAAAGTGTCCCAAAGCCTCATTAAAACTAGTATAGCCCTTGAGACAAGATCTTAGTTCAGGCCTGCTTCAGTCTATCAGCTCCCAGACTTGAAATGATAATATTAATTTCATTACCATGCATGAGAGAGTAAAACAAATGTTCACCGAGTGACATACTCCTATGGCAACATTCAGTGATTGCAACAAGATGATTTAAAGCAGTAACTAGACTAATCATCAATCTGGGTATGTTGTTGTTTACTTTTTAACTTAATGCAGTTCTTTTCTCTTTCATTTTCAAACATTTCTACGGACTGGAGACTCAGACCACCTCAAACGAACTGCGCCATGCAAAATGGCCACAAGAATATTATACAAAAGTAGAGCTATAGCACATCTCTAAGTACTCATTGCTAGATGGATGTGAAGTCACTTCTTTTTAGCTTGCAGAGTCAAGGGGAAAGCTGAAGGCCGCTTCTTGGTAAAAGCTTTTGTTTTGCTTTCTGATTCTTCATCGCTTTCTTCATCAACTTTCCCATCTTTGGCAGAAATTGTTGGTGCTTCAGAGATCTTCAATTTTCTTCTTTTCTCAGCATCCAACTTAGCACGTAGTTTTCTTTCAACGGGGTCATTTGAGAGTACAGTTTGTGATTGACGTGGAACTGCAGCACCAAGTCCAAGCCTACGAGAACCTAAGAAATTAACCCCAGGAATTTCAACAAAAACATAACCATGTTGAAGAAGATTCACACCTAGGAGGTCGACTCTCTAGAACAGTCTCATTTGGTTTAGCATCATCTGGAGAGTCACCCATACTGTTAACCCATTGCTCAGCCTGCAAATGAATAACATATTTAAACAATAATAACAGTTTAGATCCACTAGTTATGCATAACAGTAACAATCAATCAAGGTACCTAGACAACTTCAAGAATGTAGCTCAAGCATTTATACCCGGGAAAGAAAAGGTATCTTGGAAAAATACCAAAGTGCAAAGATATGAATACCACTCATAAGCAAAGAAAATGTACCACTACCGATTAAAAGAGGAAAAGATCTGACACGGTGGAGAACCAAGTTAGCTCGAGCGTACGAAAGTATCAATGGACAGTAAAAGAAATATGAGGAGAAATTATGCCAAGTTCCCATTTTTTTTTTTTTTGGCTATACGAACCCCCACCCCCTTTTTTAAATAGAAAACTAATATAAACACTATTACCTCATCACCTGATAGAAATAATTGTATCTCCTGCTTTAGATCAGGCAAAATTCAGGACCTTAGGGATGCTACAGAACAGAATTTACTATCTTTAGTGTCTACGCATCTTACACTTGAAAGAGTTGCCCTCCAAATTGTTAAAACCGGACATATGACCCATTCATAGCTTGATTAAACCCATCTCACTTCCATCTTAGGTAGTATAAGAAAGGAATTCTCACCAATTTGAATGCCTTGTTCAATACAACCAATTGAGGACGTGAATTTTTCTTTGATGGCTCTTCCAAACTCGTCGTCATTTTAAACCACCTAATCATCAATCAATCATACTGCACCATATCAGAACAATTACTTTAAAATGGAGTATTTCTACCCAAACAGGAAGAAGAGAAGGAAACCATACCAGGTAAGATACAACAGGAATGCCCTATAAGCTACTCCACAATGATTTCTAGACCACAACGAAGAGAAGCTTTTCTCCTTCCTGTAAAATATGCTGACATTCTCAGTGGGATCAATAATACTCACAGCAAATTGGTCATCACCAAAACAAGTCATGTACATCAAATGCAGAAGGCTGGCCCCCCACCCCCACACAAAATCTTCTCTTTCTTTTCTATGGTTTATAAAACTGAAAAAGAAAGGAAAAAGAAAATCTTTTCTGAGACCAATTATTTTGTAGACGATCGGAAAAGAGCCACAAAGAAGCAGGGTGATCCATTTGCCACAGCCAATGAATGCCTAAGTAGCAGCTGTGCGGACATGAGGTTTGTCAGACATGGGCACGCAGGCACAAATTTTGAAATGAAGGGGAGAAACAAACAATAGATACCTAAGAATAGTGGCGGAGCCACATAGTAATCAGGGGGTTTGGGGGTTAGTTCGTGTTTCTACTTCTTAAATTTTGAACACCCTTAAAGAAAATTCCCAGGATTCGCCACTGCCCAAGAATTTTCAAATGGATTTTAAAGGCATCAACGTGTCTATGTGATATCCTTAATCATAACACATCAAATTAGTCACAGAGAAAAACATAGCACTCATGTACAATATATAACTAAGAAAACATTATAATGTAGGGGAGAGCCAGCAGCAAGACATAGAAGAAGAAAAGGCTGATTTTGCAATATCTTAGTCCCATGTTTACTATTGGATCCTCAGAATCACATGTTTCTGCAATATATCACATAATAGAAATCATTCACATGGCATAAAAGTAGCATGCATGTCTACAATAAAATTAAATAGCAGCAAGAAGCAAGCTAGTGAAGGAGGAAAGGTTAATCAAACAGACAGCCGAGAAATACTGAAGAAAAGAGAACCTGAAAAACAGAAGAACGGAGAACTGAAGAAGCAAGCAGTTAACAGAAGCTGAGATCAAACAATTGATGCAGCTTCTCTGCTTCTTCAAATTGGTCTTCAGATAGAGATTCTAGGGTCTCAAGGTTTTTTCATCAAAGTTTTCTGTTCATGCTTTAAGCCTTAGTTTTCTTCTAAAAGTTTATCTTGGCCTAATAAGTGTCCATTTGTTGTCCACAAAATAGAGAAAGATAAGAGTACATGTTAAGATCGTGTCTGATGCATGAACTTTGTCCAACTACACTGACCTAAATCTGGTGTTCATGCTTCATAGGCGAACATAAGCACAATGTTTCCCTCGGAAACCCAATTGCCCCAGGTCTGGTATTACTAAAGCTGTCATACACATCCAGAGTTCTCATTGCACAACTCAGTAGTAGTGCTTTCGAAAGTGGAGCAACCCGCCGACCTCCCTCCCAGCCCTGGCTGGCCAACCATCTTCAAAGACTAATCTAGGGGAAACTCGGTATGCTCTTCTGAACCAAGCGTAAACCAACTGCCTCTGATCCCAAAGCTCCACCCTCCACTTCTCGATGACAACACCCGTCGGGTGGAGCTCGCGCGTTTTTAGGTTAAGAATCCTTTATGGGGAAAAACTTATAGGGAAGAAATGATAAGACGATTCACCGCCCACTAAATCAAGGAATCCCACCCTATTCTCAAACATGGTGGCTCGGTTAATTGCCACACCTGTACGCTCATTTTGCATGCATGGGGGTTCCAGTCCTGCACCCACCGAGAACATTTTTTCCCTATAGGGTAAAACTTCACATTGTAAGATGTTTCCACTACATTAGAAAAAACTGGTCAAAAAGAGAATGCCGTAATGACAATGCATTTTCATAGAGCTTCCATTTTGCACATAATTATCAATGCAACCTAGTCCACTGCAGAAAAAGCATATGACCTGATGCTAAAATCCTATGTCTACTCCTACATTTCACTCTATTTTATTTTTGAAACTCAATATATGGCACAATTCTGAAGCATTGCTTCTTCATTGTGTTGAAACCTACTTTAAGCTCACAAGATGTACTGACCATGACTCCCAACACATACTCCTTTTTGCACAGAAGTATGACTCTCTTCCAAACAGTTACCTTTTTCAGTAATTCTCCATTTGTGGTTGTCGATAAAAGATTTTCTCTCGCCCAGGACCCGTCCCCCACCCCTCTTCCCTTAGTACCTAGCATGTTGATTCTCCTTGCAGTACTATCAAATAGGTGATCCGAACCGAAGACAGATCACAAGCATAAAAGATCAAATCTTTAATGTGTATAAAACAGAACATATATCTAGATACGAAAATAAGAAGAAAAAAGTGAAGATTATCACACTTAAGAGGAAAGTTCACAAAGTAGAACGATCTGCATCACCCATGAACACTTGTATTCCCAGTGCTATAGGTGATATAATCTGAAGACAGATCACAAGCTTAAACGATCAAATCTTTAATGTGTATCAACCAGAAAATACATATCCAAAAATAAAACTAAGTAGTAAAAAGTGAAGAACATCAGATTTGAAATAAAAATTCACAAAGTAGAACAATCTCGATCACCAATGCAAGAATCCACTTGTATTCTCAATGCTTGATAAAATATTAAGAAGTAATTCTATCCATTAAATCTGTGATACTCCAGAAGCCTTAGGTAACATAAATTTAAGTGCTAATTACTATGCCTCAATCCCAAAGTAGTTGGCTAATTGAATCCTCTGTACCCCATTACACTGTTTGAGTCTCA
The DNA here is from genome assembly GCA_011800125.2 of Solanum clarkiae. Taxonomy (NCBI): domain Eukaryota; kingdom Viridiplantae; phylum Streptophyta; class Magnoliopsida; order Solanales; family Solanaceae; genus Solanum; species Solanum clarkiae. The sequence continues at coordinate 27,436,202 of JAABOM020000001.1, read as the reverse complement.
GGTGGACACATTTTAATGAGAATGTTATTCAAAAGATTCATCATAGTTGGACTATTTTTTACATTGGTTGTGTATTGCTACAGGCCTCTCTTATGAATCTGGGACTGACAATACTTAACAAAGCTCGCACAGGGGGTGGAGAGGTAACTAATCATTTAAAGAAACAAAAAAACAAGCAAAGAAGAAGAGCTACAGCTAATATCCTAATTTACTCATAGAAACTTATTAAAAAGTCAGGAACTTTTTTTCCCCATCTCTAACAACCAAGAATCAGGACATTGTAAAGGATACAAGTGGAAACATCAATTGCAGCTGAAACAAAGATTGTGCAACAACAAGAAGATACCCAGTATAATCTTCAGAATAAAAGGTAACTATAATCTTCTCCTTTAGAATCCTGGAACTCCCCGTATACAAAATAAAACACCCGCTCATGAATTCTTTACAAGAACTTTGATACTAAATTTGCTTATTTAGTTATCAGCACAATTTTTCTGACAGCTTTCTTATCCAACAACAACAAAATAAATCCCTGGAATTTGCTTTTATCAATCCCTGAAACTTCCACTCAGGTTGTCATGATATGAAACAATTCACAATCAGATGAAAATAAGAGTGACCCAAAGTTCTAACCTCCAATTAAAGATGCTAACGAGTACAGTGTTGCTCTGACTGCGAAGTTGGGAGCCCGTTGATTCCTTGAATGCACCTGCAACTGCAATGGAATATACTGAACTCCTATACGAGTACCTGAAAAGGGAAAGCAAAAAAGAAAAAGTAGGGATCAAAAGTCCCAGATTCAAGTATCAGATAAGGCGAAAATCTTGTTTGGCATTGGAATATCTCTCAACTTTCATTTAATAGTTAAGTTTATCCTTCGTGGTCATTTGTACTCTTGCCGCTACCAAACTTACCACATGTACCCCCTCACATGGATAGAAAACCCCCAATGCGACCCAACTAACTTTAACTCACAACCCTAACTTGCAAGATGAGTTGAAGAAACAAGCCATAGATGGAAGGAACAGGTTACAGTCCAACGTTGAACAACACAATAAAGATTAGAAGAGTCATGATAGCAGAAGCTGGATCAAATTCTACTTCTTTCACCCATAATCATGTTATAGTATTTTCCCGTGCCATGCCACACAAACAACAATTGATGAACGCTTTATGGCAAGAATTTTCTTTACTGGTAGACCTAGGCTTGCAATTGACGACCCAAATCAAGATTTTACTCACAGTGCCTTAGAGTGGTTATCAAATGCACAAGTACAGTAAGCTGAAGTTCGCCGGAGAAAGGGAATGGGAGCAATGGTTGGTCGGAGATGTTCGCCGGAGAAATAGGCTCGAGAGACCAAGCCGTTTTAATGGATATGAGAAATAGGTGTAATTGTCGATTTCGTCAAAGAAAAAGTTTTGTTATTATTAGGAAAAAAGACTTCATATTCTCGATTTGTTGTTTAGAGCAAAAATAACTTTCTTTTTATGATAATCCATCGTGCCAACACGAGTCGAATATTTTGGTGATGCAAATAAAATTTTTTTTTTAAATTTTAGAAGCAACGAAAAAAGTACAATTAAATTGCGTTGAAAATATTAAATTAATAAACTCGTAAGTTTTTTTAGTGGGTCTCATATAATAGTGATAAAGAAGCAAAATAAATTATCTAGATTAATATTGTTAAATTATAATTGAAACAATTGAAGAAATATAATCAGGCTGCTTTAGAAATATTAAATTAAGAAACTCACAAAAAATAATTTATCACAGCTAACATTGCAAAATCATAATTGAAGTAGCTGAAGAAATATAATGAAATTGTTTTCAAAATATTAAATTAATGAATATGCAAATTATTTTTGCGAGTCTCAGAAACTCACAAAATAATTTATTCGAGCCACGCAAAATAATTTTTCAGTACCAATATTGTAAAATCATCATAATTGAAGTAGTTGAAGAAATATAATCAAGTTATTTTGAAAATATTTAATTAAGAAACTCACAAAAATAATTTATCGTATTCGAACCCAGATCCGGCTCGGTTATTGATGAGTGAATAGATCTGTCATTTCTTGAAATCTCTCTTCTGATACAAAATCGTAGTGTAACGTGTATCCTCCCCTGTTCCGGTCATGGAATAGAT
>JAABOM020000001.1:27416222-27431380 GCA_011800125.2 Solanum clarkiae | reverse complement strand
CTGCTACTTCACAAATGAAAGAAGCGCAGACAGTTTAAAGAGCCATTTTGCTTTATTCCATCATACTCCAAAGCCAAGAAATAGTCAATCTTTGGTCTAAAAAGAAAATAATAAAAAAAGAACTTCAAATAATAATTACCATTTTTTTCTTTTAAGAAAAAATGGGAAAACGTAAAATAATAATTATCAAAAGGTTTTTTTCTTTCTTAAGGGAAAAGGGAAAAACGTTTATTAATGGGGTTTGACAAAAAAAAAAAAAAATTCAAGGAAAAAGGGGAAAACATATTAATGAAATTGTCCAAATAATTATTATTACAAAAATAATCTTTTTTTAATGACAAAAGAGAAAACGTATTAATGGGCTTTGGCAAAAAAGTTCTTTTTTTTAAGGGGAAATACATTCGGAGATTGATTTTTTCAAATAATAATTAAAAAAAGTTATTTTAAAAAAATGGGAGAACTTATTAATTCTTTGAAAATAGTTTACCTCCAACTAAAATAGACTTGATTTAAAAAAATAGCAAAAAATAACTTTTAAATTATAATTACCAAGTGAAAAGAGGAAAACGTGAAATAATAATTATCAAAAAATAAATAAAACGAAAAGGGGAAAAATGTATTACTGAAAACTTTCAAATCATAATTACCAAAAAGTTTTTTCTTTTTTTTTTTTTTCAAAGAGAAAAGCGGAAAACATATTAATGGGCTTTATTATTTATATTATTAGTGTTATGACTGATACGTGAAATTTTACTTTGTACATATTAATAAAAATTTATCATATTATACTTTTCACTAGATCTTAATTTATGCAAATAAAAATTAATTATCAATTTTTATATATATAATAAATTTTGTAACTAATTTAGTTGTCTTGTGCTACATCTATTCAATTTTCATATATTTTTATTTAATTATATTTATATTTATGCATATCTTGTCATTAAACATGCACAAAACATAGCATGTTAGAATCTTTTAAATTTAAATGCATTCGTTTACTAAATATGTACTTTTGTGGTATAATTTTAAAATTATGAAGTTTTATGTGATATATATTCTATTTTCTGTGATTAACAAATAATTTTACCTTTTAAAATATATTAAATAATAAAAAATAATGAATTTAAAAGAAAAAATATGCTAAACATATTAAAAGAACCTAATTATTTGAATAAATCACAAATAACAATGACATCAAAAAAAAAATCAAAATATGTCGGAAGGTTTGATTTCAAAATTTAATACTACAACACAACTAGCACATTATTCTATTTAAATTTGATATTTCAAAATTTCAACGCATTAAAATTCAGTTACGCAAAGAGACTACTTTCATCTTGAGAGAAATTCAATTTGATTATGATTAAAATATTGATCTTAATATTATCCTCAATTTTTTTAAAAATAAATATATTTAGTATATAAGTTAGAAAGTTATTTATGAATGACATGTTAGAAATATATTATCACGCTCGAAGAGGATATCATAGGCATGACTGACACTCATAAATCATTACTAGTCTCCAAAGGAACCATCTAATTTGATCACCCATTTATTCAACTAAAGACTTAATGAAATCAAATAAATATTCAAGTATGCTCACAAACATCATGATCACTAGAAAGAACAGCTTTTAAAATTATTCAAAATATACTCAAAGCATAACTCTATATCAATAAAAATGATTTACAAACAGACTCAAGCTAACATCATCTGACTCGGTCTATGAAGTTCCTATCAACGTATATGAAAAAGTCAAGACAAATCCTCTGACTATCTCAAAATAATAAAATAAAATAAAATAAAAAGGATTCCTTCAACTCCAAGGAGGTCCTACTACTTCTCTAGAAAGAATAAATTTTCAACAAATCATTTGTTGAGGATCTTTGGTACATGTATCCGTATTATAAGATGATGCAGCGTCGGGTGGCGAGTATATGGAATGTATAGTATGTAAAATGGTTGAATAGAAATAACGCCTAAGGATACTCAATGATAATAATGAAGTTCAACTCAACGCAATATGATATTCAAGTTTAAAAGTAAACAATGCTCTCAACAACCATATATAAATATACAACTCAGTAAAATAATATATTTACTCTTAGGGAGTTTCTCTAATCGGCAATCATCACCTAAGAGTGAGTGATAATACAATGAAGTGATGTCACTGCCACATTTATCCAATACCTTAACAGGATAAATGACACACATAATGGACCTTCCTCGTGGATTAGACGTTGTCCAGTACTAGAAAATCTACGAAGGCCTATCTACAACTTGTAGAATTTTTTTTAGGGGAGGGGAGGGGGTCACAATCTTGCCGTGTGGAACATCTGAAAGTTTGGGTTTAGAAGCCTGAGTTCCATGAATTCCACCTACGACTCATGAAATGATGTACGGACCATAGATATTGCTCGTAGAACTCAAGCTTCAACAGAACCAATACCTTCTTGATACTTCAGGGGGTGTTACATACACTGTCTTAAAAATAATTCTGACAAAATTTAATACTTAATATTATTGAAGTACAAGTTCATCTCCAAACGAAAAGTATTTACAAGAAATATAACTTATGACCAATTAGGAGTATTTAATATCAAAATTATACATTTTACTTGGAGTCTTTAACACATTCTAAAGCTACTTTTGTTAATTTGCACATAAGACTTAAATATTCAAATTTAAATAGATAATATGAGAATTCTTACTTTATGCATACCATGCAAAGTATTAAGTTTAGCACATTATATATTTTATGAAATTCTACTTTAATTTAAAAATTAATTATCAAAATTTTATATAGTAATATTTTATGTGTTTTTAGGTTTTCAACTAATTTAGATGTCTCGTGCTATTTTTTTTTTTTAGAAAGATAACACTTGTATTAGCTAAAATCAGTACATAAATTATACTAAAAATCATAATTACAACATATGTATGAAATGGGATATCTGAATCTAAAATCTAACAAGAGCCTAGAATCTCAATAATTATCTCAATATCCTCTAAGTACATTTTTTTACACGAGAAACTAAAAAGTCTAATACAGTTTAGTTTGATCTTCTGCAGATCACAATTTTTATTGTCAAAACATATGATATTTATCTCTTTTCAGATTGTCCACCAGATACAGGCTGAGACAATCTTTCATTTGTCTCTGTCTAAAGTTCCCACACCTACTTCTTCCTAGTTGAAGAGAAAATAGGTAAATTTGTTAGGCACGGTCCAAACCACACCTCTGAGATTGATAAAAATCCTCCAAAGTTGGATTGTTATCCTGCATAGTAAAAATAGATGGTTGACTGTCTCAACCACTCCTCCACAAGATAACATCTGGAGTATAAAGAGGACTTTCCCGTCTTGATATTTTCTCGTGTCAAAGACTGTTTCTCCTGCTAGTAGCCAAGCTAAATATGCCATCTTGAAGGGGATTTTTATTTTTCAAATCTGTTTCCATGTTCATTGTGATAATTGTTTTGGTTCAAAAACTTGTATCTTGAGTTTACCTTAATCCCGCCTTTATTGTATTTGGTCCACTAAAGTCTATCAGTCTCATCCTTTGTCCTTTTATACTCTTCCAAGACTTTGAAAAATTCTATCATGGTTTTAATTTTTCAGTCATTCAATTTTCTTCTAAACTGGATGTTCTATCCCTATAATGTCCAACTATCAGCTATATTTATTTGTTGATGTGCTACCAAAATGTACAACTCATAGAAAATTTTTTTTACACTAACATGTCTCAGCCATTTATCCATCCAAAAAAAGGTCTTACTACCATTTTCTGCCCTTATAATTGAGTTATTCCTCAAAAAAATCCAAAAGATTCTAATAGACCTTCATAGATTTACACCATAGGGTGTAGATACCTCATTTGTTATCCATTTATTCTCCTCTTTATGTTTATCTTTAATTATATTGCAGTATGCTTGAAACTCTTTAGAGTATCTCTATACCGACTTTAATCTTAGTGCCTTGCTTTGTAATTTTAGATTTCTTATTCTTAAACTCCTTTGCTTCTTTCTCTAAAGAATTTTATCTCATTTGACCAAGTGTTGAACAATTGATTCATTTTCCTTCGTCCCTTCCCAAAAAAGTCTCTCTTAATCTTATCGAACCTTTGTATCACTGCATCAGAGATGAAAAAAATAGACATTATATAAATTGGGAAAGTTTCCAAAATCAAATTTATGAGAATAACTTTGCCACCTAAAGAGATATATTGAGATTTTCATCTAGTTAACTTCTTCTCATGCTTTTCAATTACAGAGTTCCAATTGTTCATGACCTTTGACTTGAAACCTAGAGGCATAGCAAGGTACATAGAAGGCAAAAATCCTACTTTCCCTCCCAAAATTCCAAACAACTTTAACATATTAGAAACTTCATTCATCGAGAACAACTGACTCTTTCTCCAGAGTTGATATGAAGTCCAGAAACTCCATCAAAAAACACTAAAATTGATATCAGAATTAGTAATTTCTCGTCTTCAGTATCACAAAAAATTAAAGCATCACCAGCATATTGGAGATGCATAACTTTCATGTTAGCATTTGGACAAAAATTTTGGTTTGTGTCTACCTTAAAATTTTTTAGATATTCATTATTTCTAACCATTTTTTTCATGTAATTTAGATCCTTCATGGAGAAAAAAGGATATAGGATCCCCTCGCCTCAGACTCTTGGTTGTAGGAAAGAAACCTTCAAGTGCATCATCAATAAGAATTAAGAATTTTGTAGTTGAGATGCAGTGTCTAATCCAGTGGATTCACTTCCTTCCAAAATTCATACATGAGAGTATTTTCAGCAAAAGCTCCTAATTTATACAGTTGTATACTTTCTCAATATCTAATTTACATAAGATTCCTGTCTTACCCTGAGTAGTTCTAGAGTTTACTACCATATTTGCAATTAGGATGACATTTATTATTTGTCTATTTTTATGCAAGTCATTTGTTTGAGAATCTACCAACTTATTAATAACACTCTTCAACATTTCTGTCAACACATTTGATAGCATTTTGTAGACACTAAGTAGAGGCTGATAAGTCTGAAATATCTAAATTCCTTAGCTCTATTCTTCTTTGGAATCAAAATAATGTTTGTGGCATTAAATATTTTTTTTAAAAATTTCGTAAGAGTAGAAGTTTTTTAATGTTTTCATGACATCCTTTTAACTACATTTTAACATTTGATATAGAACCTCATTGTCAAGCCATTTCGATCAGAAGCTTTGTTTGTTTTACATATCTTCACATATAAAAAAACTTTTTGTTCCTCAAACTCCCTTTGTAGAGCTTCTCTTTCTTCTTCAATGGTCATTAAACAATTGTTCAAGTTAACTGAAAGTCTTCAAACTGTGTTTTTTTTAATATAACTTTTGATAGAACTCAACGATTTCCCATTTGACTCTCACTACATTCATTACTGATTTTTCTTCGATCGTCAAATGATCAATGTTATTATTTTTTTTATGTACATTGGCCATTTTGTGAAAATATTTGATATTTTTGTCCCCCAGCTTCAATCAAAGTCCTCTTGATCTTTGTCTCTATGTTACTTCTTCATTTTTAAAAGTGTTTTATAATCAATTAAAAGAGAAAACTGCCTCTGATTCTGTTAGAGTCATATTCTCTATTATTATATCTAGGATGACTAAGTCACTTAGTATTTGGACCTTTTGCATTCTTTGATTACCAAAGTTTATGTTGCTTCACTCGTTCCATGTGCCTTTAAAAATCTTTAACTTATATCCCAAAATGTAATCAAGTTTCCCCTCAAAGACAAAAGACTCCCACCATCAACTCTTTCCACAAAATCCTCAGTATTCAACCACCAGTTATCAAACTTGAAATAGAATTTGTTGCGATCACGGATTCTATATTGCAATGCTATTGGATTATGATCTGGCATAGTTATTTAATTGTACTGAAACTGTCATCTCATTCCTTACATATCAGAATCCTATCAATTTTAGAAGCAAAGTTGTTATTGTATCCTTTGAAACATGTAAAGCTCCCCATTTCAAGTTGTAAATTCAAGAGCTCTATGTCTTCAATAAAGTTTTAGAAATTGCTAGTGTTCTCCTCTTGTAATTTTTCTTCTCAGGTGTAATCTCATGGCATTGAATCACCATGCACTGCCCATGGACCCTTTGATAAACTTCTGACAGCTCTTAATTTTCTCCATACATGTTCTATTTAAAATATACAATTAGGAGCATGTATTCTTGTGATATGACAGTTATAGTCCTATGATAGATGTCTCGTGCTATTCTTTATCCTTACTTTATTTTCACACATTTAGGTCTAATTTGTTAGTGATACGAATATCATATATTGAAAACTCTCATATTATAATTCTTCTATGATATTAAAATATAAAAATTAGTCTATATCATACTTTATTTAAAGAACAAATTCATTTCATATCAAAAGAATCAATTATTAAAATATGATATGAAAATACTTTTTTATATCTTGATTTTTTTAAAACTAATGTAGTTATCTCACGATACATCTTTTGTTATTCATGCATTTCAAATCATATTTACGTTTACTTTATTTATAAAATGCATGCGAATATCATATATTAAAAACTCTCACATCATAATAGTTTCTACATTATTAGAATATTAAAATTAGATTTAACGTATTTCATTTGAATGACGATTCTGTTTCACCTTAAAATTTTAATTGTTAAAATCTAATATGATAATATTTTTAATATCTCAATTAAAAAAAAAGGAGCTAATTTAGTCATGTCGTCTTGTATCTTTTTGTTATTCATGTGTTTCTGTTACTTTATTAGTAAAACTCACGCAATTGTCATATATTAGAAACTTGCAAATTATGATCCTTCTGCACAACTTGAATATCAAAATTAGATTGCATCATAATTTTCTTTTAGAAAACAATCCTATCTCAATTCTCACCTGAGTAATAACAATTGACTATTAAATATAATAGGGTAATATCATTTATATTTTATTTCAAAAGTTAATTTAATTATGTTATATCTGTTTTTTTATTCACATGTCTGTTATTACATTTATGTCTACTTTGCTTGTAAAATATGAAGAAACATTATATAATAGAAGTTTGACGATTATGTTCCTTCTACATTGTTGTAATATCAAAATTATATTATATCATATTTCATTAAAAGAACAATCAAATCTCATTAAGAAAATAGATAAAATTCAATACACTAATATTTTTTACATCTTGATTTTTTAACTAATTTAATTGCCTCATGCTATATTTTGTCATCTTATATACGTTTCTAGTCATCCTTGCACGTACTTTGTTAGTAAAATATGAACGTCATATATTAGAAACTCTTAAATTATATTCCTAGGTTCCACATTATTAAAATATTAAATTAGATGATATCGTAGTTTATCCAAAGAAATAATTCTATGTTGTCTTAAACAAATCAATTATTAAAAATTGATACAGTAATATTTAGGTTTCTAATTAACTCAATTGTCTCATACTATATTTTTTTCGTTGTTTACATATTTTTAGTTATTTTTGCACCTACTGTGTTATAGCACACACATTAACATAGTGTACTAGAAATTTTATGATTGTAATTATTGTACGCTATGAGAATATCAAAATTAGGTTATAACCTACATCACACAAAGAAAAATCATAGCTCACCTTAAAAATTCAATTGTTGGAATTTGGTATAATAATATTTTTCATGTCTTAATTTTTTTAACTAATTTAGTTTCCGTCTTTTATTTTTTGATTGTTCATGTGTTTCTAGTTCTATTTAAACCTACTTTATTAGTAAAACGAGTGCATATATTATACATTATAAACTCTCAAATCATGATCTACGTTATTAGAACATCAAATTAAACAATATATTCAAAGAATAATTTCACCTCATCTAAAAAAAATTATTAAAATTTATTACAATAATATATTTTTATACATTTTTTTAAAAACCAACATAGTTGCTTCGTGTTGTATCTATTTGTCATTCTTGTGTTGCTAGTTACAACCTCGAATGTTTGACTAATAAAACACGTATGGATATAGTATATTAGGAACTCTCATATTATGATCCTTTACCATTATTAAAATATGAAATTTAAGTACATCATAATTTATTGATCGAGAAGTCCCATCTCAACTCGAAAAATTTAATTGCTAAAATATGATATGTTAATATTTTTCATATTTTAGGTTTTTAAAGATTGATTAGCTATCTCATGCTACATCTTTTTTATTAATCTTGTGTTTCTAGTTGTAGTTAACTTGCTTTAAAAAATATGAAAATCTTCCGAGCTATGATCTTTCTGCATAACTAAAATATAAAAGTTAGATTATATCGTACTTTATCCAAAGAACAATCATGTATTACCTCGAGAAATCAATAGTTAAAATCAAATATGACAATATTTTTCACATCTTATGTTTTTAACTAGCTTAAATGTCTCATGGTACATCTTTTCATTACTCATACGTTTTAGATATGTTTAAACCTACTTTGTTTATAAAACACGCACAAACATCGTATAGTAAAAATTCTCATATTATGATAATTCTACGCTTTTAAAATATCAAAATAAGCTTATATCATATTTTATTCAAAGAACAATCATACATTACTTCAACACATTTACCTGCAAAAATTATATACGATAATATTTTTCATATCTTAAGTTTTTAACTAATTTAATTATCTGTCTCGTGTTACATCTTTTCATCATTCACTCAGTTTTAGATATGTTTACACCTATTTTATTTATAAAACATGCGCAACAACAAGATATCAGTATAATTTGAAAGTGTAATTCTCCAAAGTAACTATTGTTAGTTTAGTTAATTAGCTTAGATGTCTCGTACTATATTTTTTCATTATTCATAAGTTTTAGTTATATTTAAACCTACTTTGCATGTAAAACATGCACAAAAATTTTAAAGTAAAACTCTCACATTATCATCATCCCACGCTTTCAGAAGATCAAAATCAACTTATTTCATATTTTATTCAAAGAACAACCATACATTACTTTAACAAATTCAACTGAAATTTTGTAAAAATTTCATACAATTATATTTTTCATATCTTAAGTTTTTCACTAATTTGATTATCAGTCTCATGCTACATCTAAATATGTATAATATACTTTATTTATAAAATATGCATCATAATAATATATCAGAATAATTTAATAGTATAATTCTCCAAAGTAATCATAGTTAGAAACTCTCATCTTATGTATTAGAAAAAATATCATATTATACATCCAAAGAAAAATTGGTCAAAGTAAATAAAATCCTATTTGGTCAAAATAAATAAAATCTTATTTGGTCAAAATAAATTCCAACATTGAAAATAATAGTTATTAGTAAAATTCTTAAAATTACCAATAATAATGTAAGCCAAGAGTACACCCCATCGTCATCAGAAAAACTAGAGAGTCAAAACCCCCTCTTCCCCCCACGCTTTCCTCAAATCCGAGAGCCTTCTCTTTCTCTCACTACAACATTTTTAACTCAATCTGTTCGCATCTGTCTTTGCACTTTCTCTCTCTATATCTATACATCAGACCTATACATACACCAAAAAAATACTGCTACATCTACATACGATTCCTTCCATAAAATTCTTATTCAATCCCCAAATCCTTCAAACCCTTTATCTCTAGACTTGAAATCTGAATCTTTTGCTTCGCAATCGTCCAATTTTGGGTTTTGATTTTTGAGTTGGGGGACCAAAACCCTAGCTTTCACTTTCAGTTTCAAAAACCCCTCTTTTTCTTCAAACTTCAGTAATCTTGACAATCACAACTGATTGGCTCTGGTAGATTCCGCGGTTCCCGGCGTTTCTTGATTTTTTTTCAGGTGATCTATCTTGATTAATCAAACAACTGCTGAAATTTTCAATCTTTTTATGTTGGGTTTTGTTTGTTGCATTTTGGGTATCGTTAATTGAGTTTAATTTATCGAAATTATGGAAAGTTTTGCATTTTAGTAGATAATTTATCTGTTCAGCTAATGTGACTGAAGCTGAAGCTACTTGGAGGATTGGGCATTGATTCCCTTGCCTCCCCAGAAATAGTTAGCTGACTTTTTTGCCCTTTTAGGTTTAAGAGTAATAATTTTCTTGGGCGTCTGATTACTGTAATCCCTGTGGTTGTTTGTATTACTTGTATGTACGTGCACGTGTGCTATTTAGAGTCGGATGGCATAGATATAAAGGACTCATATAGTCAATCGCGACTAGTTTGGGATTGAGGCCTAGTAGGTTGATTAATTGAGAATAATAGATACTGTGTTATCAAAAGCAAAAAGTTCCAAAAAGCTCCAAGGTCCATTGGGGCTTTAAGCGTAAATAAAGTGTGAGCTTTAATGGAAGCAAAGGGAGAAAAAACATAGATATGCATGTTTAGTCCAACACTAATAATTGAATAAGCACGAATAGAAAATATTTGAACAAAGAAATTAAATAAAATTACGATGAAGTGAAATATCCATTGTTTATGTTGCCTCTATAGAAGAGGCTTATTGGCAAGGATAAGTATGCCTTAGAAACCTATTGACGACACTGAAATGCACATTAATTGAGGCAAAGCGGTCAACAAGTTTTTAGCTTTGCTTCAGGTCTTAATCATGCCTTTATAACATTGAATAGATATCATGTCATAGTTTAGATCCCATATATGAGCTACTACATTCCATACAGTAATATAAATATTTGTTAACTTTTTGAAGTTGGAATTGAAGGTTGAATTTTGTTGGTTATAAATTTTGCAAATAATACTTATTTGGTAAAATAAAAAAGGGGTCATTTTTATAAATATTAAAAGTGTAGGGTCAAATTTGAAAAAGGAAAATACAGTGAAAGTGAGGACAGGATTTTGGGTGTTTTTAAATTCCAAATACAATTTCAAGTTGTATTTGGAACTTTTTTGACCAAACGCTGATTTTCAAATAAAGTGAAATTTTTTCCTGTTAAAAAGTGAATTCTTCTCATGGAAAAATGGGTCTTAAAATCTGTAGGTTTTTTTGCTTTAGTCAAACATCGATATGAAGCTTTACTCAAACATCGATATAAATGATTCATATGGTCAATCATGACTAGTTTGGGATTGAGGCGAAGTTGATTGATTAATGAGATTATTGTCATAGTGGGTTCTTCTTTTGGTGTTCTGTTACTTCTTCACTATCATTTAACATTGCGAGAAATGTCCGACCAGTTTGGGAAGAGGATCTCATTAGTGATTTAGAATCTGTAGTTTTTTCTTTTGCTTTACTCAAAACCCTTTACGTTGATATAAAGGATTCGTAGTCAATCACAACTAGTTTGGGATTGGGCCTACAAGTGGGTAATTATTTTGGACGTTCTGTTATTTCTTCACTATTGCTTGGTATTATGAAAAATGTTTGGCCAGTTTGGGAAGAGGATCTCATGAGTGAATGTTCGACCAGTTTAGGAAGAGGATCTCATTAGTGATGTAGAATCCTTATTTGTTTTTACTTTAATAAGAACCCTTGACGTCGACTACTGGTGGATTTAGTTCCTTCTCTTACTTTTCCGGACTATCAGTGATGTCTGATCAGGGCACTCTGTATGTTTTGACTGCAAATTGTGCAATGTGGTGTAGTTGGATTGGTTACTATCTTTGGATTGTTGAGAAATTGGCGGAAACGCAAGATTCACTCTGTTTGCATTGGTTGTGGGATTTCTATGTAAGTAAGTTTCTGGATTTCTATGTGCAATGTATGTACATACTTATAATAAATCTAGGTATTAGAATGCCCAAATACCTTTTTAAGGTGTAAGATTATAAAAAACAGAAGTAAATGTCCATTATCTTCTGCTAACATATTTTTATAGGTAGCAACTGCAGAGAACATTTAGCTTTCAAGTTTATGTTGGAATAGGAGTTGAATACCTTTTAAATGAAGTACAGGAGTTGAATACTCTTTTTCTTTTGATTTGTTACTTTAATACATGGTCTGCAGAATAGACAAACATCGCCCTTCAAAGGCAACTTCTTAAAGATCGGATCAATTGAATTGAAGGACTGGGAGCAGGCTGTTCAAAGTGTTGATGCTTGATAGGAGACTGCTAATAATGTAATACTGGTATTTATATATATTCACAGACACAGACACACACAGAGTGACTCCCACATACACGTATACGGCATACACATCGTTATCAAATATACATTTTGCATCACAAACACACGTATATTTATATGTTTTTACACAATTGTGCATTTCTACAATGAATATTGCCTTATTTGAAAAGTAGCTCTAGTTGTTGTTGTTATCACAACTGCTATTACTATTTATTTGTTACATAAATTTTTAATTACAGTTGTAACAGTTCCTGCAGTTCGGCTTGAATACATCCTACTGTTGTCCGATGCTGGAGGCAGCATGCAGGTGATAGTCTGCAGAGATGCAAAGGTATCATGGTGGCAGCTGCACTAGTGCAGTAAATAACAGCACTATTGGGGGGCCTTCAGCCAGGGATTCATCCCGGGTGGATTCAGCCTCCCTTCCGCCTAATTTCTCCAGGTAATTCCTCCTGTAATGTGGAAATTCTTCAGGGTAAAGGTGTATTGGCATGCTTTTAATAGCATGTGAGAAGCTTATTTCACTAGTACTATGTCAGGTTCAACAATCTGGACGTGTCAGCCTTACATGTAAAAAAATATCTGGTCGTTCAGCGTCTGACATACTGATATCATGAGTTTCACCTTATATTTGTTTATGAATTGATCAAGGCAGGATAAACTGCAGGTGAAGTTAAATAATACATGATCCTGAATTTGGTCACTTCATTTTTGTCTATGAATTCATCAATTTGGTAAGAAACCATAGGCGAACTCAATGGTAAAAGGGAACATTTAGTGGGGAACCCAAAATCATGGAGCGCAGACACATATAATTGATAGAAGAAGACATGTTTGACGTTTTCTCCTCCATTTGACCAGAATGGATTATAAGTGTTAACTGAAATACCTTTTGCCACATGCACTTGGATGCAGTGTTTGATTGCATTGATTTTCTACTGTCTCTTGGCGTTAAGATGAAGACATGTTTGACGTTTTCTCCTCCATTTGACCAGAATGGATTATAAGTGTTAACTGAAATACCTTTTGCCACATGCACTTGGATGCAGTGTTTGATTGCATTGATTTTCTACTGTCTCTTGGCGTTAGAATGCTGGGAAAATGGTTTATTATGATGGGTTAGGCTTACTAGCCAGTTTAGCCTGACAAGCAATGTCTAACAGTTGGGCACATTGGACTAACAATGGGATCTCCCCCCATCCTTAAAATCAAATTATTGTTTTATGGTCATTGGATTGTTCAACTTTGTAAAATACAAACTCTTCAAGAAAATATCTTGACAGTTGATTTGTCATCCAAGTACGATTTCCATCCAAATGCATCTGGCAGGCATAACAAAGGAAACACTAGAAGTAGGAAAATATATAACAATTTTTTTAATATAACAGATGCAACTGAACAGCCTATCAAAGAACAAATAGCACATATATAGTTCAAAGACTGCTCCGGCGAAGATTAGGTTGTGGATTGAGCTGGAGGTTGCCTCCAGGGAGTTGAAGATGGGGAAGGAGATGGCGTGGTCACATTAGGGTTTTGGGGAAATGAAATGAATGAACCTAGTCGTTGCCTGGTTTCATATCTGTATGGAACAGTCTTTTGCTATCTCATTCTCTTTGGAATATTTTTTTATGAATTAGTAGGATGTCTTGTACTGCAATTGTTTTAGGGCAAAAAAAATTAGTGGGAGGGTTTGTTTATTTTATAAAGTAAACAAGTTAATTAGCAGGGTAGATTTTTCTCTCCATTATCTAATCCTTTATCAAGTTACAAATGACCCCCAAATGATCCCCAAAGTCCTTATAGTAAGACTACGCAGTGCGATAATTTATCTCTTGAATCTTTATTGTATTCAAGATTGAAGGTTGTGAGGTGATGTTGTCTACTTTCATGCTTTTGCTACCTTACTAACTAGTCAGACTTCCTAGAAGGTCAGCGGGAAGTGTGATATCATCGCTTGGTGACTAAGACAACATCTAGGTGTTCCTATGATGATTTGTGCTCCACCTGATAATTTCTTTGAAATTTAAGTCAAAACATTAAATATACTCAACTCACCTTAACATTGCTTGTTTTATCAGAAGTAAATGTGTTCACAAGTTTATCATCTATGCAATTCTTGTCTTCATCATAATCATCATCAACAACCACTCAGTGAAATCTCACATAATCATCACATGTGGAAAAAATTATTTGTTGTTCATCTTTCCCCATGTACTGTCACAAGCACTACTGCATCACACTTGGCAATTATGAAAAAAAATTATGTTATTGAGAAAGGAAAGAAAGAAGAAGTTTAGACCGTATCTATGTAAGACTTGAGTTTTTCTTTCAAATTTTAGGTCTCATGGATTTCATGCATCCATATTTCCCTTTTTCTTGCTTATTTTCCCTCAAGTGGTAGACTAAGCCGAAGATGTTTTTTTTTTTTTGAGATAGGTAACAGTTACTTCTATATATATTCACATGGACATTCCACAAATAAGAGGAATGTTCCACAAAAAGTTAGTGGATACAAAGACCCCCCAAAACACCTTTACAACCAATCTATGCTTATGCTAGTTGTAACATCATTGTCTACCACAAGCTATACAATCTTGTTTCAATCTCTGAATGCTCCTCTGCTTCCCTGCAAAACACCTCTGATTTCTTTCTAGCCATACTGTCCACCAAATGCAGGGTGGGACAATCTTCCATCTCTCCTCCTTTCTATCTGCATTACCATCCCTGATCCAGCTTTTCAGAACATCTTTAATCCTCCCTGGTCTGACCCAAGTGATTTTCCTCTTGTTGATGAACATCTGCCACAGCTGCTCAGTCCATGTACAATGTAAAAAGAGATGGTTAACTGTCTCCCTCTGATCTTCACACAAAAAACATCTAGAGCATAAATGGTGCCCTCTCTTGTTCAGATTATCATGAGTCAGAATAGCCTCCTTAGCCAGCAACCAAGTGAAGTAATTGACTTTGTAAGGAATCTTGGCTTTCCAGATCATCTTCCATGGCCAGTCAACTATCTCACTACCTGTTGGGACAAAGAGG
>JAABOM020000001.1:27380518-27416122 GCA_011800125.2 Solanum clarkiae | reverse complement strand
GTTTCCAGTTCTAAACTCTTCAATTCTATCAAACCTTTCCTTTTCTGCGATTTTTGAGCTTTCTGATTGCTTTTATTCGCCAGCTCGTTACCATCTATTTTGAGGAAGAGTTCTAGCGCCTTCTCCTCACAACCGTTCAAATCGACTCGAAACTCCTTCCCCAATTTGATAATATATTGTATCCAAATCGGAGTGTCGGAGCATGAGTTCGGATCGTCTGTGAGTTCGATCCCCTTCGATTCCCAAAGGGGCCGCTTCTAGCAAATCTTCCCCTTGCCCTCCTATTAGCTTGATTATAGGGACCCCTTCTACCACATCCCGCTCCTTGTCTACAACTTTGACAATCTCCCCCTGAGCCTCACTGATGTGGATAATTTCTCCGTTAGAGGTTGCCTAACCTTCTGGACTTGGAATAATAATAGCTACCTCCTTATTGAAGGTTTGAGTCTCAATATTCCCCAAGTCCAATGAATTAAATGATTCATAAGTGTCTTGGGCCCAATCAGAAATAATTGGGTCCGAAAACAGGCCCAAAGGTTCAATTTTTTTAAGTTGGCCCACCCTCATATCACTATTGCCCCTTCCAACTTTATTCTTACCACATGGCCCTATATTCAAAAGTTCCCTTTCCTTCGAGGAGCCCACGTGCCCCTCCACCAATTCTGTTGCAATTTTCCATAAATGGGACCGTTTCTTTTGACCACTGTGTAAGGACTCAAGCCTACCTTTGAAGACTCCAATTTCCTGACGGTGACCGGAATCTCGCACCATACCGGAATGGTATAGGCGAAACCCCCTTCCGTCACTTCTATCTGCTTCGGGACCCTCCCCCGTCTCCCTTCACCTTTATTCTGGCCCAATGAAGATGATTTTTTAGTGACGTCTCTTCCTCAGTCTCCAGGAAGCCACCGCACATGTATCCGATCTTTATGAAAGTTTCCTTGGACCATAAGGACATAGGTAATCACAAGATCCTTATCCGGACCCAATCTCTAGCAATCTCCGCCGGCCAGCACCCGTCGTGGGGCTCCACATTGTATATCTACGGGCGTCTTCTTCCAAACCCACCGACCTGCAAGAACGTGCTCCGCAGCCTCTCTTGACGGAAGTTCGAACAAGAACTGACCACTGACACCACTGCCTGACTTCCATAGGTTACAAGCCCATCTCCTCGCGTCATTCAAGCTTGGGAGCTCCTGAGGATGGTTACGAAATTTCCCAACTAAGCACCTCCTAAGGAGCTCGTTCTCAGATTTCGAGGAATCACCCTCTACCATGCGCGGTTGATCCACGGTACTCTGAGTTGCCGTCCATCTGCTAGTACAACAAGCCTCCTTATAAAGGGACTTCTGGTCTCCTCAGTCTAGGGGCTTGCAATCTCATCTCCATTTTAGGCTCATAAATGAATCTAGCAATCTTATACGCAATGTTCCCCCACCCATCTTTGAATTTAGTCTCAGGAGTGATGATAATAGACTTGTTGGTTCTTTGTAAAGCAATGAAACTAATGTATCTGCCATTTGCATTGAACTTCAGAGTGCAAAAGTATTCTGAGTAGTGTTCCTTAAACTTCCATCTCTGCACTGCACTGTCTGGTATCTTTGACGCATCGATAAATATTGACACCAACCACCGTAAGACTTTACTGCTGATTTTAACTTTCCTCAATAAATACTCTATTCAAACCAGTGTCCTGGTTCATCACTGCATCTAACTAACTCAAATGATTTAAAGCCTGCATTGTAGTAAATAACTTTTTCCCGCTTATCACGTGGGTCGTCCATCCAAGAACAGTTAACTACACCAGTTCTAGAAACGATTTCAAAGGGGTAAAAAGAGAGAAAAAATGGGGGTCAATCTCCGATCGAAACGTCGGAGAAGGGGTACGAGAAGGCTAAGGGAAGTTGCAAATGGAGAAGGATTTAGAAGGTTAAGAATTCCGGTGGTCAGAAGGACCATCGGAAAAGAAAAGGGAGGGAACCAAGGTAATTTTGAATATCTTCGGGAAGAGTGCCTGGGAGCATTTGGTATCAGTATGATAAGCCGAAGATGTTGAGATGGAACTTTGTACAATTGAGGAATAAGCAGTTATCCCTTATTTTTTGGATGCACCTGTGAGGTCCCTTTATCTATAGATGATTAGGTGCGTATCTTTTTTGTAGGTTTTCAGATTTTTGGCATACTTCTTTTAAACAAGAGTTCCATTTTCCTGCTTTAATTTTATTACTTTATCAAAAAGACACTAATATTGCGTGATCTGTTTGTACAGAAGGCCATTACAACTGACCCCGTTTAAATTGAAGTGTGACAAGGAAAATCTTAATTCCAGGTAACTTGGCAAATTTTAATCATGAAAACTGTCTTTTCGGTTTAGATGGTATCATTTTGCTAATTTTATAGTTGCTTTTCAGACTTGGACCACCTGATTTTCTTCCTCAGACTCCTAGTTGCCCTGAGGAGACATTGACCAAAGAATATGTCCAATCCGGTTACCGGGAGACTGTTGAAGGCCTTGAGGTATTCCTTCTGTGCTGATCATTTATCTTTTGTACTTGTATGGATATAACTTTTTCTGCTTGTTTCTGAATGCTCATCTTTGTTTAAGCTAACTGCTCTGTTATTAAAACAACATTAAGGTGCTTCACCATGACAATTGTACAATTTATCCCCCTTTTCTTCTTCCTGTTCCCCAAATAAATACTTATCTGCATTATGGAGAACTTAAAAATTTAATACTTAGGTTTTTCATGCTCCTCTAGTAAAAGAATGCATGAAGAGTTGTACTGTCTATTGTTTGTATTAGCGGGACTACAATGAGGGCTAGTCTTTGTAAGGAACATGAAATATTTAGTATAATTCTCCCTAAATTTGTGTATTACTTTCCAAATGATCCACTGTTTAATCATATAGCCATGATGAAAAAGAGATCCTTGCCTATTTGCAACCACGCGTTATGACTTAATGTTGACTGATTAATGCTTGATCTATTTCCCTGTTTGGGTAATGCTATCGACAGACCTAACTGTTCTGTGGAGGAGAGTTTTTGGTGTGGTGCTTTATTTCCCAGCTCCTATCCAAGTCTTTTTAGAAAGCATTCAACATTTTTCACAGTTGAGATGCCCCTTCGATAGCTTCATCAATAAAAGAATGCTCTTGAATATATTATAGAAACATGATCAGTTTTAAAAAAAAAATTATAGAAACATGATCTGTTTTTCATATGGAATAGGGAATTATAAGCATCTTCTGTGCAAGAGTTGGTGATTGATTATGAATCCAGTAATTTTTTCTTTGCTCTATCTTTCTGTCTACTAGAAAACCCACGCTTTTTCCCTCACCAGTATCCTCTTCTGTTTTCTTCTTTGTTGAATTTTCTCTTTGTTCTTTTCTTTTCCAGCATTTTTCTGTTCTTTTCATTCCTCCTCTTTCTCTTCTTTTGTGGTCTAGCTCTTCTTCTTCCGTGGCTATGCGGATGGGTTGGTTGGTAGACTAATTATGTAATTGGTTTTTTGATTGTGATGTTGCCAGGAGGTCAAAGAGATATCATTAACTCAGGTTCCGACTTTTACGAAGCCTGTTATCTTTAAGTGCAAAGAGGTAAACTTTTGAGAATATATATTTGGACTGTGCATTGCCTTTTGTGTGTAATTTAGTGACTGTTCTAGTGTATATATGCCTTATTTTCCATTTCAAAAAGTGTATATTTGCCATTCTGGTTTTTCATTCTAGTGAAGTGTGAGGGGTCGGTTGTGATGAAAAGATGAGTTAGAGGTAGGTCTAAGAAGCATTAGGGAGAGGTGGTTAGACAAGACATGGTGGATCTCCAACTTATTGAGAACATGACCTTTTTAGGAAGTTATGGAGGTCGTGGATTAGGATGGTAGGTTAGTAGGTTGTTGAGCGTCGTCTCGTTGTCCAGCGAGATTGGTTTCTCCTTGCATACCAATAGCATTAGAACTATTCTCGTAGTTTTTGGTCCTTTGATCTCTGCCACTACATGTTTATTGTGCTTCGGTTATCGTTTTATTTTTGCTGTGGTGGTTTTTCTTTTTCTTTGTATGCTTTAGAACTTCTCCTATTATTTGTAATGTCTTCATTACTTATGTTTCTCCTTTTAAATTTGCTTTGGTATGCATTACTTGAGCCAACAGTCTTTCAGATACAACCTCCCTACTTCCACAAGGTAGGGGTAAGGTCTGCGTGCACTCTACCCTCCCCAAAACCTACTGGTATGTTTTGTTTTTGGCAGGTGTGCAATTTTGAAATTACTGACTGCTGTTTCTCTCTCTCTCTCTCTGCAGGCGATTAGAAAATGTCACAGGGCTATCAATGAGTCCCGAGCTCAGAAGCGAAAGGTAATATGTTTCGTCTTGATGGTATTTATTTTACCTTGTAGCTTATGCCACCAGCCATCAATGAGTTTATATGGCAATCTTTTACTAAGTTAAGGGCTTTTGCTTGAATTCTCTTGATTACTTCTGGACTTAAATGAATTAATATTTGTGCTTTCCATGAGAGTAACATGTATTTTTCAAATAACATGAAGCTAACCTGGTGATCACATGAATTTGTTCACATTGCAGGCAGGTCAGGTTTATGGAGTTCCTCTTGAGGGCTTACAGTTGATGAAACCTGGTATCTTTCCTGATCAAAGATCATGCGGAGAAGAGTTCAGGAAGAAGTGGATTGAGGTTAGCCTTCCATCTTATCAGGAATCCGTGAAATGGCTTTTTGACGAAATATGACATCAGAATGTTCTTATTGAATGTTAAGCATTGAATCGGAAAGAAAAAAACAGTGCGTAGTTTCTCAGCATGATACAGTAATGTATGTAGTGTATGTGATGAGATTTTTCACTATGACTAGCAAAATAGTTAAGATGTCCTCTCCATTTGTGTGCTTATGGTGGTCCTGTCATATATGAATTATTGGAAGCGAGTTAAAGCTCTTGACAGTTGGCATAGATGCTGACTAACTATCATCTATGGTGGTTGATTGTTGGCAAAGAGCTAGGGCCCATTTGGTTTGGATTACGAAGTTCATTTGGACTTTATAAATAGAAGGATTTGGATTATTTAACTAATCTGCATGGCATGATGTGCTGAACAAGGGTAAAAACAACTATGCCTTAATCCCAATCAAGTACGGGTTGGTTGAATGAATCTTTGCCATCAAGTTGTTCCATGGGTTGAACATGGATGAGTTTCACTAAAATATAAAATGACTTTTAGCTAAGGTGGATTTTTCCTATGCTATCCATGATTTGTCGTGGTTTTAAAGTTGATTTACCGAAGCATCTTTATTAATTTAGGTAATATCAAGCCAAACCTATGAATGGTTCAGATTTTGTAATCAAAAAGGGAGGGGAACAAGTAGCTATCTTATCATACATGTCACACTGTTCTCTTGTGTGTGTTGACTTTATTGGAGACTACTGCATTCTTCCCGCTGAATGACAACATTTTCACTTGGAATAATCTATCAATTACACCTCAGTCCCAAATTCAGATATATGAATACATGAAACATTTTTGAGACGAGGGTCTTTCGGAAACAACTTCTTTATCTCTATGAGGTAGTGGTAAGGTCTGCGTACATTTTACCCTCCCCAGACTCTTCTTGTGGAATTCCACTGGGTATGTTGTTGTTGAATATATGAAATCATTTGAGTCCCATTTCATTCCCATACCAAGCGATTTATCCTTTTTGGACAAACTAGGGGTTCCTTAATCAAAAGACAAACTAGGGGTTCTCTAAGAGTTGAGGTTCTTTAAAGTGAAAACATAAGAGTATGGACGGGATCAATTTAAAGCTTAAATTGGATAGGTTTTTTTTATCAAGGATGGAAATTTCTCTGTGAACGAAAAAGATTGATGGCATATGATCATTTGAATTGAAATTTTCTGAGGAATTTGTTGCCAAGGATGAGATTTGGAACAAAATGGTGAAAGTGGATTAGACAGTGCATAAGCTCAGTGAAATTCTCCATTTTGATCAACAGAAGTCCATGTGGCTTCTTCTCATCATACAAAGGCCTGAGACTAGGGGATCCTTTATCCCCTTTGCTCTTTATCTTAGCCATGGAAGGATTGAGCAACCTATTCTAGACTGCAAAAGTCAAGGGGTGGATCAGAGGTTTCCAAGTGGGGAATAATGCAAGAAACAATCTAGAGATTACTCATCTATAGTATGCAAATGAAACTCTAGTATTTTGTGATGCAGTAGAGGAGCAGATGCTGATTTTGAGGGCCATCTTCAACATTTTCGAGGCTGTGTCAGGTTTGCACATAAACTAGAGCAAGAGTTTCATCTATCCAGTCACAGTGATATATGTATAAGACTTAGCTAACAAACTAGGAGGGAAAGTGGGTGAATTACCAACAACCTACTTGGGAATGCCTTTGGAGGCTAAGAGCAAGATAAAAGAAATATGCAGTGGAGTAATTGAAAAGTGTGAAAGAAAGCTCACAAACTGGAAGTGTCAATGTTTATCTTCAGGTGGCAGACTAACTCTAGTTAACAATGTTCTGGATGCCCTTCCCTCGTACATGATGTCATTGTTCCCTATACAGGCTAATGTAACCAAGAGGTTGGATGCAATTAGGAGAAACTTTTTATGGCCGGGCCATGAAGATAGTAAAAAAAATCATTAAATCAAATGGGATGAACAGTTGGTAAGCAAGAGCGGGGTTGGACTCAATATCAGAGAGCTGAGTACTCAAAACAAGAGTTTGATGATGAAATGGCTGTAGAGATTTGTCTCACCAGAAGTATCTCAGTGGAAGGAAGTAATAACAAAAAATATGGCAGGGAGGACAAATAGATGATAGAGATGATGACCAACCCCTATAATTATAGTGTATGGAAATATATCATGAACCTATGGCAACCGGTCAGGGAGAGAACAAGCTGTAAGGTGGGTAATGGAGAAAAAGTAGCTTTCTGGAATCACATTTGGTGTGGACAGGAGACACTCAAACCTGCTTTCCCAGTACTATATAATCTGAGCCAAGCACAAGAAGCAACAGTGGCTGAACTATGAATTGGACAAGGGTGGATCCTGTTTTTGAGAGGAACCTAAATGATTGGGAGATGACAACTATAGCAAGATTTCATGTCACAATGAATATGGCAACCAATCTGACAAGAGAGGAATACAGACTGGTATGGAAAGGGGAGAGAGGAGGAGACTTCACTGTAAAATCTGCATAATCTGCATACAGAGAACTTAGTTCTACTGAGGTGCAGCAAGAAGGATGACTCTGCAGGTCAGGAGGATGAAGGAGGCAGTCTTGCCACATGGGAACTTGAACAAGAGGAAGTTTAATCTAGAATCTAGATGCTATCTATTTGAAGATCTGGTGGAGACAGTCAACCATCTCTTGTTACACTGCAAATGGACAGATCAATTGTGGCAGATGTTCATACACAAGAGGAAGATCAAGTGGACAAAGCCTGGGAGAATCATAGAAGTCCTACAGTTCTGGAACAAGGATAGAAATCCAGGAAAAACGATAAGAGATGGAGGATTATCCCAGCTTGCATTTGGTGGAAAGTTTGAAAGGGAGCGAATCAAAGGTGTTTTGAAGGAAAACAGAACAACATTCAGAAGATAAGCCAGAGGAAAATACTGAACTCTGAGCCTCTCCATTTTATCCCTTTTTATGAAATTTCTGAGAGGTCAACCTCCATTTTGCCATTTTTCATTATTTTCGTTGTGTATTGAATGCAATAATTTTGGTGCGAGTGACGTACATTACTGTCTTCCTGTCCTTATCATTGAGCCACTGTAGATGCAACACGATTTACCTTACGTCCTTGGCCAAGAAAGGAAAAAGTATGTGAAAGATTGAGTACAGGTTCATTCATTACCCGTCAAGTTAATATTGTATCATTCATGTTTCTTGCTCATAATTTGCTTGACTCTTAGGTGAGCTCACAAACCAAAGTCACTAGAAAATATTACCGAAGTCATTGTCTTGGGTCAGCTGTTAGTATAGGCATTCTGTTGCTGTTATTATGCTTGCGATATTCACTTCATCTACAATGGTTTGTGCAGCCCTTCTTTAAAGTTTAGTTTGGAGGAAAGTTTGTATTTTTTTGATGTGGAAGTTCATTCATTACTTGCAGTTATTTTGTTTGAAGTTACTCTTTAGTTCTTATGATATAATTTTTGATGCGCTATTGATAAATTTAACTGGAATTGACTATGAAAATTTGCACTTATTCCCAGGGTTTGTCCCAACAGCATAAAAGGCTAAAGTCTTTGGCTGATCATGTTCCCCACGGTTATCGGAGAAAGTCCCTTTTTGAAGTCCTTATCAGAAATAACGTGCCATTACTAAGAGCAACATGGTTTGTCAAAGTAACTTATCTCAATCAGGTAACAATATATGTTGATAGGTGATACTGGATTTAAAATAATTTTAATACTTGTACTATTAGAAGGATCAGATTATACTTTATTCTTGCAGGTTCGCCCTGGCACATCCAGTATATCATCTGGGGTGCCAGACAAAACACATATTTCCCGCTCTGAGCAATGGACAAAAGATGTTATTGATTATTTGCAATATTTGTTGGATGAGTTTATTTCAAGAAACAGTGTCCATTCTGCTTTAAATATCAGAGACCGGTCGCCGCAAATGGTTTATGCAGGATCAATTCAGCTCAAGAGTGATCCAACCTTGGGGACTACCGATAGTGAAGAGCCTTCGATTCATTTTAAATGGTGGTATGTTGTGCGCATTTTACAATGGCATCACAAAGAAGGGTTGCTTATCCCGTCACTTGTTATTGATTGGGTGCTCAACCAACTACAGGTATGGTCTTCTTAAACATGTCTTTCAATCTCAATGACAATGTTAAATGGCTGGCCAATTATTTTCTGTCTTTTTCTTTTGGCTGGGATTGTGATATCTTCTAACTTGTGCTTTTCAGGAAAAGGAATTACTTGGGGTTCTGCAGTTGTTATTACCTATAATTTATGGTTTCATAGACACTGTTGTATTATCTCAGTCTTGTGTGCGCACTCTGGTGGGAATAGCTATTCGTTTCATCCAAGAACCTTCTCCTGGTGGATCTGACCTTGTTGACAACTCTCGTAGGGCTTATACTATAGCTGCTCTTGTTGAGATGCTTCGATATCTGATGCTGGCTGTGCCTGATACTTTTGTCGCTTTGGATTGTTTTCCTATGCCCTCATGTGTGATGACCAATGTGGTGGCTGATGGGAGTCTCTACTCAAAGGTAACTGAGGATTCCAGAAAGGTTAAAAGTGGCCCTTTTGAAGTTGCTTATTTTCTTAGAGATAAAGGTCCGGAGGTTCAGTCTGATTTTTATTCCATCAGTCGTGCTGTATCTTCAATTCAGAAGCGGGCAAAGCATCTTGCAACAGCTGCAAGACCCGGTCATCCTGGGCAAAGTTTCGTCAAAGCTTTACATGCCTTGGATAAAGCCCTTGCGCATGGGGATTTGAGAGAGGCATATAAGTTTCTTTCTGAGAATGTTCATGAGAGTTCTATTGATGATTGTTGGTTTGCAGAAGTCAGTTCCTGTTTGCGTTCCTCGCTCAAGTATATCCAGGGTGTTACTTTGTCATCTATTTGTTCCGTTTTCTTCATCTGTGAGTGGGCAACTTGTGATTTCAGGGATTTCCGTTATGCACCACCACGTGGAATAAAGTTCACTGGGAGGAAGGATTTTTCTGCTATATATGTTGCTGTAAGGCTTTTGAAACTGAAGATGAGAGAGACAGGAATTTCATCAAGGCCCAGGGACCTTAAAATTGTAAAGAATAACCATCTCCGAAAAGATCCTGTTCAATTGACTAACTATGCTGGTAGGACCCCTGCTAGTGGTGCTTCTGAATCTCTCTGTAAATCAAGGCGTGCCCGTGAAAAATGTGGTGATTTCCTAGGTATGTTTGATAGTCCAAGCCCTTTGCATGATATTATTGTGTGCTGGATAGATCAGCATGAAGTGCAAAATAAAGAAGGTTCCAAACGTCTTCTTCTACTGATTATCGAACTTATCCGAGCTGGAATTTTTTACCCACCAGCATATGTGAGGCAGCTCATTGTTAGTGGAATAATGGATGGTGATGGACCTCTTTCTGATCCCGTGAAACAAAAAAGACACTGTAAAATCTTGAAGCACCTACCTGGTCCTTACGTTCGTGATGCTTTAGAAGAAGCTCGAATTGCTGAATCCCCTGTCCTTTCAGAGATAGTGAATGTCTACTGCAATGAACGTAAGCTAGTCCTTCATGGGTTGATTGATAGCTGCGACATTGCTTCTGGCAGTTCTTACCATAAGCGTAAGCCTCGTCCTAACTCTGGTGAAAGTCTATCTGCTCCCTATATTGATCAGTTGAGATCTTCTGAGTCTGGATCCTTTATGTCGTCCAAAAATGTTGGAAGAGGTGTTGAGCTTGAAGAGTTGAAAAGGTCAATTGCAGCATTGCTGCAATTTCCAAGCTCTTCATCAACAGATACTGGAGTTGATGACTCTCAGGTAAGTTTGAAGAAGGCTGTTTATGGTAACAACGGGATGGATAACAGTGAAGGAACACCTGGGTGTGAAGAATGCAGAAGGGCAAAGAAACAAAAATTAAGCGAAGAGAAAAGCTCTTACAGTCAGATCTATCCCCAAAATCCATCAGATGATGAAGAGACTTGGTGGATGCGAAAAGGCCAGAAGTCCACCGAGTCTATTAGAGCAGAACCCCCTCCTAAACCACCCAAGACAGCTTCAAGGGGTCGGCAAAAAATTGTCCGTAAAACTCAGAGTCTTGCACACTTGGCTGCAGCCAGGATTGAAGGTAGTCAGGGAGCATCCACAAGCCATGTTTGTGATAGTAAGGTTAGCTGCCCACATCACAGGCCTGGTATTGAAGGCAGCGTTCCCAAGTCAGCAGATGGTATCAGAATGCCTAATGGAGATGTTGTTTCTATTGGGAAAGTTTTGAAGCGGCTATGTTTTATGGATAAGTGGACCATGACTGTTTGGTTGATAGGTATTGTAAAGCAGCTAGTGGAAGATTCTGAGAAGACTGTGACTAAGGCTGGCCAATATGGTCGACCAAACTCTGGTGCTGATGAACGGGGTGGTGCGTGCTGGAAGCTTGGTGAAGATGAATTATCAGCGGTGTTATATCTGATTGATGCTTGTGATGAATTAGTTTTGGCAGCCAGATTCCTTTTGTGGTTGTTACCTAAGGTTCTTGGCAGCTGCAGTGCTACAGTTCATGGTAGTAGGAACATTCTAACAATTCCTAAGAACACAGAAAACAATGTCTGTGAAGTAGGCGAAGCATATCTATTATCATCTATGCGGAGGTGAGCTCTCTATTTTTTGTTATCTAGGATGGTGACATTAGTTCTTTTTCTGAAGTTGTTTCGTTATCAGGTTTTGAACGTTTTGCCATTGTCGTTTCTAATTGATTAGTTATTAACATGTGTATTTTAGCTCTGGCTGCATCTTTCGTAAAAGGTAGAAATTACATTTTCTCGATGTGAAGGATCAATTAAAAAAGATGACCACAATAAATTACTACTATTATTTTCATGTGTAAAATGCTTTCAAATTCTTTTTGTGCAGATAAAACTTGTTTTTTACTTGTTACCTATAAGCTGGGACTTCTGTACTTATTTAATAAAAAATAACTATTTTAGTCTTCTTTAGTAGCTACTCTATGAACGGAGTCAGATTTAGGGTAAATATCACAAGATGTTTGCTTCTCTTCTTTTTTCTGGTTGAATTATTCTGTTTTTTTTTTTTTTTTCTGTTTAGTTATGGTTGGACTGCATCCTTAGGTCATTGGCTTGAATTATTTGGCCATCTCTTGGAACTATTACTAGATTGCTATCTGGTTTTGAATTATTCTGTGGCGTCTTCTGTTTAATCAAGTTTTGAACTACACTCTTGAGATTTAGGGTTGAACTATTGGACCAGCTTTATGCTTACCTCCTGCAATGTCTTTGGTCCAGGTATGAAGGCATCAGTGTTGCTGCTGACATTATTCCTGAAACATTGTCTGCGCTGATGCATCGTGCTCAAACTATTCTGACATCAAATGGAAGAGTTTCAGGTTCACCAGCCGTAATCTATGCGCGGTATCTCTTGAAAAAGTATGGTAGTGTTGGTAGTGTTACTGAATGGGAGAAGAATGTCAAGTCAACCTTTGACAAGAGACTTGCTTCTGAAGTTGAATCTGGAAGACTGGTGGATGGAGAGTTTGGATTTCCACTTGGTGTCCCAGTGGGAGTGCAGGATCCAGATGATTATTTCCGGCAGAAGATAACTGGTGTTCGGGTATCTAGGGTTGGTTTGAGCATGAGAGACATTGTGCAAAAAAAGGTTGATGAAGCTGTCAATTATTTTTACGGCAAAGACAGAAAACTTTTTGGGTCTAACTCTGGAAAAATTCCTGGATTCCAAAAATGGGAAGATGTATATCAGATCGGTCAGCAGATTGTGATGGGATTAATGGATTGCATGAGGCAGACAGGTGGTGCTGCTCAGGAAGGAGACCCAACATTGGTTTCCTCCGCTATATCTGCAATTGTTATCAATGTTGGGCAAGTCATAGCAAAGATTCCTGATCTGACTGCTAGTAATAATCACCTGAGTTCATCCACTTCTGCTTCATTGCAGTTTGCACGATGCATCTTACGCATTCATGTAATATGTCTTTGTATACTTAAGGAGGCTCTTGGAGAGCGTCAAAGCCGCGTTTTTGAAGTTGCTCTTGCTACAGAAACATCCTCCGCCCTTGCACAACTTTCTGCTCCTGGAAAAGCTCCTCGATCTCAGTTTCAGTTGTCTCCGGAATCCAGTGATAGTAATCTGTCCAGTGATATTCTCAACAATTCAAGTAGGGTAGCCATTGGGCGGGCTTCAAAAATATCTGCAGCTGTGTCTGCACTTGTTATCGGGGCAATTCTTCAGGGAGTTTCTAGCCTCGAGAGGATGGTCTCCCTCTTCAGATTGAAGGATGGATTGGACATTGTCCATTTTATGAGGAGTATGAGGTCCAATTCAAATGGGAATGCGCGTTCAGTTGGGACGATAAAAGCAGATAGTTTGGCTGAAGTTTCTGTCCACTGGTTTAGGGTGCTTGTAGGGAATTGTAGAACAGTTTCGGATGGATTTATTGTAGATCTTCTGGGTGAAGTTTCTATTCTGCCCCTATTTAGAATGCAGCGGATGCTACCTTTAAACTTGGTCTTCCCTCCTGCATATTCAATGTTTGCGTTTGTTCTATGGAGGCCATTGATTCTCAATGCAAGTTCCGGGACACGTGATGAGGTTCAGCACTTGCATCACTCTTTAATGTTGGCTTTTGGTGATGTGATAAAGCACTTTCCCTTTCGCGAAGTATGTTTGAGAGACACACACAGTCTTTATGACCTCATAGCTGCTGATACTGTTGATTCTGATTTTGCATCCCTGTTAGAAGCTAGTGGTGTTGACTTGCGCTCGAAGGCTTCTGCCTTTGTGCCACTCCGCGCACGGCTTTTCCTAAATGCCATTATTGATTGTAGAATACCACAGACAATTGCTAAACTGAATGACGGAAATCAGGTGGCATTACAAGGGGAGTCGAAGTTCCATTGTGCTGATAATGAGACAAAGCTTCTCGATAGGCTAGTATACATTTTGGATACCTTGCAGCCTGCCAAGTTTCATTGGCAATGGGTGGAGCTAAGGCTCCTGTTGAACGAGCAAGCTGTCATTGAAAAGCTGGAGGCGCATGATCTCTCTTTAGTTGAAGCTTTAAGATCCCTCTCACCAAACACTGATAAGGCATCAGTCTCAGAGAATGAGAGCAACATTATTGAAATGATCCTTACCAGGTTGCTTGTTAGACCTGATGCTGCTCCGCTTTTTTCTGAAGTTGTACATCTTTTGGGGAGGTCACTTGAGGATTCTATGGTATTACAGGCTAAGTGGTTTCTAGGAGGCAATGATGTTCTTTTAGGAAGGAAATCCGTTCGTCAGCGGCTCAATAATATTGCTGTAAGTAGAGGTCTTTCAACTAGAGCTCAATATTGGAAGCCGTGGGGGTGGTGTATTACCAACTCTGATCCCACCTCAAGCAAGAGAGAAAAGTTCAAATCTGAAGTTTCCTCCATAGAAGAAGGAGAATTGGTGGATGAAGGGACTACCTTGAAGCGGCCTATGAAGGGGTCTGGTCGTGCTGTTGATGTTGAAAGGCTCCATGTCAGTCAGCAGCATGTCACTGAGAGAGCCCTTGTTGATCTAATTCTCCCTTGTCTTGATCAAGCTTCAGATGATTCACGAAGCACATTTGCTAGTGATATGATCAAACAGATGAACCATATTGAGCAACAAATCAATGCAGTTACTCGTGAAGCAAGCAAGCCTGCTGGAACAGTTGCTTCTGGAATTGAAAGTCCAACAACTAAAAGCAGCCGCAAGGGAACGAGAGGTAGCAGTCCTGGGTTAGCCAGACGAGCCACTGGTCCAGCAGAAACAGTACCACCTTCACCTGCTGCATTGCGAGCATCATTGTCATTGCGCTTCCAGTTCATCCTGAGACTATTCCCTATAATATATGCAGATAGGTAAGAATATGCGATTGAGTTCCAAACATACCACTACTATCTGTAAATATAGCTGTGTCAGACTGTTGTCTGGTTTTCTTCATTGAAGCTCATATTATATAATACTTGTATATACCATGACCTGAGGAATCAGTACAGCGATTAGCTGATATGAGTTGTAGTTTTATACCATTAAATTAAGTTTCTATGTTAGGGTTGCAGCTAATCTACTGTATTGATAATAGAGTTATGGTGGTGAGTAATTTTATGCAACATGCATTATTGCTTGCCGTTAAGGGCTGATTTTAAGGAATATATCCATTGTGGTATTCAAATTATACTTCTGAAGTCGCAGGAGGTTTGTCTATATATTATGCTAATCGTCATATTTGACTGTGTCAGGGAGCCATCAGGGCGTAATATGAGACACATGCTTGCCTCAGTTATATTACGTATCCTTGGAAGTAGGGTAGTGCATGAAGATGCTAGCCACTCTTTTAATCAATCTTGTAGTTCGAAGAGAGAAGTAGATTCACTTGTGGAGGCTTCTGCTACTGCTTCTGTGGTTATGTCCTTAGAAAGTCTCTTTGATCGTTTATTGCTGTTATTTCATGGTTTGCTGAGTAGCCACCAACCACGCTGGCTCAAGTGGAAATCAAGCTCTAAGTCGCCCAGTGAATCTAGCAAGGACTACTCTGCATTTGACCGCGAGGGAGCCGAGAGTCTCCAGGTATGATTTTTGTCTGACCTTTAGTATGCAGAGTCTGATAGAATTAATTAGTACATCTGTATCTTGAGTTAGTAACCTTATGTTGAAGGTAGTTTTTGACTGGAAACACTTTACCAGATGGAAAATGGTAAATTTCTAGGTCCAACTTCATGTTCTGGTGTAAAAGCATGTAAATGATGTAGTCTTTCCTCTCCATATTATGCAGCCATTACGTATTTGTTAAATACAACGTCTTAGTATAAATACTAGTAAAATGAGACTTCATATGAATGAGTGGTACTTTTATCTGAGGTTTACTCATTGGCACGCTTTGTGAAGAAACTTGGATGCAGCTACTACCAATGTATAATTAAAATAGAATATATGCAGATAGGTTATAGCGAGAGAATATTTAATCGTGCATATGTTTTAAGGTTGCTATAGCAATGGAATGGGATTCTAAAATCGCCATGTGGGGAGATAATTTGGATTAAGTTTACTCATTAAAGAATAAAACAAAAGACTGACTTGGGTAAGAGATCAGTTGATATTTGGAAGAAAGTTATGTAGATGAAGCTGACTCCCTTCTAGATGTGATAGAGTCCTGTGGGCTGAGCAGGATACATTTTTGCTTGTTTGGTTTAGGTGTGCTATTGTAATTCACTTTTATGGATTTCTTGTTGCATTATCTAAAAGTTTAAGCTGGTAGACGGGTGTTTTTTTAAAATTTATTTTTAGTTCTTCACTTCCCCTCTTTAGACCTTGCTTCTTTTCCAGTTTTCCTTGGCCAAGAACCTGAAATTATTTGTTGGCCAGTGGCTGTGTGAGGCCTTGAGCTCATGACCTCTACTTGCTCTTGTACCATGTTATTGGACGAATGGGAGGAGAGTTGGAGACAGTTAAGAAGCTTATTATTTTGTAAAAGCTTAGCTGGTTTTTTTTCTTGTAATAACGTGTTTTAAGGTCTTTTTGCAATCACCATATTTTTGTCCATTACCTTTAATATGTTGGATTTTGGAGCAGATTTTAGTTCGGTCTTCGAGTTTGTTTCCCTAGAATGAAGTGTTCTCCAGGTTCATTTGTGATTTTAGTATCCAGATGACAAAATGACCACAGCCATCTCCATGTGAATGTTGTTTGTGTTTGGTTCCCAGAGTGTATTTCTGTGAGATGACATAGTTGCATTGTTCCAAGTGTAACTGAAAACACAAATAACGAAGACTTGTTTCTTAAAAATCATGATTTGTTAAATTATATTTATGAACATCTTGTCATTACCTGTCTTCCTGAAGCCCATATTAAGTTTTATCAAATTGCAAGCAATAGAATATTAAGCATGTCATCATGATGCAAGTATAGCTAGTAACTTTTCATCTTATGCAAAGCACCTCTCTTCTAATAGCCCGTATCCCAGTATCCCATGTACCCTTTCTGTAGATTCTTGGCTGGGTTTCAATGTATTTTTGTCCTTGTATTGACTTAGTAAATGATTCTTTCAAGTTTGATGAATTCCCTAACCAACCTTTTCCTGGATATTTTTGAATGGTAAATAACGACTCTTTTAGAATTTATTTATCCGATAAGTTGTCCATTCTTTAGCTGATGTATATGTGGTGATAAGTTGCATGACGGTGCTCCATTATATTCTTGATTGGTGCAGAATGATTTGGATCGGATGCAGTTGCCTGAAACAGTCAGATGGCGCATCCAATGTGCCATGCCAATTCTTTTCCCTTCTGCTAGGTTGTCAATATCTTGTCAGCCCCCATCCGTAGCACCTGCTGCTCTCAGTTATCTTCTACCCAGCAACCCAGTATCTGTGTTGCACTCTTCTGGTGGTTCAAACCAAACTCAGAGGAATCCAGGTTCATTAGTAAGAACTGCCACGAGTGTCGCTGGGAAGACGAAGCACATATCATCTCAGCAAGAGAATGATCTTGAGGTGGATCCATGGATTCTTTTAGAGGATGGGGCAGGGTCAAGCCACTCATCCAGTAACTCTCCATCGGTTGGTGGGGGTGATCATGCCAATCTGAAGGCATCCAACTGGCTTAAAGGAACTGTAAGGGTTAGAAGGACAGATCTCACATATATAGGTGCAGTAGATGAGGACAGCTGATGAATTGCGTAATTTCTTTTTGATTTGGGTGAGGGAAAGAGCCGAGACAGGTCTTTCAGCTGATGCACTTGTTTGGTGTCTGGAGTCACCAATGTCAGTGTTGCTCTATTTGCCTTTGGCGGTATATGAAGCTGCTAGGAGGCCCATTCTTTTCTGGGGCATTCGCTTGCAGACAAAACGCAAAGCAACTTTTCTCTAGCCTTCCCATCCAACTGCTCTAGAACCCAGCTCAACAACTAACTTGTTCGTTAAGCCCCTTCCTAGATTTTGCCCAAATATTGGTGCTGTTCAGTGGTGGTTGTACATATTGGAATTATTGTTTTCCTTATGTTGAGCTGTTTAGAATATTCAAAGGAATGATATGTAGCTGTTTCATGATATGCAAAGTCATTGGTATCCTCAAAATCAGAGAAAAAATTCTTGCCAGCCATCTGTATGCTCTCATTAACTGATCTTCTTGTTACTGCCACACACACACACACACACCTGCACACACACTCTCAGACACCCAAAAAGAAAAAAAAAAGAGAAATAAGAAAAAAGCGCGTGTGTGCTCGTATTCAAGGATAGAGGGTTTGATGCTGTTGATTAGCATTTGCATTTCACCATAATAGTACTATTGAACATATTCAGTCCCCATGCTTGCTTGCATAAGTTCATTGTGGCTTTGATATTATGTTTTGTATGCAATCTGAGGAGTCGGGTTTGCTTGGATTTGAGATTTCTGATTTTGCACTTCTACTACTAGTCTAGTGCACGACTAATAATATTCTCTTTGCAGATTATGCTGGGTTTTCTATTGGTAGTTATTTCCAAAGATGATATTGGGGGAGGTGATTAGACAAAATTTAACGCAACTCTATATCATCAAAGACATTATCTTAGATATGGGGGAGGTGATTAGACAGAATTTAATGCAACTCCATATCACCAAGGATATTATTTTAGATAGAAAGGAGTGAAGGTCGTACATTAGGGTGGAAGGTTAATTGACTGGTAGAGGTAGGATGATGTCTAGCCTTGTGGTATAGTAGGTTACTCGTGTCATTATATCTTATGTTTGATTAGTGTATGTTTCATATTTGTTTCTTTTATTGTATTCATATATTATCATTTGTTTTCCGCTTTAGTCATTTATCTTTCATATCTAGTATCTTCTGCTTTTGGGGCCTGATATTTTTGAGTTGAGGGTCTTTCGTAAACAGTCTCTGTATCTCTATGAGGTAGTGGTAAGGTTTGCGCATATTTTACCTTGCCTAAATTCAACTTGTGGAATTCCACTGGGTATGTTGTTGTAGTTATTTCCAAAGATGAACGTGCAAGGGATATTGCTTTTATTATTTTGCTAAGTTTTAAGTTCCTAATGTTTTTTTTGTGTTAGTTTTTCTAGGAACTGTTGTTTGGGGTTTCACTATTCTTTAGGGTGGCAAGGGAGGAAGGAAAGAAAATGCATGACACTTGTTCTTGTCGAGGTTGGAGTGAATAGTGAACATGATTACTCCAGACAAATCAATATGTAATATCACTTGTTGAATGTGTCTTCTCAATTCTACCAAGGGTAGTGATTTTCCTCGTCTTTCTTTAAAGAAAGTGATTTCTTAAAAAGATATTTTAACCAACGGAATACGTAAAAACCACCAAAATGTTATCTTAACTTATTTAGGTTGGTTTTGGACATCTTCACCTACATGTATTGCACAATGCACAAAGCGTCCATGAAATATATGATTCTCAGAGTTTTTGGAAATACGAAAGAAGTCTTCTTGCCTATTTCTGAATTTCATAAATACTCTCTTCACTTGAAACATGAATTAAGAAACAGTGAATAATAGGGGTAATTTTATCAAATCATCTTGAATATAATATCTCATAAAAAATATAATACGGAAATGACATATATTAATGATGAGGGTAATTTAAGAAGTAATCTCTTGATTTCATAAAGTGAACAAATATTATTAGATATTTTATTTTTAATGTAATTGACAAGTAAAGACGAACGAAGAAAGTAAGAGTTCGAGAGAATCAATCAATCATGCCTTAAATAAGAATTCTCTTCGTTTATCTGTTTCCTGTAACAAACAAAGGTATGTGCATTTATGTTCTTATTTCCTGTTGTTTCCTTAGTTCCAACCTGGATAAATATTTATTATACTTCTTTTATATTTTCTCCATTCTTTTTTATTTGTGCATTTTGGACTTTACACTTCTCTCAAAGAAATATGATTAATATGAATATTTTATTACAATGTCCATATTAATTGATGAATAGACTAAGGTCTTGAGAAATAATTGAAAGAAGAAGTAATTAATTTTGAGTGTAAAATAAAAAAATATTTTTCTTTTATTGATACGTTATAAGTGACAAAGTAAAGGAAAAAAAATCTATTTTTTAAAATAATAGATAAGTAATAATGAACGGAAGAGTATATTGTCAAAACAAAAATTTTTCACTTGTCCATTATGCTAAAAATAAATGTAAACTTTTATTTATTTAGTTGGAAAAAATTAAGAGAGTTTAATTACTATTTATATCCATTTCACTCTTATTATTAACTAGTATCATTTTCAATTTTTAAGTAACTTGTAGGAGCAATACTTGAGAGAATTATGAAAAACAGTAACTGAAGTCTGAAACTGAAACCAAATGCCAAAAAATAAATTCTAAGGAAGGAATCAAGAATCTGTTCTTTTTTGAAATTGAAATTGTCAAGAATCTGTTCTTATGAATTTTCAAGAAAAAATATTTATTATTATTTCTTTTTGTAGGGGGTAAGGGAAGGGGAGATGGAGGAGGGATTACAAGGTGAGAAATCGAACCCTCAAATAACAATGTGAAAGTTCAGGTAACCAACTAATTGAGCTAATAAGATTCAAATTAACATGTATGTCTTCACGGAAGGATCAAACAGAATAAAAATATAAAACTACAGAATTTGGTTCTTGAATTTTAAGTTTTGAATATACAAAACCATGAAGTAAAACAAAACAAAACATATTTTCCAAGTTTGAGTACTTCTCTCAAATTACACAATCGATGTGGTTCGAGTTCTCGACTTAGTTCTATCCTATTCAGTATCCAAAGAAGGCTTTGCTTACTGCAGTTCCTATTCTTCTTGGTTTTTCATTGTCTTATCTACAAAAAGTACATCTTCGATCCACGCAACAATGTTGAATGCCAAACTTTCCAGCACTCTGGAATAGCTTTCCAGGATTGCTTTCCCAACATCCTGCAAGAATCAGTATTTCATTGTTCAATTATCTATTCAAGTGTAAGTCATGGACTCTAAAGAAGATATGTGTATAACTTTACCCTATTGCAGTGAATCTTGCTTGTGTCCAATGTTGTTTGTGAGAGTTCGGGATACCTTTGTTTCAAACAAAACAGCAAACTTTCTGCTCGTTCTGCTAAGACATTATTCTTATCAGTCCGATCATCAGAGACTAGATCTTTTACCATGACCCATGATGATTTAGCGTGAGGCATGCATGATTTACGTCTCCACGTATACATTGAAGCTTCAACTTTGTCAGCAAGCTCTAAAGCTTCATGTTCAGAGCTTATGTTTAGACTGTCTAGGAGCTGTTCAGGGGAAAATTTCTCCGCTGAATACAAGTGGCGATACATAGAGTCTCCAACACTTGCCTTTCCACTCTGTAGCAAAATTACATCCTCATTACTATTCCATGCTTGTGTATTATAATTTGAGTACATCAAACAAGTATTTGGTACGATTCATGATAGGGTACCTTAGGGAGTGATGCCATGTATGATTCTGGGATTTCCATTTCAGCAAGGATGCTGCTATTGATGGCCATTGCTGCTTTGTGAATTTGGTTGGCGCAATCGCGCTTGTGTCTCAAGTGCTTCCTTTCCTTCTCAGATATGCCACCAGAAGGAACACAAACAACTGGTAACCACCACTTCTCTTCCTTGCGCTGAGGTTGAGGCTGAACCTGAACAATCTTCCTGAACGATCCTGCACGTGTTGAGTTGTTTGACATGCTTCCTTTCTCAGCATACCAGAACTCTGTGATCTCAAAACTGTCCAAGATTTCCTGTAAAGATCTAAAAATTTTAGCTTCACCCTGGCTAAAGCAGATCTGCTTAGAATTTGGTTTTGGAGATAATATTTATGGTCTTACAAGGAGCATGGTATCGAGTTTTCTCAATGCAGGAAGGTTGATGTGAATATCTGACCGCGGCCTGCTTGTCAATGCCTGAAAGTATTGACATGTGTTAGCAGTTAGACGAGCAAAATCCGAGAAGAGAGTAATTCTTATACTGAAGAAAATGTTCTCACCTCAATAGTGGCTCCATCTTGTAGCATCTGTGTCGTACTAACAAATTCTACAATGTAATCACATACGGATAAGAGACAATTCATTTCTCTCTTCCACATTATTTTCTTGTCAGGATGTAAAGGCTCCAATCTTTGGTGTTGACCAAACACAGATGCTGAAGAAAAAAACACCAATCAGTAAAACAAGAAACAGAACAAAAATTAAACTTGATGCATTTAAGAAACTTTTACCATAAAGATTAGTGATAGCATTTGAGATTGTGACTGCTGTTGCAACCCCTTTGCCCCCTCCTGACATGTCTTCTCCCAATAACAGCTTCGAAAATCTCTCCTTCATTAATTCAAGCTCTACGAATTTTTCCATACAAAAAGTTAGCAAATTCATATGAAACTTGAAAAATTGTGTCATGTCAAATGTAAACTTACCTAAATCTACTGTCTCAGGATCATCTGCAATTGTCTTGTGCTGCCTCATTCCAAGTCTCGAAAGCACTGCACGAGTGGGAGATTTCAGACTCCGCGAGCTCATAGGTGAACCCGTCTCAGACCAACTATTTTCATCTGTATGCTCAGAAAAGGCTGAAGTCTCTGAGTTGGTTCTGCAATAGGCGAAAGAATTGCCACTCAACGTCGAAAGACCTGTTGTTTCAGTAGGTGATTGATCATCCAGAGAAGAAGGTGATGGCTGATATCCATATCCCACATCATAACTTTCATCAGGACTTGAAATGTTATCCATTTTGGCCAAATTCCGCAATCAAATCTGCATAACAATCAACAAAATGCCACAAAAGTTTATTTCAAGATTTGTAAGCAAAAGTTCAAGAAAATTGATGACTTATTTCAAATCCAAGAACTCTTTAACTACCCGGGAACTCAACTGAAATTAAAAAAACCCCACAGAATCTACAGCTAAAAGAAAAAGCAAACTGATTTATTTATACTCTTTAGAGACAAAAGCAAAAGAGAAACAGCATGTGTCATTGTTAAACTGTAACTTTATACAACTCTCTGAATATGCAGCAAAGTTTATACACAAAAGCAATCTTGAAGATGAAGATTTTTCAGAAATTTTGAACATTTAAAGCCAACGGTAAACTATTCATTTTTTTTTATGTTACCTTTTTAACAGTCACAGAATTTTGAATTTGAAACAGTTGAAATCTAATACTCAAGAAAGTTTGAAACTGTTCCCTCTTCTTCTTCTTTTTTTATATCTACTGAACCCCTTTTCTTCAAAAAAGAAATCTTGATTTATTTCATCAAGAAAAAACAAATCTTGATTACCCTTTTGCTGAAAATGGCTAATAAAGTTGTGGGCTTTTCTTGAAAATGTACAATGAGGCATGCATTATATGTTAGTCAGATTATATTAATACATGGTTTATATCATTTTTAAGAAAATAAATAAGATAAAATTTTATATGGTTATAATTATATTAATTTATAATTGCATGATAAATAATAAATTAGTGTTGTACACACGAATGAGCTGGTCCATGGGATGGCTTCCTTCACCTCAAGGGCTGTATTGCTTATAAGGTCAATAATAATTAAAAATTAGATTTGGTGGGAATTAAGAAAGGAAAAAGAAAAAAGAACATAAAGAATTTGTCTTTACTTCAGTTATAGCTATTACATTTATCCGTCTGTCTTATTTTTTTGGTCCATTCTTGATAAAAAATACTTTGGACACATTTTATATATCTTCAGTTTAACATCTTAATAATAACGATAATATATCTAATGAAATTTCACATGTGGGTTTGAAGAGAATAAAATGTATGCAGACTTCGTCACTATCTCATAGAGATAGAGAAACTGTTTGACTGTTTTCGGAAAACCCTCGTCTAAAATATCAAGCCTCATAAGCAGAAAATACTCGATATGAAAAAAAAAGGGGAAAAAAAAAGGAAAGTGACTAATAATGAAAAGCAAATGAGACATCTAAAGATTCAATTTTTTTTTTGATTTTTTTAAACTTCATACCGAATTAAAATCAGACAAATAAATTAAAACATGTAGAGTATTACAATTTCAAAATCAAATTTTTATTCACATAAAAACAAAAAATGAGATTTTTCTTGTATTGAATTACATTAGGAATTGAATTGAAGAAATTTGAATAAGTGGGGCGGTTAGTGATAAATTGTACAAAGTTTGGATTAACTATAAAATTAGAGATAAGCTGGCATTAAGTAAATGATTAGTTAGTTAATTAGATGCAATATTGTTATTTATTTTTTAATAAGTTTTACAAAGTTTGGATTAGCTTTAAAATTAGAGATAAGCTGGCATTTAGTAAATTATTAGGTAGTTAATTAGATGCAATATTTTTATGTGTTTTTTAATAAATTTTACAAAGTTTGGATTAGCTTTGAAATTAGAGATATACTGGCATTTAGATGTTTATTATTAAGTTAATTAGATGCAATATTATTATTTGTTTTTTTAATAAATTTTACAAAGTTTGGATTAGCTTTAAAATTAGAGATATACTGGCATTTAGTTGTTTGTTATTTAGTTAATTAGATGCAGTATTGTTATTTGTTTTTCAATAAATTTTATAAAGTTTGTATTAGCTTTAAAATTGGAGATATACTGGCATTTAGTTGTTTTTTATTTAGTTAATTAGATGTAAATTTTTATTTGGTTTTTAATTAATTAGACAAAGTTTGGATTCGCTTTAAATTAGAGATATACTGACATTTGATTGATTAATATTTAGTTAATTAGATCTGCTACAACAACATGCCCATGCGAGTGAATCACACAAGTAGGGTAGGATAAAATGTATGCAAACCTTACCAATATCTTACAGAGATAGAGAAACTGTTTTCGGAAGACCCCATCTCAAAAATATCATCCCAAAAGCAAAAAATAATAGATATGAAACAAATGATGATTCACAAAGATACTAAAAATAACAAAATAAATGACGGACAATAACAACACAATATATAAAGACTCGACTACCTCAACCTACTTAACCCAAAGCCAGATAACATTCCGCCCATACTAGCTGTCTAATATTCTATCCTAATACGTGATCGTCACTTCTTTTTATCTAAGGTCCTTGGAGATGAATATGAATTATGGCGACCAATTTGCTAGTTTTCGAGATAATTTTTGACAAAAGAAACAATTAAGATTCAATTAAAAGTAATACAATACATTACCACG
Source organism: Solanum clarkiae (assembly GCA_011800125.2). Lineage (NCBI taxonomy): Eukaryota > Viridiplantae > Streptophyta > Magnoliopsida > Solanales > Solanaceae > Solanum > Solanum clarkiae. The sequence continues at coordinate 27,391,237 of JAABOM020000001.1, read as the reverse complement.
ATTTATTTATTTTTCAATATGGATTTTTTTTCTTAATTCATTTTTTTATTGAGAATATAAACTTGCATTTTTGAAATCTCGAATGAATCAAAAGAATTATTATGACGCATCTAGGGGATAGCTAGATTTTTTGCCACTAATTTTATATTGAAGCTGTGATTTTATTTAATGAAAGGTCAGATTATATGCAAATTTCATTCAAAAGAACAGGAAAAAAATGTAAAAAATTAATAATAATGAGAATAATTAAAAAAGAGAGGAGAAAGTATATATGAATTCCCAAGACAAATGCTTACTTATTTAATATAATATATATAAAAATATAAAATAATAGGGTAGTTACTATTGTCGGGTGTTTAAGAAATGAGGCATGTGAATATATAATTTAATATAAACCATATAATATATAATTATGGAGGAAATGACGAAAAGAGTATAATAGAGGATGTAGAAGGGGATGAATCATTTTCTATCAGAGAAGTTATATGTTAGTGGAAGACGTGCTTGCAACTCTTATTTTCTATCAATTTCATGTGGCACATTATGGTGTGCTCGGAAAAAAATATTATCTTAAAATTATTTGTATATAATCGAGATAAATATTATGAGAGTGAGTGATGAGGTATGGATGCTACGTTTTTTCTGGAGAAATTCATGTTTCCTTTTCTTTTCCTTTTCCCTTTTTTAGTTAATTTTCAACTATAATTATCTGTAAGAAATTATGTATAAATTGAGTGACTTTTAATAATTAAAGTAGTTTAATAATTTTACAATAAAATTATAAACTTAATGATGATTTGAGAAATTAAATCCATTAATTAATGTAATAAAAAAAAGGGGCACTTTAAAACCAAAAACTCTTGTATTGGGAGATACTTCAGATCTAGACCTCCATACAAATAAGGCCTAAAATATATAAGCAAATTGAAATATGGTCTAATAAATACCTAATCAATTAATTCTCTAAGTTAGACTAAAAAATTTAACATACAATTTTCATTCACAAATATTCTCCAAGGAAAAGTGGACATTTATTTCATATCTCCTCATGATTGAGATAGCAACTCTTTAATAAACAAAATGGAAAAATTATACGAACAAGAAAACATATACTAGTTAATTAGTTAATATAGCTATAATATAAATTAATTACGATTTAAATAACTTTTAATTGTAATTACAACATCTCTATCCTCTCTCCTCTCTCCTCTTTTATACACATACAAATCATCAAATACAAATTATATATATACATATACAATTATATGATAGATATACAAATACAATTAGCCTCTCTCACCCGTCTCTCTCCTCCCTCTTTCTCTCGCCTCTCTCCTCCCTCTCCCAATCTCGTTTGCCAGATATACAAATACACATATATACCAATTATATATATGCAATTAGCTGACAGATATACATATACAATTTGATATATATACATATACGATTCGCCTCTCTCCATTCTCTGCGCTCTCTCGCTCGCCTCTCTCCCCCCTCTTCTAATCTCGTTTTCCAAATATACAAATACATATGTATAATATCCAATTATTTGATAGATACACATATAAAATTCGATAACTATACATATACAATTCACTTTTCTCAACTCTCTGCCCTCTCTCGCTAGCCTCTCTCCTCCTTCAAACATATAGCTACGGATTGTAATTAGCAAACTCTAGCTATGTAGTATAATTACTTGTTCATATTATCCTTTTGTCACGACCTGAAATTGAGTGTGGTGGCACTTGCCTAACCCATCAAGGCAAGTCAGCCTAAAAGTCTAGACAATTCAAATTAAGCAAAAATAAAAGCGGAAGAACAAAAGAGGAAGTGCATATTCATATTTGGAAGTTGCATTTTCTTCTTTTGGGTGAAAAGAGAAGTACTACTCTGTAAACTGCTCCATAAGCTGAATACTGTGCTCTCTTGAGCAAACAACCTATTAATCTCAACATATGCAGAAATACATAATGGATTATTCAATAAAAACAAAGAAATGGGTTGTACAGCTAAATCTTACCACTGAACTATTTCCTATCCTTAACATTAACACATACAAGTTTTCTTTGACATCCACTCTATGTAGAGGAAATATTATGTTATGAAAGTCTCTAACCTCACCACTATCAAGTCCTCCAAACATACCCGAAGCCAATCGGACAACGATAGGGCAGTTTCTACTAATATCTGAGTTGGACTTAACAGCAAGGAGATGCATAAGCACTCCAAAAAAATTCCAAAAAAGATCTCAGCCTTCCTTCGTAAATATGCAGCATAGAAACAGGGCTTCTTCACAAAGATAAAGTCTCCTGCATATGGCATAACCAATACTTTGTAATCTGTTCATCCAAAGCAAGCCACCTTTGTTGGAGCTTTGGTCTTCCACAACAGCTTCCAAGGCTAAGTCCAATGACCTGCTTTCTTTTGTAATAAAGTATAACTGGTTCTTGACTGGAAAACATACATATTTTGCTGCTGCACATCACTGGTAATCTGCCTTGTTGATATCAAGAGTAACAGGTTCCAACAATTGTAAGAGTTGATAAACAACAACTCAATTACATTCCTCCTAAACTGTAGCTGTCATTCAGAGTCAACGAAGCATTCAGACCCTTCTAGATTGGCCTACGGTATATAACTAACTCTTTAGTAGAATACTATCAATTTGGCATGTCATACTTCTGTGTCGGACATTGTTATCTTGTCATATACCCAGTGAAGAGCAAGTAATTTTAAGTTTCTCTAAAGGTGAAGACCCATGTCAGCACTTAAAGATGAAATTATTGAGATTGTCATTGTCCCAACTTCTCAAAAATTTTTGCTGAAACAACAGTGGAGACAACAAATTGGCAAATAAGTGGATGCTTGAAGAAGAAATCAAATTCCACAAATTAATGACTGAGTTTCCAAGCAGATAACGTACTAAACCCCACCTGTCTATTTTTGTACCTTCCTATACACTGGTTTCAATTAAGCTAGAGCCGATCTCTTTCTTCAAATTCTTCTCATCCATGAGTTGCCTCAACTGTTTGACATCTTTCCATCTGCCCTGCTCTGTATATAAGTTAGATAGAATCTCAAAATAGCTGGTATTTTCTGGGTCTAAAGCAATAAGCTGTTTGGAAACAGTCTCAGAGATTTCAACTGATACACGAGTCTTTCTACAACCAGCAAGCAGAGTTTCCCAAATCCTCTTATCAGGCTCAATAGGCATGTTGTTGACGAATTCAAAAGCTTCTTCTATATTACCTTGACGACTAAGCAGATCAACCATGCATGCATAATGTGCAAGTTTTGGAGCAACTCCGAATCTCTCTTCCATAGAACGAAACCAGTTCCACCCCTCATATTCAAGACCACAATGACTGCATGCAGATAGAACAGAAATGAAAACAACATCATTTGGTTTAAACCCAGAGTTTAACATGTCTAAGAAACACTGAAGAGCCTCATTTCCATGCCCATTAATTCCATAACCATTGATCATTGAGCTCCAACAGATAAGATCTTTGTTAGGACATTCCCTGAAAATTGCCTCTGCTTGGCTTATGCGTCTAAATCTGCAATACATGTCAATAAGCGAGGATATCAAAAATGCATTGGATGTATTTCCCGATTTTATCACTTGTGTGTGTATGCCTTCTCCAATCACTTCAGCAGCCATAGAAGAACAAGCCTGTATTAAATTAACATAGATTATCTCATTGGGTTTCTCATTTTCTGATTGCATCTGTTGATATATGTCGAGCGCATTACTAGGACACTCACTCTGGGCATATACTGCAATCATTGTACTCCAGGCAATAAGATCTTTTGGTTTCAGGCAATCAAACAGGCTCCTAGACGACTCAATATCACCAAAACCACCATACATGTGAAGAAGAGGTGTCACTAGCGAAACACATCCCAGATATCCCTGCTTGAGCATAAAGCTGTGAAAACACTGTCCAAATTTAATCTCATCCAGCTGTGACAATGCTCCAATAACTTCACGAATAACACCCTCATCTAGTTCAAAGCAACAATACCTCATCTCAGAGAACAAGATCAAAGCTTCATTGAAACAATCACTTTCTATGTATCCACGAAGCATAGTCCTCCATGAAACAAGATCCTTTGTCTCTATTCCACGAAAAACAGTAATGGAAGCCTTCAAACTCCCACATTTAGCGTACATATCCACAAGGGAATTTTGGATATTAACGTGAGATATAGATGGAACTTTTATGGAATATGCATGAATTTCTTTTCCAACTCTTAGAGCACCAAGATTGGCACAAGCAGGGACAATTCCCACAATGCTAACATAATTTGGTTCCACGCCACAAAATTGCATTTTCCTGAAAAGCTCAATAGCCTCGACGTACTCTCCACTCTTGACACAAGCTGACGCCATTGCGCTCCACAAAATCACATCTTTGCTCTTTGTGCTACTAAACAATGTCCATGCACTATCCATATCCCAAATAGAGTAAACACCAAGAAGAGCCGTCACAATGGGTAGTTCAAATTCGAATCCCATTTTGACAGTAAACCCGTGAATTCCTCTCACCATAGGCTGCCACTTTTCGGCAGCTCTTATAACACTTACAACTGTCACATAATTGGGTTTATGTTCATCTTTTAGCATTGTTTTGAACAATTTGATGGCTTCTATGGATTGGCTTTCCCTTACCAAACTAGATATCTGTGATGTCCATGCTCTCACATTTTGTTTTTCAGAAAACTTAATTGGATCCACGAAAAAAGAACTTTCGCGAAGAGTTGATGAAATTCTAGACGAGTAACGTCTTTTTGACATTTTAGCAAACATGTTGTATGCATTTTCACCAGTTGAAATCATTTGCCCTACACCAAAAGACAGCTCTTAAGACTGGATTATACACCTGTGCTGGATATAAAGGGAGGAATTTATGCATATTGGCACTACAACACTGCCTAAGGTGACAAACCTCTATGTAAAAATTTTACATGTATCTAATTTACCTTTGTCATTAATTATAATTATTTTTTTATTATATTTTACACATTATATTTATTATATTTAAAAAAAATACATTATTATTTATTATTTTTTAATATTTGTGTGAAGTGAATAAAAGACAAGTAAAGATGAACGGAGGGAGTAGTTGATGGCAGGAGGTGGCGAGTACACACGTCGAATTAGTTGATCTGTGGGCAAGATAGTCACGATTATTAAAAATATAAAAATATATAGGAGTAATTTCAAATATATACAATAAATTAATTAATTTATAATACATATAGTCATGTTTTATTTATATAAAAACATTAATCCAAAATCATAGAAAATATGCATGATTGTATAATATAATTTGTCAAAAGTTAAAGTATGTACGAACTATATAATGTAGATTAATTATACATAAGTTATACTATTTCTGTTGATTGATTTTCCCTCGCCAAACTGGATAGTTTAGACGTATAACGTCTCTTTGACATTTTAGCAAACATCTTGTATGCATTTTCACCAATTGAATTCATTTACCATTCGCCTACTCATCTGTCGAGGATAAGAGATGATTGATGCAGATTCATTCAAGATGATCCTGTTGTATTCTGTAAGTGGCACTGTTATCCTTTACTAACTGCTAATGTCCTGTGTGGATGGTTATTATACTCATCGTATTGTATTGTTTTGAAAAATATGTTTTGATAGACTTTATTGTTACTGTTGTATCATAAAGAAAAGTTGGTACAAAGGTACAGTTAGTTGGATAAAATAAGGTAATTAAATAATAAGCAAAAACAAAATGAGAAAAAGAAAGAGAAGGTAGTGATTTGATTACACTATAAAATGAGACTTTTTATGGTTAAAAAAGGATGGATGGATTAAGTTTAAGTAGCAATCAAAACAAATATTGTATTTAAAGTAGCAAAATGATATACTAATACTATTAAGTAACAACCGTCCAAATAGTTCTGCTGTTCTTCTCAGTTGATTCTGAGTTTTCATTAATAGTTCGAGTAGTTTTGATCATTGACTGGAGTTGCAGATTCTCTTTTATCATAATATATAAATATGTATTTTCTTTGTTTCTTCCAAGAAATGACTCAATGATTATAGCACAATCTCAGCAGTAGCTTTACATGTTAAAATCTTTAGTGTCACATCTCGTAGACTGCTACTGCCAGCTGATCAAAAACCAAATGAGAAGTGGACCATTATTGCAAAATTTTCAGGGGTCCCTTCTAAGGTGTAGGCATAAATTGGCGTCTGCATGTATCCAATCCATAAATTTGTAAACCTTGTGAGAGAAGTCATGGCTTGCATGCATTTTAGTTGAAGTTCTGTGGCTTCAGTCAGAGGCGTATCCAACATATATCTAAGTCGTGGATGAAAGTTCAACAACCGCCATCTCTGACTCGAACTATATGCATGTATACATAGAATTTTTGTAAAACATGTTAGTTGGATGCAAGTGAACTCAAATTTAATATTTAGAGGTACAACCACTATCTTTAAACCATACACCAGCCTCAAAGTATATCCTGTGATTTCTGCCTAAACTAGAATTCTCACTAATTATGAGTTTCATGGATTTTAGTTGAGCTACTGGAAACTTTATTGGGTGCCTTTTGAGGGACCAAATATGTCTGCCACAATACCTAACATTGCTTATTTTAGAAAGAAAAAGGGTTGGCCAAGAATTGAATATTTGTTTGGTCCCTACAGGGAAGGAATTCTGTCAGGGATCAACAAAAATATTAGTAGTCATTAGCTTCCTTTCCAACACTGGCTCCTTTATTGTTAAAACCATAACATTTCAGTTGGTAAACTGGATATCGTAACGCAATATCATCCATGCACTCTCCTGTGGCCATTGTATTTGCAATTGGAAGTTTCACGTGTTTATTGGATGCTTAGATGGTTATTAAATATTGGTAACTGAGATTCTGGTGTTTGAAGTTTTTGTTCTTGTGTGCTTCAAAGACAATGATACTAGAGGCAGATATGCCTTGAATTAGATTAAACTGAAAATCTGGTGTACCATTATTAAATTGAAGAGTGTTAATTATTTATATTTTTAGTTTTTGGTTTGTTAGATTATATTTTTTATTGCGAGATTTGGAGAATTACCTAAGAGCCAAAGATTTTCTTTGATGACTGTAGGATGAGGAGAATTTTACTTAAGTGATACTAGTTATCATTATCTTACATATAACATTTCAACTTATTTCCTATTATCCAAAATCTTATAAACAGCTGCCCCTATTTAGGAGCGGAAAGGAGGAAGGAGAGGGTATTATTATATTTTAAACACAATTCGTCCAATCACCTCTCTTTTTATTTCCTAATCGGATTAAATACTTATGCGTGCATTGACAAATGGTAGATGGCGTACTTATGCATGCATTTACAAATGGTAGACGACGCTAAAATTTTCTGAGAACTGGTTTAGCATTGCAGGTATATTATAGCTCCTCATGAACTCACATTATGCATGCCCTTTAAATCTCACAAGAGCAATTCTAAAGTATTTAGACCGGTTTCTTGATCTACTAATGATTTTAAGAAAATATGTATATTATCCTTTCCATAATTTCTTATAGGATAGCTATGAAGACTAAATGACTAGATCTCCCGGAATGCTAGCTAACCTAATTGTCTAAGTCCCTTCAATTGATTAAGTTGCTGCCCCCTTCTTTGAATTAGAACATAGATGTTTGTCTTTTTCCTGATAATCAATTTGGATTTCTTCTGCATGAATTCCATTTTCTGTGGGTCAATTACGTGGATTTCGGTGTTTCTTTTCTAATTGGATATTTGGTTCTGACCAGATACTATGAATGTGATGATTGTTTGTTTATATCAAACAGTTGCTTAAAGTTATAAAAGATTTCACTTTGTATCCAAGTTTGACTACTAAGAACATGAAAGGAAAGGGGGGTAGAAAAAACAAGAGCTTACTTTAACGAAGAAATCGACTGAATAAAAATATTTGGTATTCTCTTCTTTACTGCTACTATCTCTTAAACAATCAGAAAGTACTATTACTCATATAATTTTTGTAACTATAGATACCTAAGAAAGGAGATAGGAGGAAACACATTCAATGGTGAAGCTCAAAGTCAATTTGCTTTATAAAAAGAAGATATCGATGAACTTCTATGAAATGGTTTGGTGACCTTTAATATAACAGATACTGAGTTACTGAGCTCTATAACATTAACAACTTATGTTTTTATTCAACACATCCAAAGTGTTTTTTTTTCTCCTTTCAAAAGAGTAACATATTATCAATGAAATAGTAAAAGGACGTGCAGTAGTCCTATAATCCACAGTTCCTAATTTGTCTGTTCCTAAAAGCATCCAAGACAAATAACAACTCATGTTACTATCCAAGTGAACCAATTATCTTAGGTGCACCTAAGAGACAGTTACATGTTTAAATGTGGATAAGATAAACCTTTTAGTCTCTTTGTCATTTGTGAAACATGCATAGGTGAAGTTTGTTCCTACGCATCTCTGTTAAAAGCTAATGTAAGAAAACTAGGTGTCAGGTGGGACTCTATATCCTTGAAATACTGAAAACAACAACTAATCATTTTTAATCTTTGTATTGATAAGTTGAATTGTGGATTGACCATGAATTCAAACATGACTGACTTGTTACTGCAACAAGCACCAGAAACTTAAGATTAAACTTTAAAAGCTACCAAACTTTGAATTGACTTTCACAAATATGCAAAGTCATCCCTTCAAGCACAGGAACATTTGATATATGACTGAAGTATCATTGTCAATCAGTTGTGAACATGCTTTTTAATTGAGTCTGAAAAAGGCTGCTACAGTTGTCACACCCCCTCTCATAATATATTCTGTTAGAATATCCACAATCCTACTTAAAATAGGATTTGCAATAGTAATAGTATATGGAATCCTACTTGGAAAAGGATTGTATTATAGTATTCTAATTGGAAAAGGAGTCTAATATAGTATCTATAAATTGGGCATCAATGTAATAATGTAGACAACAATTCAATAATATTCTTCTCCAATATTTCTCACATGGTATCAGAGCTTCTACGGTTTTGATAGAAAATCAAAGAGCTTTAGCTGCCGGTGGGCAGCTATAACTCATATATGCCGTCTGTCTGACCAATGATTATGTAAGAAAACAAAAAAAAAAAAAGATTAGATCACCTGTCATCTTTTCGGTGATTACTTTTTCATATTTATCATGTGTAGCACCGTGCCATCTTTCCGATGACTACTTTCATATATTCAATTTGTGTAGCACCGTGCATCTCTCGGGACTACTTTTCATATTCAATTTGTGTAGTACCGTGAATTTTTCGAACTACTTTCTCATATCTGAGTTGCATCGCATTGTGTCCTTTTGGTGACTCAAATTTGATTTGCGTAGTTCCAATCCTTTTTTCGGTGACTCATCAAATCTAGTTTGTGTAGGGTTGTACCATCATTCCGACCCCTATCCATACAATTTCTCTTTTGCAGTAGGGTCATGCCGTCAATATGATCCTACCTTTATGATTTCCAATAGGGTCGTGCCATCATTCCGACCCTATATAATTTTCTTCTCAGTAGGGTCGTGTCATCATTCCGACCCTACCCATATAATTTTATTTCTCGAATTGTGACCACTTTCAGCCATCATATCTGATAATCCAGTGCATGGCTTTTTTATCAATTGGACATTAAGAATGTCTTTTTTACGATGGTCTCAAGGAAGAAGTCTATATAAAGTAATTACCTGGTTTTGTTGCTCAGGGGGAGTCACGTAGACTTATATGTCAATTTGTAGGTTACTCTATGATCTGAAACAGTCTTCTCAACCTTGGCTTGGAAAATTCAACACTGTACTTCAGGAATTTATCGCTCTGTGTTTTATCAACATTATGCATCAAATTCAGTATTTCATGAGAAAGCTAAACATATTGAAGTCGATTGTCAATTTTGTGAAGTTGGATGATCAGCTTGCAGATATCTTACGAAGCTCTTCCTCGGTCATCGTATTAATTACATTTGTAACAAGCTAGGTACATATCACTTCTATGCACTAGCTTGAGGGGAATGTTAGTATATCTATAATCCTACTTAAAATAGGATTTGGAATAGTAATAGTATATGGAATCCTACTTGGAAAAGGATTGTATTATAGTATCCTAATTGGAAAAGGAGTCTAATATAGTATCTACAAATAGGGCATCAATGTAATAATATAGGCAACAATTCAATAATATTCTTCTCCAAAATTTCTCACATATTCCACCAAATGGAAGTTAAAAAGTTGAAAATGTGTGTTACATGCATGTATGTGTTAGAACCACGCACACCCTCACCCCAACTCCGCATTAGTATGATATTGTCCGCTTTGGGCCAAGTCCTCACGGATTTGTTTTTGAGCATCTCCCAAAAGGCCTCATACTAATGGGGGTTGTGTTTAACCTTATAAGTTGGTCATTTGCTCTTTCCACAACCGACGTGGGAGGAGTTTGCATCCCAACAAACCTCCCCTCAAACTCTGACCACACAATCTCGTGACCTCCCCCCTCCAGCGATTATCATTTTGGATCTGCCACCATCTTGTATCGCCATGTAAGATAAGATGAAATCCTTGCATGAGAACCATACTTATGAGTTGGTAAAATTGTCTAAGGGCATGAAAGCTTTGAAGAATAAGTGGGTGTTCAAAGTTAAAATTGAAGAACACACCTAGAAGCCCAGATACA
>JAABOM020000001.1:27362304-27380418 GCA_011800125.2 Solanum clarkiae | reverse complement strand
TAAGCCTGTTAGCACACCTCTTGCTAGTCATATGAAGTTGAGCAAGAAGATGTGCCCAACAACAAAGGAGGAAAAAGTGAATATGGCCAAAATTCCATATTCCTCTGTCGTTGGAAGTCTAATGTATGCAATGGTATGCATTAGACCTGATATTGCTCATGCAGTTGGTGTTGTAAGCAGATTTCTCGATAATCCAGGAAAAGAGCATTGGGAAGTTGTGAAGTGGATACTCAGGTATTTGAAAGGAAGCTCAGATGAATGTTTATGTTTTAGAGGCTCTAGTCCAATCTTAAAGGGCTATACAGATGCTGATATGGCTGGTGACCTTGATAACAAAAAATCCACTACTGGATATTTGTTTACTTTTTCAGGGGGAGCTATATCATGGCAATCAAAGTTGCAGAAGTGCGTTGCACTATCTACAACTGAACCTGAGTATATTGCTGCTACTGAAGCTAGCAAAGAGATGATATGGCTTAAACAATCCCTTCAAGAGCTTGGGTTGCAGCAGATAAAGTATGTCGCCTATTGTGATAATCAAAGTGCGATAGACTTGAGCAAGAATTCGATGTACCATGCAAGGACAAACACACATAGATGTGAGATACCACTGGATTCGAGAAAAGATAGAGGACAAATCTATGCAGATTGAAAAGATCTCTACAAATGAGAATCCTGCAGATATGCTAACCAAGGTTGTGACAAGACACAAGTTTGAATTGTGCAAAGAACTTGTCGGCATAAACTCTCTCTGAGAAGAGAGATACCTCCTTCTAGAAATGGGTCTGGAGGGGGAGATTTGTGGGGTCCAGCCCCATAAAATTGATTCAGCAAAAGCCACCGCTTTTGTTTTTCAACCTGCCCACAATTGTTGAAAATTATGTCCCCTTATGATGTCATGGGGGTATAATTTTCCTTAGGAGCTGCTGAGCTCCTCCATTTAACACACCAAATTGAGAGAAAAAAGAAAGAGAGTCACAGAGGGAATAAAATACATTGAGTATTTTATCTATGAGGTATACCATATGCTATTTAATAAAAATAGTTTGTGAAGAAAAATAGAGTGTGAGCGATATTTTATTAAGGTGAAAAATCAAAAGAGAGTATTTCTTTTGTGTGTGTAGAAGTCTTTGGGAGTATTGTACTCGTGCCTACACGGTGTAAAATTCCTTCCTATAGTAATATCAGTTGCTCCTTTTGGCCCGTGGTTTTTCCCTTATTTAGAAGAGTTTCCACGTAAAATTCTTGGTGTCGTTATTTTTCCATTTTTATTTATATTATTGTGCCATATTTATTTTGTATTAGTTCATATTTTTTTCCCAACCGTATGTATGTAGGAAGTAAATAATTTAACTACTTGAAAGAAACTCTTTTCTGAAATTTAACTTTAATGAAGAGTGACATGTCCTTTTAAAGTTTTGATTAACCAAGAAACATATTTAGCATCTTCTAAAAAAATGATTCCTGAATCCCAATCATCATTGCAACTTCCTGTTTTGGACATTTCCCAACCATTAAACTCATCTACTCTATCTTCTCTTGCTGCTGCCTGCAAAGAATGGGGCTTCTTTCATGTTATCAATCATGGAATCTCCAATGATCTTTACAAAAAAATTAATTGCCTCTCCAAACACCTCTTCAACCTCCCTTCTGAGATCAAACTAAAAGCAGGTCCTTATTCGTCGCTGAAAACTTATACTCCTCATTTCATTGCATCTCCATTCTTTGAAAGTCTTAAAGTATCTGGACCAAACTTCTCTGACTCTGCTAAGGGCTCTGCAGATACCCTTGCTGGCGAAGGGAATTCAGAATTCAGGTAATTCTATTTTAGAACATTTCGACTTTCTGCTCTCTAATGATCTAAGGTTGATATGATTCCCTGATAAATACTATTCCTTTTAGTGAGATACTGCAAGAATATGGAGGCAAAATGACAGAGTTAGCGAAAGTCATCCAGAAAACTGTCTTGATGAGCTTGGGAGAAGAACTTGGAATGAAGTATTATATGTCAGAATTTGGTTATTGCCATGGATACTTGAGGATAAATAACTACTCGCCCCCGGATAGTTTAGAACAGGAAGTTGAAGGTCTTGGTATGCACACTGATATGAGCTGCATAACAATTGTCTATCAAGATGAATTAGGTGGCCTTCAAGTAAGATCAAAGGATGGGCAGTGGGTGGATATTTTGCCATGTGAAGGAACTCTTGTGGTAAATATTGGTGACATGCTACAAGCTTGGAGCAATGACAAGCTAAGATCCTCTGAGCACCGTGTTGTTCTGAATAAGCCGGTGAACCGCTTTTCTCTAGTTTTCTTTTGGTGCTTTGAGGATGAGAAGGTGATCTTGGCACCTGATGAATTAGTTGGTGAAGAAAATTCAAGAATCTACAAGCCATTCGTTTGCTCTGACTATTTAAATTTTAGAATGAACAATGAGAAAGGTAAATTTGAGAAAGTTGGTTTTACAGTTAAAGATTTTGTTGGGGTTGAATCCAAGTTAAAGTAGAAGCATGGTAGTCATTCTTTGAGTAGTTAGTTTATAAGCTTGTACATCTCCTCATGTTTCATCATTGCAACATAGGTATCTAGGAAACAACCTCTCCATTTTTGTGAGGTAGTGGTAAGGTCTGCGTACATTCTACCTTCTCCAGACTCCATTTGTGGGATTCCACTGGGTATGTTGTTTTTAAAATAGGTATCTAGGAGTTCTGTTTGTGTAAGAGTTGTTTTTTTTATATATAATGTTATGGCTTTTTATTTGATGATATTGTTTGCAAGTTACTTGTAAGTGAATTCAGTGAATGATAAGAAGATGTATCCAGAAAGGCTTTGACTTGACATAGGTAATAACTGTATGCATGTATAATTGGAAGTCCAACTTCCAACTCATATTTCTATTAAAATTCTATGTTTGCCCACTTGGCATGTTTGGTCTTATTAATTATCTACATATGCAAAGGGCATATTCTAGAAGCAGAATAAATGATCACTTAATTTCCTTATTTTTCTGAAATCTAAATAGTTGTCCCTGAAGAAAGATATCGTCAAACCATACTTTCATGCCTAATCCAGGATTCTTGATAGGTTCTTAGCATGGGACTCATTGTACTTTCGAAATCATGGGTTCAAAATTCCTTATTTGTTGAAATATGTACATATATATATGTTATTTATGCTGTTTAGGAAAATGCTGGATTTCAGTTGGACTCATTAAAATATAGGCTCCACCTACCTCTGGCCGCCCGAAAGGAGCTCAGGGAGATCCTGAAAAGTAAGCAAATCCTACCTAAAGCTTTTCTTTATGATGATAGGATATAAAGAATGATTTTAATCATCTTTCAAAAGATTACAGGACCAAAAGTTGGTTATCGTTCTACCATTTGGTACTGTATAAACATCTATCTGTTTTATAGCATAATGTTGATAGGCACCAGAAAAAGGAAAAGAACCTTTACTGCAACTTAGAACATAACATGTAGTATATTGTCATCTAGTTGTAAAAGCTTTACTGTACAAGCATTCTGGAAAAAGTCATGTCATATGCTTTGATAGTGGATTAATTGTGTGGAGTCCAGAAAGTAAAAGTAGATTTTGCTTGTCTTAATACTATGGTAACAAGATGTAGTTGCATTACTATTATAATGAAAAAGCCATAAAGTTTAGTACTGTTTTGTTATGGTTAGCACATTGTTAATAAAATACTCCAACTATAATTGATCAATTTGTCACTAGTCAACTGTCCAAAAAGTTACTTTAATCAAGTTGTTTATTTTAATAGGGTGATGATTGTTTTTCACATGGGTTTGCTTAGGTACCCTAATTAATTCAAATACAAAAATCACCATTATTTGGTTTCTTTTTTTGGCTGGACTTTTGTGACCTTCTTTTTTTCCTCTTTAATGTCTTTGGGATACATAAGGAACTATTGGTGTTCCCAAAAGGTGTGTCTGGGACCAATTTGGCTATCCCTTAGATTTGGCACTGTGTCAGATGTCTTCTACAAAAGACACAGCTGAAAAAAGAAGAATATACATGTGATACAGAGTTGCTTTCTAGTTTTGGAACAGCAACTGTACTTTTGAATGCAGCTTAAATCTATAGATCTGCTGTAGACATTTTTGATGACCCTATATGAAAACATGCCTCAATATTGAGTAAAAGAGTTGATAGTTAGAAACACACATAAATTATATATGTTTGCGAGTTTCGTACTTCAACTATCCATTATCTTATTTATCTACCTAAACTACCACTCTTCTTATATGAAAACATGCCTCAATATTGAGTTGGCCTACATGTGCCTATTGTCGAGTGGGAACAATATTTGGGTGACTCAGCATTGAGGTATGTTTTAATACAAAGAGAGAGATAGTTTAGGTGGGTAAAGGAAACAAATGGATAGTTAAAGTAAGAAACCCACGGAAAAAGTGATTGTTTCAATATAATTTTGAATATCAACTCTTAAATAATAAAGGAGTCATATGGCATGTGTTTGTGGTGTTATTTAATGCCAATCATAATGAAAGTCTCAAATCTAGAGGAAGATGCTATATTTTCAAGTAGGGAATTATTGAAAGCATGGGCAAAGTGATCTGGAGAATGTCCATGTTAGAATCCAGTTGGAATAGACAATCACATTTATGTTCTTACTTGTAACAACCATTTTGTTTTCTCAATGCTATTTGTTTTACTTCTTAATTTTCACTTCACACACAATTGGTTCATTAGATATGAAGTGTGGAAATTATGTCCTTTTTTTTTAATCTAACCTCACCTTAGGGTGTGAAGGAATCATGAGTGCCCTCAAAGTTGGAGACAGATTTAAGACTTGAATTTTATAGATTCAATCATAATATTATTAATATTAAACTTATAAAATCATAGTTCAGACTAGTATATTATTTTTGCGATTCCAATAAATATTTTCACATAAATATTTCATGTAAAAGATACTGAATTTTTAGATGAACTTTGTGCTATTAGGTTGCATATAGTAAAATATTTATTGGCTTTGGCCAAGCACTAATGCTTTCAAGTAAAACTGAACATGTATTTTACTTTAGTTAATATAGTGGGCAAATTAGAATGGACTAAGGGAGTACTATTTAAGAGTATCACTAAACTTGTATACACATTTTACTTTCTATCACTGTTAATGGAAATCTAATTCTTCTACTCAGCAATCTCTTCCTCAAACTAAGTACCCTCTCCGTCTCAAAATAATTGAATTTGTGAAGTAATACATATATATTAAAAGAAATATTCTAAGACAAAATTTACATCTTATTTTTCATTATTTTCTTTGTAAAATCATAAATCCATAGTGCAATTTATATCCTAGAAAATATAAAAGTTCAATAAATGAAAGGGCAAACATGGAAAAAGTTTAAAACATTTATCTTGAACTTTGAACAATTCAAATATTTTGAACTTTGAAAAAAACTTCAAATATTCAAGTAATATGAAACGGGGGGAGTATCATATAGCTCAAAATGATTTGACGTACAACAATCATGTGTCCGATGTCCTTTCATTCACACCGATGAAAAATATTGATTCTTCCCATAGAAGGATTATGTTGAGAAATATTTATTTTTATCATGATGATGACAATTATTTTGTCTATCACCATGCTCTCGCACGCATTCATGATTGGGATCGCGATTATGGCCACAATAATTATTTTATCTTGATTTAGACTGATTAAACACAGTCATAACCTCTGCTTTAGGAGTGGAGCAGACCTAGTGGAACAGACTTCATGATTTTTCATCAACAAAGTATTGATCTGCTCAGCTACAAGTAGACATGTAATTAATTAAGAATATTTCGTAAACTCCTTTTGGTGATATTATTATTGTAGTAACACATTTGAAGCGTGAACAATAGAAAGAATTTTCTCAAGTAAATCATCATTAGTGATAGTATCTCCACATAATTTTAATATGGAGCTCATTTTGTGAATAGTAGAGTTATGCTTTGTTGTAATTTTAAAATCTTAAAATTGAAGATGTATCCATTCATTTCGAGCTTTGGATAATTCCATAAGCTTTAGTGGTCATATCCATCGTTTGAACTAATTGATAATTCAAGTAGATTTTTAACAATTAAATATTTAATTTTTAATTCTTCATGAGGAGGACAACGAAGGAAAATCATGGCTTGTGTTTTATCTTAAGTTAATGCTTTATTTTCTTATTTAATAGTGTTTCCAAGACCTTTAGTATCAAAGATATATGATAAATAATTTTTTTCGGTAATATCAAGGGACACAAATTCAAGTCTTGATAAGTTTGACATGATGAAAACTAAAAAAAGAATGAATAAAAAAAAAAACAAAGATAACTTATGAATAAATTTTTTAAGCAAATAAATTTAAGTAGGTTCTTGAGGTATACTCATATAAAAACAAGTTGGTTACTAATTAATGTAAGGAAAAAGTACACAAAATAGACCTGATTTGAAATTATTTATCCTTAATAGACTCAATCTAAAATATTTACCCGTAATGGACCTATTACCCAAATTATTTATCTTTCTACCCACTCGCTCCTTTTTATTTCGCGTGTTAACGTCAGCATAAATGCTATGAAATATATTTTTAACGGTATATATATACCATAACGGTATCATATAGAATGAGCTCAGTCCTTTGTGATGCTCTGGCGATATATTGTGTATTATTTTAAAGAAATAAATAAGACAGAAATAAAAAAATTATTAACCTCTAAATTAGTAGAAAATATATTCATTATATACTCTGTCGGTATATTTATACCATATCAGTATAATATAGGATTGAGCTTAATCATTTGTGATACCCTGTTGGTATATGTATACCCTATTGGTATATCATACAAGCAGGTGTTGATGTCAGCATGATGTCAGCGCGCAAATTTTAATATTAAAGGGCAAAATTTTAATAGTATGGGGTACAAAATATAAAGGAGTATATGAATATAAATAATTTGCTTTAAAAGGGTACAAACTTAGTTTTCCCTTAATGTAACCTCATCTGTAATTAATATGTTATCTAATTGATCTTCAATCAACTTCAAAATAAAGTGAGCATAAGTACATAAAATTAGTTATAATTTTATAAAATGATGACAATATATTAAAACTAAAAAGGAAGAAAAGAGAAGAGTGTAGTATTTATTGTTTTCACTTGTTCTTGTTCATCTTTTTATACAAGAAGAGAGAGTATTTATACTTGTATATACTTGATCACCAAATATATTAAGTGAATATCTCATTATCGTGTATATACTTTAAACATCAAGTATATATTGTATGGATAATTAAATTATAACAAAACGTAACATAAATGTGTATGTATATCTTACACACAATGTATATGTATATTACCACAAGTATATTTATATCACAACATGGAACATATTTACGTGGATATCCATTTTACAATAATTACAATTTTTACCAATCTCTGTTGTGAAACTTCAGTACTTTGCTTATTACGTGTAGAGCGTGTGAATCGCACGCTCCAAAGATAAGGTCACAAAAGCACTTCATCCGTGTCAAGCATATGCTTAGACACGCTTGACTTCCTTCACACGCGTGAGAAACCCTAGCGTTCGCATGCGCGCCGTGTACCACCCTCGATCTTTCCCTCCTCCGCCGGATCGTCGCCGGAAAACCTTCGGAGCACATAACTGTCCTCTCCTCTCCTTCAGGTACTTTCCGTAGGAGAATCCTTCCCTCACTCTGCTCTGGTCTATTCGCCGGAATATTTTATTCTTGTATGGATATGGATCTGATTTCTCTAGGCGGTACTCGTCAGCTTCGGTACATGTTTCACAACAAGTAGATGCGAGTCGAGACCGCTGTAAGTCATCGACTTTTTTTTCTGTAAATTGTTTTGCTGAAAATGATTTTTTCTTGTAGCTAAGCCCAACTGATAAGGATTGGGATGTAGCCACAGTGAAAAGAAGGTGGTAATATAACCAAAATTAATGTCTTTATAGACTCTTCCCGAAAATCATGCTTTATTTGTTAGCTCAGATAGTTGAAGTTAGATGAATTGTTGGTAGGTTCTAGATGGATTTGGGAAGACTGCACGAGATTTTCTTTCATTTGCGTGCAGGGCATTTAAGTGTGTATATTTTTCCAGGATCCATAAGCTACTTACCGCATTCCAAAGAAACTTGTGCAAGCTTATTCTAGACTATCTGCATTTGGTTTTTAGCTAAGCTCATAGTGTAAATATTTTGATGTAGTTAGTAGTTTATAAAATGTCAAAATTTTATGCATATTGACTTGTAATTTGGAAGGGTAAGCTTCCTATTTTTTATAATTTGGCTATTGGTGTTAAGTTTTTTCTAGTTGTTGGTCCTAATGGCTAATACTTTAAGCAGTGACTCCATTCTTCATGTCTTCTTTGAAATACCTTTTGTGGTCTAAGTATGTTGATATTTTACTTTTGAAATTCTTTTGCTGAAATCAGGGAGCTGAAGAACCAAGCTTCAGTAATCATATCAAAAATGTCTACTGGAATGCTTTAACCCAATTATTATGCTGAAGCATGACATAGTGTAGGCAATGTCATTT
This sequence comes from Solanum clarkiae, assembly GCA_011800125.2. Taxonomy (NCBI): domain Eukaryota; kingdom Viridiplantae; phylum Streptophyta; class Magnoliopsida; order Solanales; family Solanaceae; genus Solanum; species Solanum clarkiae. The sequence continues at coordinate 27,371,847 of JAABOM020000001.1, read as the reverse complement.
ATATCTTAAGTTTGAAATGTAGTAAAACTCGAGTAAAAGAATCGGAAAAAAAAGCTGGAATGGCATCAGAGATGCAGAGATATGATACAAACGAAGATGACGAAGAGATGGGAATGGATGTGAAAGAAGAAGATGATGAGGATGAGGATGATGAAGTGAAGAATGCTGCCATGCATTCAATAGCAGGTTTTGATGGGGGACATGGATCTAGTGGCATTAATAGGTTTCAACGCCACCAGCAATATCAGGAGCAACCAACCCCAGGAGGATCCCGTAGATGTAGACCATTAGAAGAGAAGGAAAGAACAAAGCTTAGAGAGCGACAGCGAAGAGCTATTACTGCAAAGATCTTGGCTGGACTCCGAAGGCATGGAAACTATAACCTTAGAGTTAGGGCTGATATCAATGATGTAATTGCTGCTTTGGCAAGGGAAGCAGGTTGGGTCGTTCTTCCAGATGGAACCACCTTTCCCTCAAGATCACAACCACAGGTAATTCTTCTCCACCATTTTAAGCAGTGTTTTTGTCTTTTTCTCCGATATAACAAAGTTCACATTTAGTCTCATCGTTTTTAAATGAGGCAAGATGAAAGATCATTGATTTGGAGGATTTTTGTCTGCCTATTCTTATGCAGCAATCTCATTTTCTTTCTAGTAAATCTTACCAAAACCTGTGGTGTTGTTTTTCAAATATCTACAGGGCACAGGTACCGCTGGTGGAATACCCACCACAATGGTGACTTCATCATCTTCATATTCACCTACACAACATACTCCACCTGTTTCATTGAAAGGCATGCCATCGGGGTTTCAAAACACAGATGATCAGAGTGCCCGTCAAATGAGAAGTGGTTTTGTACCTACATCCCCTTATGATTCATCATTCATTGCCCGATCACAAACTTCAGCCATGGTGGCAGATGGACAAGAGATACAAAATGACCCATTTCTTGTAGGGTCTTTGGATTCCATCAACAAACAGGTGAACTGGGTAGCTTCAGTCTGTTGTAAAACATATCAATTAGAACAAACACATTTTCACTTTGCCAATTCATTTGTCTGGAAATCTGTTGAAGTGTCAAACCAAGAAAAATTACATTTTTGTTTGAATACCTTTTCGAACCATAGTTTTTCTGTTTCAATGGACCTGTAAGAGCATTTGATAATACTACTGTTCTGAAATATTTTGCTAGGTTGTTGACGTGCACACAAAATTACAGGAGCGTGATTTTGCTGGGACTCCCTACATTCCTGTTTATGTTATGCTACCTGTGAGGCTTCCGAGCTTAGATAATAATTCTTCCTTTTCCTTTCCATTTCTCAATCCCCTGTATCTTTCTCCATTTCCCTAGCAACTGGATTTTTTTGACATGGAATTTGTTTCTTCAATCTACTTCTGTTCTTACTAAAAATTTTGGAAGATGAAGAGGGTTGTTTTACTGCTTTCCGCAAGTCATATGTGGATAACCTGATGCTTTTTTGCATGTTATATTGGCAGTTAGGAGTTATTAATATGAAGTCTGAGCTTGTTGATGCGGACGGTCTAGTGAAGCAGTTAAGAGTGCTAAAGTCGATAAATATCGATGGTGTGATGGTGGATTGTTGGTGGGGCATAGTAGAGGCAAATGCTCCACAAGATTATAACTGGAATGGATATAAAAGGCTTTTTCAAATTGTGAGGGAACATAAACTCAAAATAAAGGTGAGATTGACATGTGTTTAGTTGCAATTGAATGTTGCCAAAAGGCGCACTTAAGCCATGAGCAAGGCTCTAAACATGTTGAGCACTTTGCCTCGCTTTATGTGCGCTTCAGTGTTGTCATCAAGGTTCTAAGGCATGTTTTTGGTTGCCAATAAGTCAATTCGGATGATATGACACTGAATAATTGATATTTCACTTTATCATAAATAAAATTCAATTTCCTTGGTCATATATTTGTCATTCATGTTTATAATTATTAATATTGGGCTAAACATATGTTTTTGTATTTTTTTTCTCCCTCTGCACCTTTTTTTTGTTAAAGCGAACGCTTTAGTTGCGCTTTGCGCTTAAAGTCCCAAAGGACCTTAGAGATTTTTTGCGCTTTTTGCCTTTGATAACATTGGCGACTCCATTGTTCTTTCACTTTATCCAATTAGTTTACATGGATGAGGGCAATACTGGGGAAAGAGGATAATCTTTTTACCATCAACTGTTGAAGATAAGGACTTAATACCTAAAGAAAATGTTCTTTTGGGAGTTTTGATTGTCACTATGGTTATTGCATCATTTCGGACTGCAATGTTTTGATGTTTTAACTGGAATCAGGTTGTGATGTCTTTCCATGAATGTGGAGGTAACATTGGTGATGATGTTTGCATTCCACTGCCCCACTGGATATCCGAAATCGGTCGAAGCAATCCTGATATATATTTTACAGACAGAGAAGGACGACGGAACCCTGAATGTCTCTCATGGGGAATTGACAAAGAACGAGTTTTGAGAGGCCGCACTGCTGTAGAGGTATGTTATGTGACCTCAGTCAGACTGCATTGACCTTTTATGATTATGACCTAGTGCTTTAATGATTATGACCTAGTGCTTTAATGATAATGGGTATATTTGTGTAGTGAATGTCTTCTAGTTATTTTGAGGTTAAGAGAGCATTTCCCATCTTTCTTTCTTCTTTCTGGATTGAGGATGGGGATGAAGAAAAAGAGCAGCCTCTATTGACCACAGAACTTTCAACCTTGCAGATGATCAAATGTGCAGAGAAGTGAAATATTCAGCGTAGTGGATATTTTTTTCATGTTGAAAGCCTTACTAACCACTAATGCTGGAATAATATGTAATTTTTTTGGGTCATGGCAATTTTGGACAAGAGACAGTTGCTCAAGTGGTAAACACCCTCCACCTCAAGCCTTGAGGTTGTGGGTTTGAATCACCAAGGGAGCAGAGTGGAGGAGATCCTAGGAAGGAATTGAAAGAAAGTAATGGCAATTTTGTTTATCATGCAGAGTTGTTATAATTAGGGATTGTGATGATTCTATAGCATTATAAAAAAAAATAAAAAATTAGTGATTGTAATGAACAGGATATGTAAAATGGGTTAAAGTGATGACACAATGTGTTGTTGCCATTTTAACTTCTATATTTTGGAGATTCTCAATTGTTCTCAGTATAATTTCATGCTTAACAGCAATAATTGATTGAGAGTTACTGTTGCTAAATTGTCGAGGGGTTGTTGAGGAAATATAAAATACACAGCAACTGAAATGCTGGTATTTTCTTTAGAGAAGAGTTGTTCTCCGTGTTGTACTCATCACATTAATTTTGCTTTCAAGAGATTTTACAATTCATAGAAATCCAATTTTCTTCATCATGTGACTACTTTTGTCAAAGATATATCTTACCCGTATATTTGCAAAAACGATATAGTAACATCTTACCTAAATATTTGTCTTTTTTACCAATGTAGGTCTATTTTGATTATATGAGAAGCTTTCGAGTTGAATTTGGTGAGTTCTTTGAGGATGGTATTATTTCCTTGGTTGAAGTTGGACTAGGCCCATGTGGGGAGCTAAGATATCCCTCTAATCCTGTAAAGCATGGGTGGAGGTATCCCGGAGTTGGTGAATTCCAGGTAATTTCTTTTGTAATTCTCTTTGAAGTTGTGATTAGTAGTTGACATATCTTAGATTTGTATGAAGGGCATGCAAAAGAATTTGGTTGTCAAATCTATATTGATGCCATACATCACTATATTCTTGCCTGAGGTCAGATTTGAAAAGCAAAGATTTGTCTAAGTGATTACATTATGTTAGGGTCTCTGTCTATAAGTAGAGCCAAAGATGTATGTCAATCACATCTGTGACCATTTATGGCATCAATATGACTTTTTTATCTCTTATAGTGTTATGACCGGTATTTGCTGAATAGTCTGCGGAAGGCAGCTGAAGCAAGAGGACACTCGTTCTGGGCACGAGGACCTGATAATGCTGGTTCTTACAATTCACGTCCACAAGAAACTGGATTTTTTTGTGACGGGGGTGATTACGATGGGTATTATGGTAGGTTTTTCCTCAACTGGTACTCTCAAGTAATGATTGACCATGCAGATCGCGTGCTTTCTTTGGCCAAGTTAGCTTTTGATGGGACATGCATTGCTGCAAAGGTTCGTCATCTTTTGGGAAATAATTTTAGTTTATGATACATTATCATTTGCTATATTCTTCCCACTACAGAACCAATGACAATTATTAATAATAATATGACAAGAAGTCCTTTTCTTCTGTCTATAAGTGTTTTCCTCTTCTCATTTTTATACCAATATTAATAACATACCCAGTGCAATCCTACTTTATACCATCTACTTCTTATTTCCCTTATCCAAAAAATCCTCCTTATGATGATTTAAATAAACAGAGACTGTTCATAACATGTTTTGAGCTTTCATGTAATTGTTCATATGCACATCAGAGAACTGTTTAGTTTGCGTTGGCGTTCTTTTCAGTAACAATTAAAATTCTTTTCTTAACAAATTTCAAGGAGCTTGAGTCAAGGGACAGATGTACATGACCTAATAAGAAAAGAATGAAAGGCACGATGTTCCCTAACCAAATTATGGTGGACCAGCCAGCAGTCAAGTTTCAATTAACAATGTAGTATTTACTGTTACTTGAAAACTGCAAAGGAGTAATCAACTTCTATTCTATCATTTTCACATTGCTGGAACCTTTGTTTTTTCTCTTTCCATCTGTCCTCTTGTCCAACCTTGGTAGCCTTTGCCTGTAGGAAGCAATTTGGTAGTTGGAACATAGAAATGACTCAGGAATGCCAATCCACCAAGCCATTGCAAATTAACTTGCTTTAATTATCAAACAGGGTTTTCGATAAAGCTTGTCCTTAAAATGATGATATGCACATCTACTTCTAAGTGATAAAGAATTTCCATGACCCGATTCTACCTCCTTACTTCAGAGTATAAAGTTTATGGCATTACACTTTGAAGGTTCCGCCTATGATCAGATTGATGAATACAGAAAATTTATATAGTTGATCCAGCTAGTTTGGAATGAGGCATAGTTAATTAATTTACTGGTCCAAAAGACATTAATGCCTTCAGGGTTTTTCGTATGTGCAGCTGGTCTCAGACTGACCAAAACATCTTAGGAACAAATGTTGGTTGCAAATTAAGACTACTTCTGCTCTTTGGTTTCTATGGCTGTATTGGAAAACGAAATGTTTTTTGCACAAAATAGCATTAGTCTGTTATGAGAAGTGTAAACCTCAAAAGCGAGTTTATAACTTTATGGATATGTTTCCAGATGACAAGCCCAACATTAATTCTCCTAAAATAAAAAAACAATACCAGTTTTCTCAAATTCAAACCCTAACACTCTTTAAAGTAGCTTTCCTCAAAAATAGTGGAGCTGTAATGGTATTCTTGCAGATGACAAGCCCAACATTAGTTCTCCAAAAAAATTAATAATCTTAAACTCAAATCCAAGCACTCAGAAAAAATAATTCCGAAAAAGAGAACCGTTGTAAGCACGCTTTTGAGTATCTATTGGCTGACCTATTTCGTCTGCTAGGTCTGACTAATCTGTTTTTGTTTAATGTAATCATTCAGGTTTTCTTGCAAAATACCCATTTTGATGAAATTCATGCACTTGAATGGAAAGTAGATTATCATTGATTTGTGTTTTATTTGAAGTTTGCTAGAACCAAAGAGGCTTTTGTTTATATTAGGTATAGTTGATCCAATTTCTACCATATTTTAAATCTAAGCAGCTATCAGGAATTCATTGGTGGTATAAGACAGCTAGCCATGCTGCTGAATTAACAGCTGGTTTTTATAACCCAAACAATCGAGATGGTTATGTTGTGATTGCTGCAATGCTGAAGAAGCATGGAGCTGCATTGAACTTCAAGTGTGCTGAAATGAGCATGTTAGAGCAGGCAGTGGACTTCTGTGAGGCTCTAGGTGATCCTGAAGGATTAGCCTGGCAAGTAAGTTTCGAGCACTAAAGCTTGAGTTTCACCTCTGCTGAAGGATAAATGTCTACTAATAGGCAATCTGCTATTCCTACTTGTCGAGCCATCATGTTAACAGCATCATTAGTTAGTTTGCCTTTGAACATCTCATTACAGGTGCTGAATGTGGCTTGGGATGTTTCTCTGCCGGTTTGCAGTGAAAATGCACTTCCGTGTCATGATAGAGGAGGCTACAATTGTTTACTGGAAAAAGCGAAACCCCAGAATGATCCGGATGGAAAACATATTTTTGCTTTTACCTACCTTAGGCTCAGTCCCCTTCTCATGGACGGACAGAATCACATGGAATTTGAAAGATTTGTTAAGCGAATGCATGGTAAAGGATTGCAACTCTTCAGTCCATTCTTTTGGTAGATTTGTGGTAGACTAATTTGGGTAGAATTGTTTGGATCAATAATTGAGGGTTCAAAACATATCTACGAAACTTTAATATCAGTATTGACTTGGACTTAGGATCAGTGATATTGTCTAAGAATTGTATATTCATTACATCACTAGTGTTGTCTTGCAAGATGATAATTGATAACTAGTTAACCGGGGAAGATGCTAGTTGAAATCATGGCTAATGGAACATCATATCAATAAGTTTGTTCATTGCTTTCATCGTCTAAGGTTCTTCCAGTTGATGAATTGATTATAAAACATGTGATCTATCCCAGTTAAGTGCAAATAAATTGTCTTACTGAAGGCTATTATTCAGCCAACTATATATTGATCTATCATCCTCGAGATCATCTCATAGGCACAATTATGGTGACTTTGTGGTTGGTTTCTTGTTTGTTTTGCAGGGGAAGCAGTCCTTGAGTTCCCATCCTAGTTCGGAAGAGCAAGCAATCTTCAAAATGTGCATAATTTTCTTCCCTTGGGAAAATAGGATTATATTTATTTTTTCAGTATAATGTAAGTATAGTTCAGGAGAGCAGACAGTGCTCTCTGTGTAGCCTCTGGTCAGTGTTGTACCGCAACTTGACCTAAGATGTATGATTCGTGTTGAAGATGATCACATGCCGTCTTAAAGGATTTCAATTGTAGAAAACAAAACTAGCTTAAGTTGCTGGAAGGATGGATTACTAGTAATGAATAAACTGGATCTTGAAACAGTGATGTAATATATAGATTATTCAATCTACTTCCATGCTGTGGTTCTGTTATTTGCTCTTAAAAGTAGGAATTAAGTTCCATGTGCCTTTACAAAGTTTTTAACCATATATCCAGCTCAACATTCTTTAGAACTGCAGAAGATGTTATGCAATTATATTGTCAAATTTTGCGTGTCTAAACAAATAGCAGAAAGGAAGCGAGCGCCAATAATCATCATGCAGTTTGCAAGTAATTTTCAAGGTGAATTTGGCAATTATAATATGATAACACCAACTACCTGGTGGAAGTGTCGTGCACATAAAGAAGCGTTGGATGGTGTCTTTCTCTGTTTTGTTCCTTCCTTGAAAAGGCACAGCCACAATTACTGACATCAGTCAAACTGTGTAATAGAGACGGAACCTGAACTTCGATTCATCTATAATACTGTAATGATATTTGGGCACCCAAAATTTTGTCCCTCTGAGCTAATAATTGATGTGATCAGGGAACATACTATCCTTCATAGTAATTGATACCAACAACTGAACTAACAAGAGACTTATTTACCTGTTCTCTACTAAAAGCCATCCTACTAACCAATACAGGGGCATTATATATTTCCAAGAGACCATAAAGGGAGAGAATGAACATGACACTGACCAATCTAATGACTTCTTCAATGCAGTTCACACCAACTCATCTGTGTAAACAAAGACGCTCTGCTAAATCATCCCAGCTCTCTCGCCTCTTTTGGGAAATTGTGAGAGAGGACTCCCCCGGTTTTCCAAAATCTGGCCCTTCCTCTATGTCGCGGAAAGTTCCATACGCAGAAGGAGAATATGCTCGGGGCACATCCAATGCTACCGCCCTTTGCAAAGCAGCCTTGTGTTCCTCCATGTGCTCCTTAGCAAGAGAATCCCATCTCTCCATTCTCTGCTGCACCGGGAAATTCATAGATTCTGTACTCTGATACCTCTCCAACATCAACTGTGTATAAAGAAACAGTTTCATGAATAACAATATGAAATGTTAGCTTTTACTAACCATTTTCCAAAAAGTTTTTCACAGTTAACAAATCTGATAGGACAAGAATTTGTTTTTCGGATGCTGTAGGCAGGGACTCCTCCCCAGGTTAATAATAAAGCTACATTTACACATCAAACTTATTATGCATTTACCAGCACATCCACCACAACAATGAATCTGAATCCCCACCATGATTTCTGAACGACAAAAATCTAAATGCGCAAGGATCCACTCTCTGAAATCTGATTTTACCCATGTATTTGTTCTAACAAGGTCCTCATAACAAATCAGACTTCCTAATGACATAAAATCTTACGCATTTTTTAACTTTGCACCAACAGCCTAAGCCTACTAAAGAATGGAGCTGCGGAGAACTTACATCAATTGTTCTTTGTGATTCTGTCAATATCCGAATAATGGCATGATCAGATGTCATGTTGCATGAAAGAACTATGTGCTCAAACCGTCCATCAACGGGTATAGCAGTCCTCACAATGGGTTTAATAGTTGCAGAGCTGCAGCAGAGACGAAGAGAGGAGAAGAAAAAGTTTATGCATCAGCACATTCCTGGTAAAAAGGTTCAAAGACTCGCATTTATGCACCGAAATCATTGCTTCAAAATGGTAGATAAGATCACTTTCTGTATTCATAGCATACTACAGGAAGCTAGTTGGAATTAAGGCTTAGTTATTGAAATGGCTGTACTTGAGAAAAGGAATGTACACAAGTAATGAAAGGGAAGGAATTTTTGGTTCGCTTTATGATAATGAAACCAACGAGCAAACAACATTAACACTAGGGATGGGCATAAATACTGAAAAATCGAACCGAACCAAACTAACTCAGTTCTTCAATTTTTCGGTTCGACGTCAGTCTTCTTTTTTCAAAAGTTCGGTGCTTCGGTTCAGTGTTCAGTATAAGGATCTTGAAACTTCGTTGCACCGAAGAACCGAACTTTTATTAAAAAAATTATATATATGTATCAATCAGCAATTAAATCATTCATGAAACAAGTCAAAGTACTAACAAGTTTATAATTCATATAGCTTGAAATATTATTTTCCAAGAAAAATTCAAACATATTTTTGTTGATTTATGTCATGTAAAGGATGTCTTTGTGCTTGATTTCCTCAAGCAATAGTTGGAGGCGCAAGTTCTTGACAAGATAAATATAGTCATATTTTACCAGACACGGGAGTGTAAGAATCAAAGGCCTCAGATGAACTAGTCATATGTTCATTTGCACCAGAATCAATTAACCAAGATAAACCACTGGGTGCCACAGGAAAAGCACATATACCTGACTGAGTGTGATAGGAGGTGCCGGAGGAAGTAGGAGGTGGAGCAATTTGTTGCTGAGCAATCAATTGTTGAATCTGAAGAAGTTGCTTAGGAGTAAAG
>JAABOM020000001.1:27348867-27362204 GCA_011800125.2 Solanum clarkiae | reverse complement strand
CTATAATTAAGGAATCCCTATAATTAAGGAAAATCCCTATAATTAAGGAATCCCTATAATTAAGGATTCTAACACATGGGGGCACATATCATTTAACATGATTTTAAGTTTTTAAGTGTCTGATACTTTGATTTTGTCCTCATTTTATTTTTCATTAGTTCGCAACCAAAAACCGTTCTAAAAACACTGAATAAAACCGAACCAAAATATTTTGATTCGGTATATGATGCATACTTTTTCAAAATAGAAAAACAGAATGCCTGCCCCTAATAACACCACAAAGACCAGTGCCCTTCAGAGAGAAGAATCCTCCCTGCGGACTGCTAGTTATTGTTGGAAATTTTGTTGTACAATCACGGAAACAATGAATTATTATTGAAAGCTTGAGGCATGCAAATCAATATCCTTGAGGATGTTTCACTGGTAAGGTGTATCCCCTATGATTCAGCAAGCTCTTCTAGTATATACTAGGAGCAAAAACAACAAAGATTAAATTTATACCCACAAAATAAAGAAAGAACATGAAGGAAATAATTGTTGGATTTTTACCCCTTGTACCAAGGAAAATATGAAAACCATATATAGAAGAGTAGATATCTGCCAACGTCAGGCCATAAATATGATCGGCCATTTTAATACCATTTAACAGACAATTAATGTAAATGGTCATAATATTAATGAGTAGACGTTGGGCAATAAGTATTAACAGTAATGTACATTCATTTGAGATACTATTTTAGTTGTTTTGATAACAGGTATCGCGCTTCAACTTGGTTCCACCAAGTATAAAGTTTGTAGCCAAGCTAGGTCCTTAAGTGGTACTAATATTCTAATGTATACTAGTGAAAAGCTAGCACATGAAATCCTGCCAAAGTTCTACTATTTTATTTTACAAATCTGTATGTGGAAATGGAATTTCATATACCTGAAGGGCTTCCTGACAATGATATGATAAAGACGACCTGGAGCATAAAGGCGTCTTGGATCTTTTAGCATCTTCTCCTCCATGGTGAATGTATCCTTCAGGCACATTATGCACATCAAGCATGGGAAACTATAGAAAAACAACACTTGTCAGCCTATGGGTCTGTCATACTAGTCTTGGGATCATGAAGGTATGACCTGATACAATGATTAACCAAACATTCAAATATCAAAAAAATGAAAAAAGAAAAAAGACGTGGTATTACTCTTACTTCCTAACAATGATAATAACTCCATTCATCAAGCTTCCCACTGTAAGTTAACAGGAAATTTAGGCTTCCTATAGTAAAGGAAGTATATTTGATTTGCTAGGAAATGCATGTTTGTACAAGTGGCAAACATCAAATTGGCAAGAAATTCTTATTTTCCTATAGACTGTCTTGATTCTATCACGCTAAGAAGTTTTGCATTCGATCTTTAAATTTTCTCCATTTTACTATTACAAAGTGATAGTACAAAGGACAATCCAAACCTGTGGTGCAAGTTTCACCATATCCAATAGAAGATGAATAGGTGACAGTGACACCAAAAACATAACGAGCAATGGACAGTCACATTATAAATTCGGGAAATTGAAATTATATAGCATCTCCCAATACTCAGAGTTTCATATCAGAAGTGAGTTTTCAAGAAACTGCTTGAATTTTAGCAAAAACAGCTCTCGGGGTTTGTCTAGGCAAAATACTGGAAATGATAGCTTTATTTCTGTGATATCATGTATTGGTTCAGATAATCCATTTTTTCTTATAAAAAAAGAGAAAACGAAGAATCTCATGACTTTATTGACCAGATCGAGAAAATAAAAAGAAGTTTTTCCACTTGTTTATGAGTTTGGTCTTACTTCACCTCCAAGGAAGGAAAGAAGACTTCCATCTCGAACTTTAACTTAGACTTTCCCTTCTTTTTTTGGTAGTATTCAAACTAGAATCTTTTGTTTTCTACTTTAAATTATGTAAAAAAAAAAAAAAAAGGAATGTAAGTAGGTGAGGAGACTAAACATCATTTGAGTCTCCAACAATTATTGCAATAATTACATATACGATTTGGTCTAAGACACGTGAACTAAGCTATTAATTACTCAATGTAACTACCATATTTTGATTCGCATATTTACTTTAAAATCACATGTAACATAGACATCAAAGGTCATGCAAAAAGGAGAGAAGACCTGCAATCTTTTACCAGAAAAGTGACTTGAAAGCATCTTCCAGTGCTACAGTGGTCCGAGGTAAGAAATCATCCTGATTCGTCCATGGAAAAGATGAGTCAAAATGTGACCATAAATTCTAAACGAATAGTTATATCTTGGGGATAGAGCATCTAGCAAGAAGAGAAATACACATGAGATATTGGACCTTATCGATTATTAAAAAGGTATAAATTGTGAATTAGACCTACCTTTTCTAGCAGGAATTGCTTCCCAAGAATAGAATGTCTATCTTCCTTCATATGTTTAAGTGTAGCTATACATACAATCCATAGATTTTGCTTCCAAATAACAGTTCAGTTCCTTCAAACAAACAACATTTTATTCACTAATTGCAGGAGCAACTACCTTCTCAAAAATATAAGTGTCACTTCGTCCCACAACAGCAAGGATAAGACACACTACTAACTACACTATAAGCACCACTCAAATGCTTCTCGTGTTACATCTGTCTGAAGACAAGCAGCCTATGTGACGGTAAACTACCTCATAAACGACAGATACATTCACACACATGCGATAAGATCAAGCTATTTAATATTGCACGTGAATATGAAGCATTAATTCCAAACGATAAACTATGCGCCACTTAGTAGAATGATTACATGATCTTGCATCAAAAAAAGAAAAACATCATCGACTTCGCATATCTGCTTCACCTTTTCATTAAGATAACTCCAATAGTACTTAGCAAATTGAAGAAGATGTATATCTGACAACAAAGAGAACCTACATGCTTACCTGAAGTACAATAGAGTTTATGATGTCCGCATATCTCACAGCCAAATTCAGCGAGACACACCTTGCCGGAGCAATTGCAAAGCACCTGATCCTTTTTCTGTCTAAGAACCCCAACTTTTCTCGGTTCTTCACAGCCAACATCGTCAATAGTGTTACAACCCCTGCCCCTAAAGAATGCCCAGCAAATGTCAAGGTATAATCTGGATACCTCTCCACCAATTCCCTCAAAATTTGTGATTCAGTTTCCCAAACCCATTCAGCTGCCTTCAATAGACCATTATGAACATACCCCCCATCAAATTCAGCTTGCCCAAGTTTATTGTCAAGTAGGACCAAAAAATCACTTTCCTTAGCCAAATTAAGACCCCTAATTGCTACAACTATATCAGCATGCTGATGATCAACATAGATCAAATAAGGAGACACCTTCCCTTGAGTATCTTCATGACTTTTCTTTACAATAACCCAGTCTGGATCAATGCCATATCCACCAGGTGGAGTCCATATGGGGTTCCTAATATCATCCTCATATACTGCTATAATATATCGACAGAATCTAGGCACAGGCTCAAACTCACTGGCAATTGCAAGTCCCCAATTTTCACTTTCACGGCCAGCAGTATAAAGGAACTTCTTCCACACCCAACGTACACAAGCTAAGCAGTAGACACATTCAACAATTGGAACACAACAGGCAACTGACATTGGTCCTACCAAACAGTCATCTTCTAACAAAGACAACTATTTTCAAGAAAATGGATGACAAAATTGATCCAATAAATGGGTCATATCTCAATCAAGAAATAATACCGTTGAAGTTCAAAAAGTGGGGTATCAATATTGAGGTTTTTGTCAAGTAGTTGAGCTACAGTGATCAAGATTGCATCTATATTTGTAAAACAAGAGGAAAAGGGCATTAAATGACAACAAGAACAACTGGACAAACAACAGTTGTAATCATTAATACAGACTTCAAGAATGGAACTTGAAGAAAGGGAGAAAAAGGGGCTGCTTTAGAAACATTAAAAGAGAGAAATCACTGAAAATTGAAGGGGGAAATGGGAGACAAAGCCGTAACACACCTGCAACTACACGTTGAACACACCATTTTTTGTGGGGTCCCTTACACTTGAGTGAAGAATATTTTGGGATTATGCCAAGATCCTTCTCTAATGGTACTGTATAATTACAACTAATTTTAATGGTTTGCAAGTAGGAATATTAGCTTATGATGATGTTGATTTGTGTGGAGAAAACAATTGCTATAAATTCTCTCAGGTTGGTAGAAGTTTCCAAGAAAAAAAAAAAAAGAAAGAACAAAAAGGAAAATGAAACAAGGTAGTTTCTTGTGTATTATTGCCATTTGTTAACTTTTGTCATACTTCTACTTTTGTTTCCTAGCAAACGCCTCTCTACAAATTTCGATAAAACTCTAGTTTTCTTCCTTTGTTTTTGGTAGTATCAATGGCCATTTCATAAATTATATAAGGATATTATTGAATATAATTTATTAATAATATTTGTTTTTAGTTATATTTCTATTAATTATATTAAATTTATTTTTTATGTATTATTTGATTTTTATGTTTTAAAATAATATGTATTATATAATTTTTTAAAATATTTATTTATAAAAATAAGGTAAAAGGAATGTGAAAATAGTTTTGAGGGATAACAATAGTTGTATGAAATAAATAGTGATATTTTGTGAATGTTAATAAATAAGCATTAAAATTGAATGAATAGATATGTATGTTCAACATGGCATAATACGCAAAAAATATCATATAAAATATATATTTATCAAATAAAATATTACGTCGAATGAATACATTTATTAGTTCAAGTTTTAAATAGGTAAAATGTGCGTCATATAATTAGGAATCATAGTTGCTAGCTAATGCTAGGTCAAATATCATATATATTTATACTTGCGTCATTAGCTAAGTACCCTTCGTACCGTTAATGTGCAGAACATAAATTCTGTATAGTAATCAGAAAAACCCTAGCTCTTTTCTCAGCGCACTTCCGGCAACTATTTCCGTCAAAGGTCAAAGCCCTAGATAAATCAAACTGAAAATCTAAATTCTCTGTAGTTTGTCATCACATAGCCTCTTTTTGTACTTCTGCAGGTATCTGGTGAAAATTCTTTAGTAACGAAGTTCTATTTGGAGCTGATTAGGTTGGTGTGCGATTTATTTGCTTAATCATTAATCTATGCTTCGTTTTCTTCATTAAATAGACATCTAGTAGTAGATATTGCATATACTTGTATGTAGGTGTATCCATTGTTTACAATCGAGCTATATATATAGAAAGAAGTTTAGATTAATTTCATACTGGATTGAATTTGATGCACGTAGGGTTGATCAGTGCAGTAATATTTTGAACCCGGTGACTTAAGCTAGAATTGCATTTTCTATTTAATCAGAAGTGATCCCACTGAAAAAAAATGAGCTTGTTCTGCTTCTTTCACATTTTTGTTATTTTCGTTCTTGTTTATAGAAAATTGATCTAGGTAGTATTTGATCTAGAGGTATGCAACATTGTTAGTATTAAGCTAAGTATTTGGATATGTATTTTGGTGATTTTATTGGGTACGAAGTTACTTTGGTTATTTTTATTAATTTTAGGATTTCTTTTATGAATACAGATGTTTTGCCCTTCTTAATCTATTTGATACAAAAAGGTAGTGGAATCCTAAGTTGCGCGGACTCTTCACTTTTGATGCCGCATCTGTGTCGGATTCTTCAAAACTACACTACTTTTGAAGAATCTAACATGCACCTGTTAACATTTTTGAAGAGTCCGAGCAACATAGGTGGAATCTCCATCTTGGTGATTATATCACATGCTTATATTTGCTTAAACAGCATTCTGGCAAGAAATAAAGTTTGACCAGAACTTGGTTTTTTGCATGGTGTCTGAATTTTGTCTATTGGTATAGGCTGTTGGTTTAGGTTATTTTGAGAATATTGACTATTGTTGTTGAATATAAACTATAGTGTGACCTTTTGGTTTAAAATTATTTTGAGAATATAAACTATTTTCTTGACTGGCATCCAAGTGTAGGAAGTGGCAAAACCAACTTGTGAAGTGGATTAATTTTTGTTCCTCTTTCCATTTCCTTTTAGCTATTTTTTGGTCGATTTTGGAAAGAGAGAATCTCATAGACATTAATTCACATAACAACCTGTTACTGTATAATAGCTGAACAGGTTCTTTTGATTTAGACACACATTTTATACTTTATGAGATCTTTTGGTAGGACATATAAGAATAGTGTTGAGTAGGCTGTTTTAATAATGTTGATATTAGTTATGTAGACATTAGTATGCATGGTTTGGTTTGGTATATTCAAAATAACATGCATTGCTTAATTTCCTAAAAAGAATTATTTGTTTACAAATATACCCTCCACAAAATATGGTTGAATGGATGTGGAAAAGGTTTTGAGGGGTAATTGTGTCTTTAACCATGCTATTGCATGCATTAAAAACCTTTGTGCACAACATAATACCAAATAGAGTGTATAACTAATGTTTGCATTAGTTAAAAATAGGTTAAAAAATGTGTAGCAAACAAGGTATTGATAATACAAAAACGGCCCCTATATGTTCTGCTAGTTAACTATGCTCATTGATGCATGGATGTTAAAAGTAGTTTGTATGACCATAGCCTGACACGTGACATTTATGCCTACAATAATTGAATAATTGCTGCTTATAATCACTAGTCTGGTTCTTATGTGTCTTGGTTATTTGTAGGGATGGCTCCAAAGCAGCCAAATACTGGCCTTTCTGTCGGTCTTAACAAAGGACATGTTGTTACTAAGAAAGATTTGGCTCCCCGTCCTTCTGATAGGAAAGGGGTAAGTTGTTTTCTAGTTTCTGTGCTTTTGATCTCTTTGTCTCTTAATGTTTCGGATGTTAGTGATTCTGGATATCTAACCAATATCTTAACTCATCCCCACACAAAAAAGTTGTTCTCCAACGCTAAATCCATTAGTACTTCTAATAGGTTTGCTTCTATGTCTCTTGTTTAGAAAACCAGTAAGAGAGTACATTTTGTTAGAAGCCTTATTAGGGAAGTAGCTGGTTTTGCACCTTATGAGAAGAGAATTACTGAGCTTCTTAAAGTTGGAAAGGACAAACGTGCTCTTAAGGTAGCCAAGAGGAAACTGGGGACTCACAAGAGAGCAAAGAAGAAGCGTGAAGAGATGTCCAGTGTTCTCCGCAAAATGAGGTAATTGATGGCATTTTCAACTTGGATTTTAAACTTTTATGACTATTAAAGTTCCATTTCGTTTAGCCCTGCCTGTGTTTGCATACACCATCGTGTGTTTGACTAGGTGCTTATCTTTGTTTTTGTGATCCAGGGCTACTGGAGGTGGTGAAAAGAAGAAATGAGCTGCTTGCTAACACCTCTTTATGAAATTTTAGGTTCAGAAACTACTTTGCCAAGATGTGCTCTTTAGTATCTTAAATTCAAATATTTGATTTTTATCATTGAAACACAGAGCACTCAGCTTTTTGTAATCTTTTGTTTCAGAATGATTATGACTCAAAAATTTTGACTTCTAGATTTTGCAACTCATTTCTAACTCTGAACTTCTTTTATGAGAATCTAGATATACACATAATCAATTATATACAATTAAGAAAGAAACATAAATACAATTGTGTACAATATAATTCATATTTTGATTTAAGAAAAAAAAAAGAAAGCACACCAACACAATTAGCTCATATATAAATAAGCAATATTGGACAAATATATGATGTATACAAATAAACAAGTAAGAAATACAAAGGTACATCAATAATCAATATATACAATTCATATAGATATACAAATAAGAAAGAAATACAAACACATTCATATACAACACTAATTACAACAACAACATACCCCAGTGCCTCAAAAGGCTCCGATCCTTGCGGGGTGAGGACTCAAAAGGCTCCCGCTCTTTGCGGAGGGGGGTCGAATGTACGCAGTCTAACCCCTATGTTTAAAAACATAAAGCGGCTATTTCCAAAATATATACAACACTAATTAAATAGGGAAAAATACATTAATACAAATCCAACTCTCTAAAATCATTCGGATACAACATTAACTAAACAATTAAGTGTATGAATGAGATTGTAAATTGATACAAAAATTTATAAACGATATAATAAAAGGAAAAATCTAAATTTTACGAATACCTCCAATTGTTCGAGGACATCTTCATCCTTCAAAATCCGCAACACTCACACCTTCACTTTTTGAATCCTGAAATTGTATAGAGATCTCCGGCCTACATGATCACATCAGGATGAGTGGTTGGCACAAAATGAATCGATTATGGGACATGTTCTTCATCAATCGTCTCCCCTCTCTGTGAGTGAAGAAAATATCACCATTTTCCTTCCCAATTTCTGTAACCCATTTTGGAATGGGAATGTGTACGTCATCCCCGACATTACCTCCACATTCGTCCAAGGACAACACGACCTCTACAATAAGAACACGTATCGATTTCTGGGAATATGCTTTGCACGTTTATCTCTTTGCAATTCAAACTTTCGAAAGAATGTTGATACATACACATTAACAGATATCTCAAGTGTCGTTCCAAGCAACAATTATTCACCATTGAGGGTAACAAGAACAAATAAATCAAAGTGGAACAAATTGTTCTCACACTAAGAAACTATAAAACCAAATAAAAAAGAAACTAAAAACCTAACCTGCAACTTTACAACTTGTTTGG
This sequence comes from Solanum clarkiae, assembly GCA_011800125.2. Taxonomy (NCBI): domain Eukaryota; kingdom Viridiplantae; phylum Streptophyta; class Magnoliopsida; order Solanales; family Solanaceae; genus Solanum; species Solanum clarkiae. The sequence continues at coordinate 27,353,514 of JAABOM020000001.1, read as the reverse complement.
ATGGTGGTTTGCCATGGTTTCATAATGTATGGAAGGTTTGGATAGACTGTATGATTTGCTACTGTTTAATGATAATTTGTTATTTGATTTGACTGAATGGTATTGTATGGTAGTTTATAAATTTATAAAAATGCCCTTAATTATTGTCACGCCCCGAGCCTACACCTTAGACGTAACTGACACTCAGAACCATTACTGGTCTCAAGCGAACCACTTGGTCTAGCTACTTACTCAGCGGAAGACTTAAATCATAGTGGAAGGACTTTAAATAACAACTAAGATTTTTGAACTGTATAAATAAACTGAAACGAGAAGTATCTCAACAATAACAGAAACAGGGAAATCTAAAATACTTGTCACATAGTCTATGGAACCTCTACTAAAATAGTCTGAAAACTACTAGCGGGACAGGCCCACAGTAGCCACAACTGAAAAGAAAATGCTAGAAAGGAAAATATAAATAATAACTCTAAGCCTCTAACTGAGAAGCGGTCTCACTGATAACTGAGTGGGGGCTCTGGTCCTCAACGAAGCGGCTGCTGAGGGACTCTGTCACCTGCGTCTGCATCATAAAACGATGCAGGTCCTAAGAACGTCAGTACGTGAAATGTACGGTATGTAAAATGGTCAAAACAAAACTCAGGATAATGCAATATTTCTCAAATACATATAGCATATCTCAGAATGAAGTATCATAATAATAAGTACTCTGTATGCTATAAATAATATGCTGAAAACTTGTAAATAAAACATATCTTACTTTAACTTAGGGAGCTTCTCTAACCGACAACCACCACTTTGAGCTTCGTGGTGATACAACGTCTTACCCACATTGCCAGAGTCGTCCCGTACTTTGCCGAGGTAGGGGACGAAAGACTAGGGAAGTGGATCCATCCCAAAACTGGGCCATCTCAGTTGCAAGTGAGGAATTGTACCTTGGTACAATCCTATCCTACACTGGCTACGTATTTCATGAGTTCAAGTTATTAATTCTACTCTCACTTATATCGGTGTTCAATACTACTTCCAAAATAACTTGCATATAGCTTATATCTTAAAGAAATAAAACTTCTCAATATATCTTTGATCTTTTGGGAATTTAGCCCAACTTAACTGTTTAACTTTCTCATCTAGACTCTTTAGCTTAACTGCAACTAGTATCTTTTCAAGTATTTTAAAACATACTGGTTACTCAACTAAAGTGCAAAAGCAATTTTAAAAGATACAGGGTTCTCAAGAATATATCAATAACAGTAAATCTTGTCCAATAATGTAACTTCATGGTAAAAAAAACAGTAAAAGGCATGATTCTATATCAAGAAGAATGCATGAATCCATATTTGGGTGAAATTAACTAATACCGGAGGAAATCTTGATTCCATATTGTAAACATGACTTTGGGTAAAACCTGGGGATTTTAGCTATCAAAATAATAATAAAGTGATCTTTTAAGGGCCTTACATATCTGAGAATTCGAATTTTTGAAAGAATTGAAGAGGTTCTTGAAACCCTGGCTGGATTCTTGATTCTACGCTTGGGTTTTCTTGAACTTTTCTAACGTTAATGAAGAAATAAGGCGTTTTTATGAGTTAATCGGGTGAAAATCGACCTAATAAGGTTTAAGGAGGGTGGTAAAGGTCAAAACTACCCCTCCTTAAACAACAGAAAAAGTTGTTGTCTAATACAGTAGGTCCACATCGCGCCAAGGGCGCGAAAATATGTATTTCGCTTAATACAACATGTCCGCATCGTGCCTGGGATGCGGACATGTGTATTTTCGCTTTTTTTACGAAAATAACTTCCCGTCGAAACTTGAAGAAAATTCCTAAGTTTGGCTCCGCATCCCAGGTGCGTCACGCCCTGGGCACAGAAACTTCACTGTCTGAAATTTAGTTAGCGAAAATTTTAATTCGCCTCAGTTGCTCTAAAATAGAGTCGAGACCATTTTCCCACTCAATTTTTCGCACTGAATCTCGGATTTGCTAAAGGGGCATGGGAAGACGCGTTATGCGCATGGTCATTTCCAGAGGTATTTTGGTCTTTTCATCGGGTGTCACAATTATTATAACTATTAAATTCATCAATAGTTTTTAATATTTTTTTTTAAAAAATTAATACATAAAATCAAGTAGAAAAACATATAAGTTAATATATTTCCAATCCATAGAAACAACACAAGAAAATGAAAAGTCAGAACTTTTGAAAAACGAACCTCAAAAAATAGACTAAAACGTGAAAGAAGAGATGGGAATCGGAAAGAAGTTCCAGAAGTTGATGTGAAGCAAATAAGTAATAAAAAAATTCATATATTAGGGGGTAAAGTTTAATAAAGTACAAAGGATAAATTAGAATTATTTAAATTTAAATAAAGGTATAATTGAAAAAGAAAAAATAAGAGCATCATGGATACCACCAAATTGGTGGTTTCAAAATGTGAGGGTTTTCATAGTTACAGAACCATGAAATCAAATCATACCATATAATTAATTAAACAATCAAAACAAACATCATTCTCTTAATAACCATCAAGGGCGGCTCAACCCAAAAGCAACGGAAGCAATGACTTTAGGCCCAAAAAATGAATAAAAAATACATGGATAATGCACTATAATATTAGATTTCTGTAATTTAAAATATTATATAAATAAAAAATAAAATATTAATTGGCAATATTTTTTTATCGGTAAGATAATGGACATATTCAATAAGGTGAAGACTTGATTTTATTTTTAAAACTTCTTGAATAATTTTGACATCTTATGTAACAATTAATTCTATTGAAAAACTTTTCAAAACTATAATCAAGAGATTTAAACATTTGTATTGTTACGTAACATACAATAAGTTATATATATTTATTCTTGTCTTACCAAATATTACAAATATAATTACTAGATTATAATTAGTTACAACATCTTAAAAAAATTTATGAGAATAAAATATATAAAAATATAAAACAAATGTAACTTCTTAAAAAAAGTGTTTTAGGCCACCAACCCTATTGAGTCGCCCCGATAACCATACTATATCATATCACGAAAAACTACCATTCAAACAAGCTGTTAGTTTGAGGTCGAACTATCTCAAACACATGTCTGTATGCTTTCCAATTATACAATTTTGGGGATGCTTCGACTATATCCCATCAAACATCAATCATACCGCAATCTACAAGCAAGAATGTACAGATCAGTTGAGTCACCCAAAATAAGATAAAATGCAATATGTACTCACAGGCATCATCACGTACACCAGAATATATGGATCTGAAACAGCCTGTGGATAGAAATCTATGTTAGAAACACATAGTTAAAATAGATCAAGGACCAAAATCATTTTTGAAATTACAGAAATTTGAATTTCAATGTCTATTTATTTATCAAAAATCTTTCTTTTATACTAAAAAACTAGTTTATCTAAGTACAACACACTAAACAACTACACCTGTCATCAAAATGGAGTTGGTTGCTAGGGCTTTTAAGACCATTTTCTTTAGCATCTACCCCAGTAATGTTGGACGGTTGCAGACATTTGGTGGCCACTAGAATTAAAGGTCTTCTGCATTGTTTTACTCTTGATATAAATATAGTTATTAACCTACAAAAATTACATTTTTAACAAGAGAACCAAAAAAAAAGTATTAACATGCTCAGATATAAAAGTTTAAGATATCCAACCGCAGGAATCCTGACTAATGCGGAAGCCATGGAAGATAGGAATTGGGAACTTAGTGAGCAAGTAAGAAAATTTTCAAATTGTAGGTAACTGGTAGTTGGTAACTGTTCTCTGAGTAATGCAGAAGCTATGGAAAATAGGAATTGGGAACTTAGTAAGCAAGCAAGAAACTTTTCAAATTGTAGGTAGCTGGTAGCGGTGCTCTACGAAATATTTCACTTTACGAGAAATATAATATGTATTACCTCATTTCTTTCTTGTCTTTAGTAATAACACAAATTTTCGTATTACTCTTACTATTATTGAAAAAAATTAAAATAATTAATTTATTGTTATTCTGATGTAATCTCTTAATATATAAAATTTATGTACTACCTTGCTCCTTTCTTGTCTTTAGCAGGAGGGTCGAGCCATCTCATCCGAGCTAGTAGGTTTTGGAATTTGACAGGCCAGGTCAGGCTAGCCTTTTTTTTTATGGGCTAGAAAACAACTAGCTCAACCCATTAGTACATGGGTTACGGGCCTTGTTCGGACCAGACCACATTTTTATTCATATATTTTTTTATAAATTTTAATTTAAAAATTAAAACAAATAGCAATAGAAAAATATTATATAGTATTAGTGTTACTATACCCTTTTCTTTCTTGTCTTTAGTATTAACACAAATTTTTGTATTACTCTTACTATTATTGAAAAAAATTAAAATAATTTATTTATTGTTATTTTTACGTAATTTCTTAATATAGAAATTTTATGTACTACCTTACTCCTTTCTTGTTTTTAGCAAGAGGAGTAAAGTTGTTAATAAGGGTTGGCCCACCCCTGAACAAGGCCTTAGGGCTGTGAAGAAGTTGGAGATTTTGGGGAAGAATTTTTATTAATTGGTAAAGTGTATTTTTTGTACAGCACATGTGTGTATATATATACACACTTAATTTACCTAATCAATGTTTAATTATGGTATCTAATAT
>JAABOM020000001.1:27326539-27341582 GCA_011800125.2 Solanum clarkiae | reverse complement strand
GTAAGGTCTGCGTACAAGTTACCCTCCCCAGACCCCACTAGTGGGATTATACTGGGTATGTTGTTGTTGTTGTTGTTACTTATTAGCATAGGGACTGAATACCACCTACCATATTATACATAGCCTAAAACTTATATATAAGGACTATATCATGTACACGAGTAATCATGTCAATGAGACGTTTTTTAATTCTATTCGACACTGCTGCTCTCTCCTGCAATTAGTGCCCCTACTGCCTTGACACCAGTTTAGGCGCCAATCATCTCCCTAACAGTCCACACACCATAAATTATTTTTTATATGTCCGGTGTCCTCCTCTCTACCAGTTTAAATTTTTTATGAGATAGTTTACTGCTTTTGTGTTAAGCTTATCAAATATTTGTAATAAATGATTGGCTACTGCAACATTAATTCACCAACATCAGTGTACCCAATTCAACAATCACATTATTTCTTTTTCTGCTTTTGTATTAAGCTTGCCAAGTTTTTGTAATAAATGATTGGCTTTTACAACATTAATTCCACCAACATCACCTTGATTCATTTGGAGACTGGAGTAGAAGGTGGGGACATTTCAAACATCTCCAGATCAATTAAGCTGTGGTGGTTTCATTTCCTCCAACGCTTTCTTGACACTCACCTTGTTATGCTGTGGTGGTTTCATTTCCTCTACTGCTTTCTTGACATACACCTTGTTAGTTGTTACGACACAATTTAGCCAAAATTCCTTAAGAATTGGTTATTGGCAATTTATTTTCTGTTAAATTTCTTTGACCATTTAATTTTGTTTACTCAGGCTCAGTTTTTTAATTTTTTTATGGTCACATTGATATTTGTACCTAATATATGGGTAGATAGAGCGGTATAGTTAGTTAGGTTTCATATAATTGATCTCAACTAACGTGGGACTGAGCGTACTTATGAGTTTTTTGTGCACTCATATTCTTCAGAAATTGGTGTAGTTGTGTGCAGTCTCGCAAGGGTGATGTAATAGGGATGCGTGGTGCTTTTCCAGGCCTGTTTGGATTATATTTTCTCACTTGATGCATTTTCTAATTAACTGTGACTGTTTACCTCTCTTTTAAATAAAAGTAGCTTCTTTAATTGAACCAACGTGCCCAAAGAAGAAGAAAAAGAAAAGGAAAGAAGTGAGATATGATGTACCAAGGTAATCTTTTCTATGTAGTTAGAGACTTGGACATTCCCTTGATGGTGGGGTGGTGTTGGACTTTGATATTTGAGGGGCCAAAGTGAATTATGAAAGCCTGATGACAACTTGGGAACCATCTCATGAAGAAATTAAGCTATCCTAGAGCAGTATGTATCAGTGCATCCATATAAGCTTCTCGGGCCAACATTGACATATTCCCCATCCATATAAGCTTCTCAGGCCAACATTGACATATTCCCCATAAATATAAAGCTGGCACATTAAAGGGAAAAACAAAATTGTCTAAAAGTTGTTGGAACTCACGAATGATCCAGACTAACAGAAGATGTCTCAAAACCCTTCTGTCTGTGAGGATTCAGACTGACTGTAAGAAAGATTAGATCTGATGTATATGCTGCAACACATCTGCAACCAGCATAAATAATGTATTAAAAAATGTAGACTGCAACATGGCCTCATTATACAATAAATGCTTCTGTATGCTAAAATAATAACACGTTCCTGATTTTAGTTTCTTTTGTGTTCCCTTTTGATGCTAAATACAAACCTACAAGGAAGAAAATATGATTTTGAAGGAAAAAGTTAACAATCTTTGAAGCACTAATATTAGCTATACATGGTCCCAAATGGGAGTATACCCAAAGAACTGCAGATAACAAAACTTGCATTCACTTGTGTACCCCAAGTCCCCAAGTATCCTTTAGTGCTCTTTCTCTATCTCAATAACTAATCTACTCATGAGAGTCTCTTGCTGAGATAAGACAAGGTTGCTAAACAGACTGCTTTGGTCCTTTTAAGTACGAGCTCAGAAAATTAGATGAAAGAACTGATAGCTTACCTATGTAAAGCCTGGTCATCTGAAAGTTTTCCTTTTGCTCTGAACCAATATCTCAAACTGTGTAGGAAAGAAATGATGCAAACATGATGAGGGTACCAGTATACATAAGCTAGCATGAACTGTCAGTTAATTACAGATGCTACCTCAGAAGGAAAACTAATAGCTGAAAGCATGACAAACCTTGGAGGAGACTTGGTGTAACTAGTGGCATTGTTAGGTTCACAAAACCTTATCTCTATTGGCCAGGGCACAAATTTTGCAGTAGCAACCTTATTTCGGTATGTCCTGTCAAAACTCACAGTTAGCATCACCTAGCCAAGGATCCCAAAACTAACCACAAACAGAATAAAAAGCTTTATGCAGCTTCAATTTTCAGATCTCAGGACACGGTAGGAAAATATGCAATCAATTAATCCTATAATGTTATCCCTCGCATTAATTAACTTCAGAGTTGTAAAAGATCATTTGAGGCTTAACTTAGTGAGGTAAGATCATGAATGACCTTTATATCTCAATTAAACCTTGCTAAAGAAAACGATAATTATGTGCCGTGTCCAGGCCCAAATTAAAACTTTGTCAACTCACCACTTCACAATGCCTTCCATAAGATGGCAGCTAAATGTTTTAAATTTGAACAAAAAGAGGTGGTCAACTTCCAACTTGTCGTATTCTCCTTTTGACAGAAGAGTCAGAGTAAAATCCCATATCCCTTTAAATCCAAATCCAAATGCTCCCGGAAAACAAAACGATGAAAACCTAAGGTAAAAATAAAACAAAGTATTCCTTTGTTCACATGGAATGAGATCAGACAGTTGAATTACAGGCTTTATCATCAGCTAAATAAGTCACAGCTCAGTAGTTGGACTTGGGAACGAGATTGACACCAGAAAAGGATGCTCACATTAACAAGAGGCTGCCACCATCTTACTCCTATTGCTAAATTGTGTGCGCAGGTTTAGCATTTTCCAACCTTCTCTCAACATACCTTCTCTTATAATTGTTCTTTCTCTTATTTTTTGGGATAAGAAAGAGTTTTTGCCAATGTAGTCTAAGATTCATTCAACCGATCCCAACTTGCTTGGGATAGAGGCATAGTTCCTGTAGTAAAATTTTTGTGCTTTTCCTCTGGCTTGTTTATCCTTTGTAGTCACTTGTTTGGTTAAAATAGTTTCCTAGGTGCTACTGATGGGATTCCTAGTGCAAGTAGCTTGAGAGAAAATTAGATCAGAAAGGATTGATAAGTGTAACTAGGAGGTATTTTATAACATCAACAAAGAAATGTAACTTAGAAGTATCAAAAGAAGAACCATTTTGCTATGATTAAGGATCGTATTAATCCCTATATTTTGTGTCTACTTGGTTTCTTTGTCGCCAAGTTGTCATCAGTCATCATCATCACAGTCATATGTTTCCATCTGCGAAAAACAATTTATACATGTTCCATCATATTTGGAGCTTATGGCATAGTTTCCTCCATAAAGAGAATTAAAACTACCTCTTCTTTAAGGGTGATATAAACAATGTCAGGGAACAAAATTTGTCACACCGTGTTCCAGATATCTTCTTCACTCTCTTACCTTCTCCGCCTTGAGTTCCTTCTTCCTCCCTAGTTATTTCCTTCTCTCAGATGTCTAATTCACTTGTTCACTTCTCCGTCTGTGCCTTCTCTTTTATTGTTCTCATCCAAACTGCAGCAGCTATACTAATGGATGATATAGCATGGGTCTCATAGTTCTATTGTGTACAACCATGTTGCGAATATCTCCATTCTCCTTCTCTCTCTCTCCATCATCCCGCTTGATTTATCCTCCCAGTGCAACAGCAGCTATTATAAACCTCATTCTCATTTTACCTGCTATTCCTCCTGTCACAAGTCCAGTTTCACTTCTTCATTTTCTCTGCTTGTGCGCTGCCTGCCCTGTTCCATATCTCTTTTTTTAAACGCGCACACATCTTTTTCTGCACCTCTCTCTCTCTCTCCAGCTCCAAATAGTTCTGCATTTTTCCATGTTTTAGATCAGACAGATTTTTTCCCAGGTCTTTCTGCCTGTAGTGTTTTCTTCTATCTAAAATTCTAAATTGCAGCAGCTCTGCTCCGTCAAATCATTCATTATTTGGTATTCAATCTTCATTTAATTTCAGACTCACAAGTTCTAACAAACCTTAGATCATCCACACTGTGAAAGAATCTACGTAAACCCCCCCCCCCCCCCTCAACCTGAAATCTCATGTTTCATTTCTCCTAAAAACGAAGTCTTACAAGTGAAGATGTGATTAATCAGGCTTGCCATGAGAATTGTTTAATGAGAGTCGTGACTAAGCAAAAACATGTATTACCATATCCACTTTGAAGCCAAAGTATTCAAGAGATGTAAGACAGTTCATGCTAGAGAAGTTACACTTCCAAAGGCACAGGTTCAGTACTGCATCACATACGATTTGCTAAATTACTTTCCTCTCAACCTGATTATTTAAATGGTTTCATCAAGATAAATACTTTTAAGCCTAATGCACCACACTATTTACAATATAATATATATTACCAGGCACACCAAATTATAACAAATTTAAAACATTATCGCATGATGGCATAACAGCAGGCGGAGTGCAACCTGGGAAGCCGAGGATCAGTCTTGCGCATTTCTCTCAAATCTTCCATCGATAAAAGCTGTGATTGGATTTCAGCAAAAGCATAAGGAGAAGAGGCTTGGAGCACAGCAAATTATACAATTTTTTTATTTTATTTATTTATTTATTTATTTGCATTTTTCATTATCATTTCTTGCTTGCAACTGAGTGAAATCCAATTATTGTGCAGATATAGCAAAGCTCATTGAACTGTAAGAAGGTTACCGTTTCTGGATCAGGCACATTAGGCATTTTTGCATCCTGGTGATCAAATCCATCTTCATCTTTCTGTCACATTATATACCAATGATAAATGCAGTTTTAAGCAAAATATTACAAACATAACAATTAGTAAAAAGATAATGGTGTAATGAACACATAAAAGTGCATCACATAAAGTTGCATCTGACCAAAAAGTTACTGCAATGTTCCAGGCAAAAACAAGTGATCCATCAAAGTAGAAATCATCTAGGGTTTTCGTGTAGTTGACTCAGGAAAAGATCAGAATAGGGTATAACATGGTAGGACTTCAAAATGAGCAGAACAAAGCATTTCAGAAATGACTGAAAGTTGAAAAATCGATCCAATTGTCTTCCCAAGTGAACCTAGCTAACTTTCAATTTTCTTCATTATTTTGTGAGATTAGAAGGTTAAAGATTAATATCAACATTGATGCCAACATGATATCCACAGATGAAGAATACGAATGACAATTTAATAGAAAACCAAGTTACGTCAAATTCATTCACAACTACGCTTTCTGTGCTGATACTTACAATGCATTTTCTTCACAGTTACTATTTCTGCCACAAGTTCTCATTACATAGCATGCAAGTTCATGCCTTCGCATGAATCTAATCAACTTGCAACAATCACATTAATTCAGGAAACTTGTTTATGCTGAATTATAAAACTGAGCCATAAAAAAGGGTATACTAAGATGTGACCAACTTGATGAAAGGCTGATAAATCACCTGAAATGAAGCTAGCAATGTGAATACGACATTCCCATTCTGAATTGCATCCACCCTCCGTGTAGCAAAGCTCTTTCCATCACGTACACGGCAAACTTGATATATGGTTGGAACTATAATCATAAGTGTGGAACTAGGTAAGATACAAGTTTTTGGTCAACCGGATTTACATTGATAAATGCGAAGAGGTTTATACAGATAGTTCTGACTAGGATCAAACACTCTATATCCCAGTGAACTGACTGAGTCTTGAACACATGAGAAAGTAACAGAGTAACTAAGCCATATTAGCAAACTTTTCTCAATCTAACAGCAATCATTTAGTAAGTCAATAAACAAAATGTATTTTATAAACCGTTGAAGGCTTAAAATCCTAGAACCCATCAACGGCCAGACAGCGAAGCACATCAACCCTACATGCCAACCAATTATATACTCATAATTTGAGGAAAGCAATGGCAACATGGAAACTTTATAGAATCTAATATTTAAGGACAGCTTGTGAAGGATGATGATTCTTGGACATAAACCAAAGAGTCAAAGAAGAGAAGTAAGAAACTCATATGGTCAGAAGAGCTCACCAAGCTGATGCATACTAGAACTAATAGATCCCAATACAACACACTGGTGCCTCTCTTGGAAGTTTTCTCTCATAACAGTTCAAACACGAAAAATACTAGTAACAACTTTTGATTTCCTGTAGATTAGTATTACTTCAATAACCCTGGCTATAGAATAAAAAACAAATTAACCTGAGAGTGTTATACTTCCTTAACTGACAGCACATGCAGCAAGTTAGCAACAGAAGAGCCAAAAAGAAATGAGCCTTTATCAAAAAGCCTTCAGCAGCATTCTAAGAACGGTTAGCAAGGTGATTGATGCCTTCATTTAAAAGAAAGTCGCAATCCGATGAATAAACAGAAGTTGAGCTACCGAAAATGTCTAATTCCTACAGGATGGATGTTTTTCATACTTTTGGCTATAATTGTAAACAGTAAACAATGATTTAGGCTCCACCAAAGATCTAAACTTAGTTAGCAGCACTACTACCAAGTCTATTTTCTTTCTAGTTTATTGAACAAACATACATATGTACATATGCTGTTATAGAAATATATGAAGTGAAATTCAACGACAAAAGAAAAGAAAACTTGTCTTGAATTGGTTGTAGACAGTATTCAGGAGGCCCCTTATGTAGGAGTTTAGGCTTCTAGCAGTAAGGCAAAATTTAGAGCACAAGAAACAAGAAAATTCTAGAATGCATCAATTTTTGTTTTTTTTAAAAAAAAAAAAAGAACTAATTAGTGAAATACTATGATAGAATATTCTACACAAGCAACCTTGATATTTCTAGCACATAATAACATCATTCTCTTCACTTTCAACATGACACATCTAACATAAGGTAGTATTTAGTAGCAACTTGAGTTTGCAAGTCAAAAATGGAAAGGCACACCAAGCATGTCAGGAAAGCACAGTATTTATCCTTGAGAAGTAGAGCTACATTGATCAACTCTGTTTTAGATGCTCTGCCTGCATATGTCATGTCTCTATTGCCACTACCTTCTGAGGTGGAGGAGAGACTAGATAAGCTTAAGAGGGACTACCTATGGCTGGGCAATAAGGAAGGAATTCACCTGGGCAAATGACAAACAACAAAATAGTCGTTGGAAAATAGTGAAGTCCACCGAAAGAAGGCAGTGCCACTGGAACAAATACCAGAAATCGGAGTGATGCTGCTAGAGCAGTCACTGGACAGAGGAAAAAGAAACCTTATGAGAACGAGAAAAACTGTCCCAACAACACCCCCGTCAGGCAGGCCCTAAGCAACTAAAATCTTAACCAACATTGTGAAAGATCTAATACCATGTGAAACAAAGATAGTAGTGTTCTTTTAAAAAAATAAAAGTAAAAGAACATAAAAAAAAAAAGATATTAGCTCTTTGGAACTCCTAATCTGGATTTTTAAAAGGATGTTAGCTCTCTGAGCTCCTAAGATGGAGTTTAGGCTACTGGATATAAGGTAAATTTAGATTCCACGATGAAATGTTTAGATCGAGGGAACTTCCCTAATTACCGGCATTCCTAACTATGACAAAGTATTTGACAATATTAACCTACATCTGTAAGAAGATAATTGATAATAATTATAAGTGCCTTGGAGAATAAGGTGGAGAGAGGACTGAGGTGAAGAATATGGTAGAAAGCCAGACTTCAAGAATCAGAGTAGGGCTGTTTGAAACTGTAGAAGCTCCAGCATACCCCACCGTTCCTTTTTTTGAGAAATTATGCCTCAACCCCAACAAGCCACTTTCTGTGATATAGAAGGACTCCCCTGTGGGTGTAGCGAAGAGGACAAGAATTGCTGGTTGTAGATAGGAAAGATTCCTACAAAAAGTTACCCCTAGCCAGCTATATATCTTATCAGCATCAAAGGATCAGTTTGCTATGGGAGTTAGTGATTGGCAAAGGCAGTTCACTAGCTCAATTACCTGTCTGATGCCTGTTCAATTAAAAGCCAATTTGTCCAATACCACACCGAAGCAAAATGACTACAGTAACACAGAGCTTACACCGGTCCTCTTATCCTCTTTCTGTGTCTTTTCTCGTTGGGGGTTGGGTGCAAAGAAATCATTCTAGGTTCTAACCTCCACCTTAGAAAGAAAACCAAAACCAAAATCATTCAAGGCACTTTCTGTAATATCTCCCTTTCTTCTCTCTTTTTCGCCGGGTGCTACTATTTTCCGGTACCGGAAATTCAATTTCAAACGAGTTTCATCATTTCCTGGGCATTCCGTTACCGGTTTTCCAGAAACGATTAGTAGCATTCTTCAAGAAACAGTTGGAACTGCCAAAACTTCCGGCAGCAAAACAAAAATCCGGTGATAGGAAAGTCAGTTTTCTGGGTTTTGTTCACCAATCTCATCTCCGGCAACTTCTTTCTCGCATCGATCTCATCTCCGACTTATTTATTGCACCGATTTCTCTGGCGATAGGATTAGCCATGCATTATAGTTGTGTTGTTATTGTTTTTTGATTATTTTGCTACTTGTAATATTTTCCTTGCAGAATTGACATTGCTCTTCGTTCTGGCCGATATTTCATATCTATTGTTTCTTCTTCATTTGGGGCTGATACATTTGAGCCGAGGATCTTTCGGAAACACCCTCTCTATCTCCATGAGGTAGTGGTAAGGTCTGCATACACTCTACCCTCCCCAAACCCCACTTATTGGACCTTACTAGGTATGTTGGTGGTGGTGTTGTCGAGGGCACTAAAGAGCTCTACCATTGCAAATAGATTCTTCTCATCAATAGTCTTGATTCAACCTTTGTTCCAGATGTTTAGAGAGTTCAAATTTTGATAATACTAACAAACTGAAAGGCATAATATGTTTATATTTACTAATTAAAAAAAGATTAAGGTTATTAACATAGATAAAATCTCTTTTTCTGCTCAGCATCATGCAAACCCATAATTGCACACACATTGTACCTCTTGAAAACTGAACACAAGTAGACATAAAATTCCTTCATGCATTTCCACTCATAAATAGGGAAGAATGTCTGCTTCTCTGAAACAACACTAGATAAATGGTGACTAAATTTCTCTAATTTAATAGGAAGGAGACATCCTCAATTTTAGGATGAATGCTTAAATTTTAGAAGTCATAGAATTGTTATCTTAAACAAGAACTATGCCTAGTATCAAACAAGTTGGAGTCGGCTATATGAATTCTCATTTCTTCATTAATTGCTCTCTGAACAATGGAAAATTGAAAAGCTTAATATCACTGTTGTGTCCACGCCCCCACAATGAAAAAACTGCATGTGAGAATTATCTTAAACAAACATACTAATATACAAACTAATTTCATCAAATCATACAGCTGTGCGCTCTAGCATAGCATTCCAAAGAATTCAAAGATATGTGCATAAGCTTATATTGGCTATTTATTTCAGACATAGAATTGGAAGTTATGCATCATTAATCACTAAAAAGGTTAAAAAACAAAAGTGCTTAAGGCAACAAATAATAAAGGAAAGCTACTTACTGTCAATATCCCCAACAAGAAGGAAGTAGGCATGCATACTATGAACAATTTTGAGAAAATCGACAGTTTTTGATGCTGCAGCCAATGCCTGCATATCAGAGCATAAAGAATAAAATAATTATTCACAAAAAGGTCCCAAGTCATCTGAAGTTAAACTCCAATAAAAATGGGTGGTTCACCGCATGGCGGAAAAGAGGACACTTCAATTTTACCTGTCCAATAAACTGACCTCCAAACACTTTCCCAAATCTAGGGGCATCTGGCAATGTTATACCTTGGAAAATGTTCACCTTCAATAGAACATTTATGTTAGAACTCCCAAATATTCCTCTTTTAATAAGGGGACATTGAACTGGTAATACAATGAAACATCAATCATTCAGAAAAGAAAGGAAAACAATCTGCAAGTCCATGGTGATAGGATAGCAATCATCCTGATCTAACAAATTATCTTGAACAATTCAAGCATTCATAAGAACAAGTATCTCATTTCTTAAGCAAATTGAACCTTTAAAAGATCTAACAGAGCGCGCTAAAAGAAGCATATGAAATAAACGGAACCATGATCCCCCAAAAGAAAGACAAGTGACTCGGAGTTCAAAGCGCAATGGTAAAGAATGAAATATTAACACCAGCTATGCACACCAAGAAGTTCCTCTTTTGCATACTGCCGACAATAGGTTAAGAAATTAGCGATGCTTTGAGGGGAAATAAAAGATATTTCTTGCATTGGCCTTCATCGACTCCTTAGCCACACAGAACCTAGAGGAGTCAAGTCCTGTGAGTTTTTCTGAATACACATATTACCTCCTTGTGCTGCAGTTACTAGTAGTTATAAAAAGGATCATTCCTTAACCTAAGTAGTTAAGAATATGCAACACCGCTTATTAGCAGTATATTCCCAATGCAAGTCAACTAAATCTCTATTCTCTAACATGAAACCGAACCACTCACTCATTAAACCATCAGCTATCAGGTGCTGCCCATATCTCTAAATGGGGAGGAGGAAAGACAAGAGAATGCTTTAGTGTTGAGAAAAAATGGTATGTGTTTCAAAGAAAGAAATATAATGGAGATTACAATGACAACAACAAACCCAATAGAATCCCACGAGTGGGTTTGGGGAGGGTAAAATGTATGCAGACCTTACCACTACCTCCTAGAGATAGAGAGGTTGGTTCCGGAAGACCCTCGTCTCAGAGAAATATAATGGAGATTAAACTCCTACATTTTGCTAAAGGATATAGCATGTCATAGGCAGCAACATACCAGAGTATTGGTACATAAACTGGAAAAGACGACTGAATCTAACAAATTTAAGAAGGAACGAACAGAAATTTACTGCCAACATATAAAGTAAAAGGAATGGGAGGTCAAAGATTAGATTACAGAAAGCATAAATAACATACCTCAATGGGCTCCAAGTGCAATATGTGCTCCACAAGTGGACACATATCTCTTTCTTGATCTGCATTCCAAATTGATTTGGGCTGGAGCAGATTCTTATGCTCATGAGGCAACACTAAGCAGGTCAGCTGCCATCAGAGAGAGCCAGAACATAACTACAAATTAGATGTTAAAATTCCCTGGACATCATGAAATAACTACTAAAAAAGAAAACTGTTCTAAGGTTGGAAAGAGGCAGTACCTTAGACAACGCAATTACCTCGGCAGGCTGTCTAGATGTTGCCAAACCTGCCATAACATCTTGAACCTTGTGATCACCCAACATTTAAGATTGAAAGTCTAAAAGTGGTAGAACACGACTGTGCTACTAATCTAATAAGAGGCCAAAAAGAGACCTACAGAGAGGCAATAACTGAATCCAGACTCTGAAGCGACATACAAAATTTTTACACAGCAAAAGATGATAACGCTGAGTAGAGGACAAGATAGTCAATTCAAAAGATTCCTTAATTTAGGAAGTTGGGATCAAGAAAAAGTCGAAAGGTAAAACTATACAAAGATGACAACGAGCACCTCACCATGACCAAAATAATCAAATTTTTTCAGCTGGAATTCAGGACGATTTTCATCATCAGCTTGGCTGAAACCGCAGACTTCTGCCTGGAAATAAGATTACCATAACAACAGAAAAAGTCAATCTAAGGATTTATATTCACATACATTCAGTACAACAAAGCAAAAACAACACTCCAAATTACCTCTCCATCCCATATGAAGTAAATTCCATCGCCAGCTTCTCCTTCGCGGATAACAGAATCTCCACGATCTGCAACGGTAACACAAAAAAATCGAAAAATGGTGATCAGACAATCATGGTCATTTTTGTGAAAAACACCATCATTATCAAAGTAGTCAGTCAATGAAATAGTACATCTTTTATTATACTTACTGAATTGAATAGTCAGGATATGCTTTGTTCAAGCCTAGCAATAATACCAGAAGACAACCAGTAAAAGAAAATTTCTAAAACTGGTATACACCACTAGTCCAGAAGCAAATGTCCCAAGACTTGTCATTACCCCCTTTTCCTTTAATTTTTCTTCATTTCTTCTTGGGGTTGGTGGAATTGGGGTTGGGGTTGGGATTTGAGTCACTCAGCCTAGTGAACCATCAAAATAAGAACAACTACCAAAAGTAACTCACAAATTGATATAACAAGAACAACAAGGTGCACTTCACTCACTTTACTGCACCATCAAACAGTCATCAAAAGTAACTTCCAGTTGATATTATAAGAAATATGAACCTGAGCCGCATCTTATCTTTCCTCCACCATCCTATGACTAACCATAAAAATATATTATATATATGCTTTCTAATAAATACAACAACCACTTGTGGGATTCCACTGGGTATGTTGTTGTTGTTGTTGTTGTTGTATACTTTCTAATAAAAGCTATAAAGGGCACAATTTTCCAGTGGTACGACCTAGTTCTCTCTTGTGAAGAGACCAAGGTGCTTGAACTTGAAGAATGGAGGTGAATCCAGTCTATCAACCACAATTTGCTCCACATTTGAGACAAATCATTTGAAATATAAGCTGCTAATTTTTTATTTTGAATGCAACAATACCTATGACCGCATGCAAATAACTCAATTAAATATTAATGAACAAGGTCAAAAGTATTATCAATAAAAAAATGATAGAACCAATGAGGTGAGGGAAAACTGAGTTGACTTTTCCAGCATCTATAGAATAAACAATGTGAACTATCTGCTTCAAAGAGATGGTTGGTAGAATACAAGAACAATAACATACCCAATGGAATCCCACAAGTGAGGTCTGAGGAGGATAAAATGTACGCAGACCTTACCACTACCTCATAAAAATAAAGAGGTCATAGATATAGAGATAAATAATAAAACTGAAATATTCTTTTACTTGGAATAGGGATGAGATGAGGAAGGCCATCGTTGGAAAATACGATGTAATAACTTTGGTTACAGCAAATTGATAGTCCACTCTTATTAACCTTTATTATCAACAAAATACCTGCGAAACTAATTCATTTCATATAAAAGGAATAAGATTATTCTTATACAGCAAAGAGTTCTTCCTCTTGATTTCTTCTCTCATGATTCTGAATTACTCATCAGTTTGCTATTTCCAAGGGCTAACAGAATTGATTTAGCCAATTTTTCTGTGTAATTTCAGTGGGTTCAGAGAACATACATTTCACTGGATCACCATAGAACATCCACTCAGAGAAAACCTTTTTGTAATGGATGACTCCAACGTTAACACATCAATTGTGTTATTCAAAGAAATCCACTCAGAGAAAATCATTTTGTAATGAATGACTCCGCCTTTAACACATCAATTTATGTTATTTTTTGTTCAAAGAAAGGGGTTGGAAATATTCAGCTAGTGCGCACATCTCTACCTCCCCATCATCCCGAAATGCTTAAGCATGAGTAATGTCATTTCCTATCAAAAACTATTCACTTCAATGTTGAAATTAGATATTACAAAATTGACTGGTTAGATGCAAATTCAGCATTTAGATTACCCCTCTTGATTTGTTTCACAAGAAAAGTAACCCATGCCCAGTTGTAAGTAGTAGAAAAACCCAATAAGGTCTGTGCTATTTCTTAAGGAAAAAAAAAAAAGGAAGTAACTATAAATGGATTAACCAAAGGATTGTTAGGTTGTGGAGCCTGATATTATACGAGGTACTGTAGCAACGGATAGAAACTGAGGTACTGTAGCAACGGCTACGAGGTACTGTAGCAACGGCTACGGGGTACTGTAGCAATGGCTCTTTTACTGTAGCAACGGCCTTCAAAATCTTTGTATAAATAGGCTAGTCATTTGCTATGGTAAGACATCCTGAAATCCCACAAATCCAGAAATCTCCCATCCAGAAATCCAACAATCTTGTAAAACATTCCCCCTGTGTAATTGTTTGGATATCATTAATATATATATCCTATCGTCGTGGGGTTTACCCATTGGGTAAACTCCACGGTGATGTTGGGTGTTACCAAGAAAATAAATTTTCTTTTTTTTTCTTAGATCTTCAAATCGTATTTCCTAACAAGGATGAATCTTCATTTTATAATAAAAAATCCAGTATAAACTAGAATAAGACAAATTATTGAACTCTATGAAACTTAGAAGAAATAGCATTAACAATAACCTGACTAATCAAATGTGAATCTTCATAGTGATGTTAATCCGATAAATACAATTGAATTCTTTATAATTACCATAATTTTTAACCTTGACGAGTTGGGCAATTTTTCTGAGGGAAGAACCGGGTAGCCTCTGCAACAATGGCACCTCACCCAAGAACTCAATCACTACATGAAGGAACAAAACCCAATTCCATCACAATGAATTAGATCAGTCAGATTTCATTACGGTTCTGAAAATTCAAGCCAGAGATTTACCTGATTCAGTATCCATGTATCTGTATCAACAGAAAACCAGACCAAGAAACCTGGAAAAAGAATTCAATTATTTTAGTAGAAAAAGGTACAGTTGGATTTGATGAGTGATATTAATTTTGGCTTCCGAGTAGTGCTATTATAGTCAAAATTTCAAAGAGAATAGTAAAAATGGCACACCTTTCTTAATAACCGATTTTAAACGTGTCAAATTTGGACAATCGTTTTACCTTCCGACAATTATAAAAAGGGTAAACCATCAAAAATAAAAATGATCTCAAATTTAGCATAACTTTTTAAGTTGGAACTTAAACTTTCATAGTGCACAAATATGACCCTCAACTTGATAATTCCTGAACAAATAGGCACATGGTGCCGACATGGCTAGCGCGTGAGTCACACTCGCGCTGAAGTATTTTTTCGTCCAATGCTGTGATGCCACGTGTGTCCATGTAAGCAAAAATTGTACACGTCACACCCCTAATTTACACGTGGCATTTCTTAAAAAAATAAAATAATAA
>JAABOM020000001.1:27303956-27326439 GCA_011800125.2 Solanum clarkiae | reverse complement strand
GGGGAAGGGGAAAAGGGCCTGGGGAAGGGGAAAGGGTGGTATGGGGAAGGGGAGAGGGGCGGCGATGGCGGGATTTTATGGTTAGGGGAAATGGGGATTATGGGAAATGAGGAAGAAGGGTCGGGGAGGGGAGGTTAAATTAGGGGCGCGTGTAGCCACGCGCCCGTTTTAAATTTTAATAATTTTTTTTTTGAAAAATTATTTAAAAAATTGTTAAAAATGAAAATAAAGTCTCGATAATTAATTTGACACCGTGAAGGGTAAAAATTGGGTGTCAACATCTAAAAATCATGTTAAAATTTAATTGACATTTTAAATTCTATTCATATCTTATAAATTAAATTAAAAATAATAAATACCAAGCATGTACTAGCGCATACACGCCCTTATTTTCTTTTAGAAGGAACATTTTTTTTTTTTAAATTAAAGCGGGAGCCTTTTGAGGCACTGGGTATGTTGTTGTTGTTGTAAGTTGAGGAAATGGAATAACTTTAAAAAGAAAAAATGTATTATGTGCCTCACACTAATATACTAGTCGTGTCTGTGGCATCTAAGAATGTTAAAATGGGTCAAAAAATATGTGAACTCGTTCAAGATTTTAAAGATTAGGCTAGAAATAATTTAATTTGAGTTCAATCTCAACTTATTCAAGTATTAACCCATTTTTAAAAAAATTTCAATTTCGTTGCCCAATTTAAACTCGTTCTAAAAATTTTTATTTGCATTAATGTAATATATATTTTCATATTAAAGGAATGAGTTATTGTCTTTTTTATATCTTCTAGGAACTTATCTTTCTATTTCTAAGTTTTTTTTTTTTTTTGGTTGAAATTTAAGTTTTGGTTGTAAAAAATAAATAATAATATATTAAAATTATTTAGATTGAACATGTCAAATTAGGTGAGTTATAACTCAATTCAAATTTTAGCCATTTCAACCCAATTCATTTGAGATTAAAATAAATTTAAACGGATAATAATTCAATTCGATTTCTATCTCAACTTATTTAGACCCTCTAATTTCAACTCAATCCTCCCATTTAAAATACCCAATAGCATCCAAAAATAGGGGATTAGAAAGCGTAAGATTGGGGTCCGTTCTATGTGATACAAAAAGGTGTTCTATATATTTAGACATACGATTTTATGTTTATGATTTAAATTAGCGTGAACATGCAATTTGAAATTATTATTTAAAATCATTAATTTATATTTTAATTTTTTCCTTTGAAAAGACCTATGTTCAATGTGAATTGTTTGTGTCATGTGAAAAATATAAATAAAGAAATAATTAATTAGTACTATTATTGATTAGTGAATCTTTATAAGAACAAGTATGTTTAAAAATACATAATCACAAATAATTTATTATAAAATAAAATATAAAGATACATAATTTATCAATATGTCATTTTAAAAAATTCGATATATTGTCTATGGATTATAATTTGCTCATTTGATAAAATAGTATAAATATGAATATATTTTTTTCTATAGTCATTTTTTAAAAAAAAAAAGTTTAAAGGGATGTCTTTATTATTTACCTACTTCATGTCTTTATAATTTACCTACTTTATCGTGTGATAAGTAATCCCGAGATTACTATATCACTAAAGGACAATATCAGTACTAATTATTAACTTCGAAGTAAGTTATTCCAGACTTGCAAATCAAGTAATAACTTGAGTGGTACTCACAGGACTATTTGGTGTTATCTTTTACACCAAACCACCCCTTATTTTAAGTTAAAACAGAAGTCATAAGTTATACATCCTAACTTATAGTTTATAAGTCATAAGTTACAAGTTCATTCAAATGGACTCTAAAGTAAGCAATAAGTGCTTTAACAAGAACTTTTTGTAGTCGTAACAAAGTCTTCTCTTATTTTATAAATTTCATGTCCAGTCAAACTATGTCACATAAATTTAAATGAAATAACTAATTTCTAATGGCTTTTAAAAGTTTATCTAATAAAAAAATTAAGTTATTTCTTTCTATACCAATAAATTTCATTCACCAATACTTACTTCAACAATTCAATATCAATAAATTAATTCTATGAGTAAATTAATAATTATGATTCAATTTTGACGATCTATCCTTGCTATATAATTCCATCACTTAGTAATTAATAATGCTAGTAACTGGCAACAGAAAAAATGTTAGAAGGCATAAAAATTTGTTGACGGAATGTTAGATAATGCTTGTCAATACTTGATAGTACAAGGACCAAAATTGTTATTTGCTAATAATAATTAAAGTCCCGGTATTTTCAACATATATCCATGACTACCCCTAAAAACCCTAATCCTCGAAACACTTTCTCCGGCGGAGCTTCCTCTGTGCCACCCCTCTCGCCGTCGTCTACCGGTTGCTCCTACTCACCAATTCTCAAATCTACCGAAAATCAAAACACCATTTTCGTTTTCGCTTCAAAATTCACCCAAATGTCGATGTCAAAGAGTTCCAAAATGCTACAATACATCAATTACCGTATGCGTGTTACAATACAAGATGGTCGTCAATTGATCGGGAAATTCATGGCTTTCGATCGACACATGAACCTCGTGCTCGGAGACTGTGAAGAGTTCCGTAAACTTCCTCCCACAAAAGGGTCCAAAGAAGAACGTGAAGATCGCCGTACACTTGGTCTTGTACTTCTCCGAGGTGAGGAGGTTATTTCCATGACTGTTGAGGGCCCACCTCCTCCTGATGAATCGCGAGTCAAGGCTACTTCGGCCGGTTCGGCAGTTGCCGGTCCGGGAATTGGTCGGGCTGCTGGTCGTGGTGTTCCTACTGGGCCGCTGGTTCATGCTCAGCCAGGACTTGCTGGACCTATTCGTGGGGTTGGCGGGCCTGCTCCGGGTATGATGCAGCCTCAACTTTCTCGGCCTCCGGTGCCTCAAGTTTCTGCTCCACCCATTAATTATCCACAGCAGCCACCGCCAATGATGAGACCACCGGGTGGTGGGCCACCAATACCACCACCGCAGGGTATGCAGATGCAGAGACCTGGGGGCCCTCCGCCTATGGCACCGCCACCACAGTTCCGGCCTGGTGGTGGTCCACCACAGTTTCCACCGCAGTTTGGTCAGAGGCCCATGGTTCCTCCACCCCCCATGATGAGGGGTCCGCCTCCACCTGGTGCTCCACCTAGACCAGGCATGCCTGGTGGTCCTCCTGGTCAACCTCCTCGCCCGGGTATGCCACCCCCACCTCCCGGTGGTCAGGTTCCTGTTTACGGACCGCCTCGTCCTGGTATGCCTCCACCGCCTAATGCTCCTCCACAGCAAAATCAGCAGCAGTAGTGAAAAAATGGTTCGTAATGCTTCAGTTTATACCTATTTTTTTTCTATGTTTTGATTGTTAATTTGAGTTACTATTATGTTGGTAGTTAATAGTTGACAATTTAGGTTATATAGAGGTAACTTTAACTTTCTTAAGTTGAAAAGCTTAATGGATCAATATGCTTGGGAATTGCAGAGCTTTGAATTTAATATGATATTATTAATAATGGAATAATGCCAACACTTTAGGAGGTAATGTCATGTATAATTGTAGTGGAGGGACTATAATCTACAATGCGTATTTTAGCTCAAATTCAATTTCTAGTATTTTATGGAGAATAATTCATGTTTCCAGGATTTTTATTTTTGTATACAACTTCAAAAGGAATGCAATCCTCTTAAGGCTAATTTTAGATCAAGCATGGGGAGAAAATATTGGCTTGGAGGTTCTTTGGTATTACTACTCTTGTAAATGTGACGCGGTTAGCTCAAGCATCAGAAGTTATTTGATCAGAGGCTCCTGAAGTTTTTCTTGCAAGTGTTATATTTGTAACATCCTTCTCATCTTATAGATTGGTCTAGAAAAGTACAATCGACATGATTGGTTTAAGTAGCTCTTATGTACATGATTCCTTGAAAGGTTTTAGGTTGAGCTTCTTTGTTATCAAATTGAGAACTGACGACATTTTTGAATTCTTATAGTAAAGTTATTTAAGGACATTTTCTTCTTGGATGTGTATTTGTTGGACCACTATCCAACGCTAATTATAAACATATTTTCAGAAGATGCTTTCCTATCAATGCTTATTGTGGATGTCTATACTGTTTCTCTTATTTTTTTCCTAGTAGTTGTGTGGTGGCCTACAATTGTGTTTGTTATATGCCATCTGACAGAGCTTTTCTATTGGGTTTCTGTTTTATGCTAAGTTGCGCGGACTCTTCACTTTCAATGCTGTACCCGTGTTAGATTCTCCGAAAATACATTATTTTTGACTAATCCGACACGCACCCGCCGACACTTTTGAAGAGTCCAAGCAACATAGGTTTTATGTTATATAGCAAGCTTATCAGACATGAAATCTAGGTCTGATGTGCATATAGTAGGCCTATTTATTTTGATGGATTCGAGATTTTTGATTTAGCATGTCCTCTTGGAAAAATAAATATTTGCATCATTTAAAAATTTGTTCATCCACTCTTCATTCAGGATGATGAAAGAAGATGGATCTTCCACCTTTATGGTCATAGAACCCATACTTGAACATGTAATGTTTTTGTTAGGTTCATCTTTTTTGGATGCAATGAGGTTCTTGGTTAAAGTTATTTGCTTATCACAGAACAAACTTCCTCAGTCACTACCATGATTGACCTTTAGGATCAAATAATCTAGGTTGGCATTTATTTGTATGTGTAAGCCTTTCTGCAAAAAGTAAAGTTATTTTTGTGGGGAAAAGAGTTAAATTTTTGGTTTTGTAATAGTGTTGAAGTTTATTTTGAAGTTGAAGTGTCCGGGAATTATTTTCACAGTGTTACTCCTACCACCAAACACATCAATTTCTATAGACTATTCTTATTCTTCAAAAAACATTTTACTATATGCTACTGTCTAGAGATTGCACATCTTCCCATGAGTATTATAAAATACAAATAGAAAATTGTATACTCCCCCCATGGAAAGGATGGCCACCAAATACATGATGGATCAACTACCCTACCATGATAATTAATGTGTATGAATCCTTTTCTTGCATTGATACAAAAAGAACAATTCTATAAGAATCCACAACCGCCTCCCCAAGTCATTTAATGAAGAATTATTACTGATGCATCTTCTCTTCTTTTTTTATTTTGTGGGTGCAACATATTGATATAGAAGCCATGATAGACTTTTTGAGCTCTTTACACTTGCAATTTGCCTCTCTACTTCTACGATATAGTGGTAAGTGGGTATATTCTACCCTCCCCAGACCCCACTTGTGAGATTCCACTTGGTATGTTGTTGTTGTACACTTGCAATTTTAAGGATCTTTACAACTTCTCTTTTCAACATCTCTTTGCTGCTGGATTGTCAATAAATTACCTTTAAGTGTGACAATCAAAAAAAAAAAAAAATTGTTCTCTCCTTCCTTTCCATCCCTTGGCTGTGTTCTTGGTTCAGCTTGAATGATAACTCATTGTGTATTATTTTTTCTGTGAACAGTGTAGAGTTCCTGTAAGTTAAACCAAGTCATATCTTCTCCTGCATGCCTGAATGGCGGTGTTACAAAGAATCACTGGGCTACGGCTATTTCAGTTATATTGACAGGTGGTCAGGTGATCGACCTTCATGCCGTATGCGCCCAACATTCATCAGTTGCTGCTAGAGTTTTGTAACTTCGCGAGATAGGAGATTTCAAACTGATGTTACTTAAACCATATCTCTCTCCTTTTCTTTATAATATTAAAACTGTGATTATTTGATATGACTGAAGGACTTTCAGTGATGGTACCGGATGCGCTCGTATATGAAGCTCATCCTCTCTAGTTTCTCTTTCTAGATGGCAAATACTTCCTGATGGCTCAGTTTTCTTGATTTCTCTTGGAAGATGTGTATCGGTGTGATGGCGGGTGCTTACCTTTTTCCATGGTTTCTTGGTATAATATCTATTCATGCAAACAAAAGGAAAAAAATGAAGGTTTGGTACGAAAATTTTAAAACCAAAAAAAAAAAAACAAAAAAGAGGAAGTGATGCAAGCCTGACAATTGATGAGAATTTTAAAATCAATGTTACTGGCATTTTAATTTTAGAAGTTCCAAAGTTTAATTATTTTAGCATAAAGGTCCTACTTCTTTCTCTCCGTCTGCATTGCTATTAACAATAACAACATATTCAGTTGAATTTTATCATTCGTGCCACACAAATTCTCTTTCTTTGCTATGATCATCTCCTTTTCCTCCACATATTACCACTAAGACTCTTAGTCAAAGAGTGGTCATGGTTTAATTTAGATTGGTTATGGGTTAAAATCATAATCAAATCAATTTAGTGGATTTTTAACTTTCTAAAGCTCAACCAAATCAAAAAGAGAGAGAAGAGAAATAAAAGTAATTGAAAGGGAAAACTTATTTTGAGATGTAAAATTAAAAATAGGTCAGAAACAAAATTTTAACATGCACTCTAAAAATTTCATTTAATTTTACGGGTAGATTGATTACAAGACAAGTTACATTTTATAACGAAATATATTAGGAGTATGAATTGCACATTTTAAAATAAGTTGTTATGTACATAAAAATATTTTTTATAAGCACAAAATATATGAAAAGTGATATATAAAAAGTTAGAGAGGGTATTCTTATTATTTTAATAATTTTATTCCTCAATAAGTTGTCGTGGATCTATTTTTCTTTTAAAAGAACTTATTTTAATATTAAGAGAAAATATATAAATTCCCTCTTAAACTTGTGAAACTTATTTTAACACTTTCACTTTACAGGTAATTATTTATTCCTAATCTCATTTGTAGTGAAATAAATATCATCTCTAAAGCGAACGTGGCATTCTAGATATTTAAAGGTGTGTAATATTTTCTTTTTTTTAAAAATGAATCATACTAATATATATTGTATAATTAATTGAAAAAAAATTACCCTATCCCACCTCGTTTCATCTTCTCCAAAACCCCCTATCCCCTTTTTCCTTCTCCAAACCCGCATTGCCTTTCTTCTTTGTTGAACCGTCCATGGGAGAAGAACGAAGAGAAGAAAAAAAATCAAATTTAAATAATCTCTGGTATCAATGACATAACGCTAATATGGTAATGACATGGTATGTATATAATGCACTTGCTATTTTTTTAAGATGATATTTTTTATTTTATTTAAGATTAAGAGGTGAATAAACATCCTGAAAGTTAAAAGTATTATTTGACCACCAAATTTAATGGGGAATTTATGTATTTTTTGATTTTTTCTAATATTAATTATGGATAAAACTTGTTTACCAAACAAAAAACCAAATATGGAAAAAACTTTGTAACTGACACACTAAAAGTTTATTACTGTATTTGTTTTATATGTCACACCAAATGTCCTTACTTCACTAGTTATGTCACATTTTTTAATTTGTAAGACTAGAAAATAGCTTTTTGGGCTCATTTTGCTCTACAAACATGGATACTGAATCAGGTAAATCTTTACTTCTTCTGGTGAAGTTATAATTGGAATGTGATTGATTGTTTTAAGTTGGTCTAATTGACTGTTTTTAGTTGTTTTCTTTTGTGTTTTTCCTTCATTTATTAGAATTATGTGTTCTGATGGATTCTTTTTTTAATTGTTTCTCTTTGTAGTGATTGAGTTCTTGGGTGAGGTGCCATTGTTGCAGAGGTTACCTAGTTCTTCGCTCAGAAAAATTGCCCAACTCGTCAAAGTTAAACGTTATGGTAATTTCATTGTTGATTTTCCTCTGGTGCCCATAAATTTTACTGTTAGTTTTCCTGTTTCTTTATTCTGTTCTGTGTAAGTGTGTGTTTCATGAGTTATCTGTACTTTAGATTGTTAATGTAGGGCTTGTGAAGGGTGTTTATACTTTTAGAACATGGGTGGATGATTTTTGTATCAATTCAAAAAAGTTATCTGACGAAGGGCACCCTTAGGTTAATGTTGCTCCGCCCCTGGGCTAAAGCATCTGTACACACTGCACTACCCTCTCCAGACTCCACCTTGTGGAATTACATATATTCTTGTTGTTGGATTAGCATGACTGTGGATATTCATCATTTGATTAATCAGTTTATAGTCGATGAGTATCGAGGGATTACATCAGACTTCCAGCTATAGCTCTTCTCTTCTAGGTTGTTAATGTTTGATATTGTGTCTTATTCTAGTTTTATAGTTGATTATTCATTATATCTCTACCAAAACAACAAAGATTCATCTTTTGATTAAAAGTTCCCCCTCTTTTTTCTGGAGAGTTGGCATATTTTAGCCCCTATTGGCTTATTCTACTATTTAGAAGTTAGAAGTGATCATGAGTTGCTTTTCCTTGAGGGGTCTACATTTACTTGAAAAGCTTGAGTTGTTTCTTTTAGTTTATGGTCATCGTCCTCACATGGTTTTCATTTGATGGTAGATCTATATAGATGGAAAATATTTTTAGAGGTGAGATTTGTGGTCTTTGACATATTTATCTTTTTGAAATGTAGAAAACAAGATTAATAAAAAAGGGGTAGTGGTATAGTAGGGTAGCAGGAGTAGTCGTGTTTTATATCATTTGTTGTCAATATCTGTTGTTTATGTGTTAATTTTATCATGTTTATATACTGTCATGTTCTTTTGGTTATTAGTCACTCTTTCTGTTCCCTTTCCTTTCCTTTTTGTCATATCTAGTTTATTCTACTTATGGATTTTTGAAACGAGGGTTCCCAAGAAACAACCTCTCTACCTCTATGAGGTAGTAGTAAGGTCTGCGTACATTCTACCCTCCCTCAGACTCCACTTATGGGATTCCACTGGGTATGTTGTTGTTGTTGGGTAGCTGAAAAAGAAAACTGCGGATAGAGGAGTGTCTGTGGTAAATACTATGCCAACCATAAATTTTGCTTTTTCGTGAAACAAATTAAGAGGGGAATATCTTTCTTTGGGAGGGAGAACCATTTCTGATAAATTTTGTGTTGGACTCATTACCAGCCTTTGTCATGTCTCTCTTTCTTATGCCTTCCAAGGTGGAAGAAAGATTAGACGAGTTGCGGAGGGACTTTAATGCTTATGGAGTCTCAGAATGGAGAACTATCAGGAATTTGTGGAACCAATTGTCCAGAAATATCTTTTTTCAAGTTGACCAATGGAACCAAGATTTAGTTCTGGAAAAAGCTCTGGATTGGTCAGAAGCCATCGATGATTTCTTTCCCAGATTTATTCTCCCTTAGCACTTACTCAGAAGCATAGGTAGACGAGGTCTGGTGACTCTGGTCTCTCCAAGGATGGAGCCTGAATTTCAGAAGACACTTGAATGATTGGGAAACAGGGTGAGTAGCTGAGATGTTGCAGGAACTCACTGGTTTTAAAGGCACAAAAACAGAAGCAGATGCAATATGGTGGAAGCACCACAGTGGTGGTAATCTCTCTGTGAACAGGTTGTACAACAGGAAAGTGAGGGAGCTACCAGGGGCTAAGTTGGTCCTTGGGGACAGGTCTGGAAAAACAAGTTACAAGTTAAGGTAAGATTCTTTACTTTGCTGGTGGTTGGAAGGGCATGTCTCATTCATGAGAAGCTACAAAAAGGAGGTTTCCAGATAGCCTCATGGTGTTCACTCTATGATGAAACAGATGAGGCAGACAGTCGCCTATTCTTGCACTCTAAGTTCACTGCTTAGTTATGGGCTCTATTCCTAGATCACGCACACTTTGTGAACCATGACTGAACACACAATTGACCTCCTCAGTTGCTGGATCAGGAGAGGTGGGGGGCAAAAGTCAGAGAAGTGGTGGAATATGACACCATCCTGTATATGGTGGTCAATTTTGAGAGTAAGGAATTAGGTGCTTTGAAAATACTGTTTAATCAATTTAGAAAATTAAATGGAACTGTATGGAAACTTTCTACTTTTGGTGTAAAGAGGAGGGTATAGAGGATGCTAGACAGATTTCAGACTTTATAGGTCCTTATAGTTTTGATTTAGCAGTTTTTGTTTAGTGCTGCTGATGTAAATTCTTTTTGATGCTGAGGAATACAACATTACCATCGAAAAAAAAGAAGGAAAAAGAAGAAGATAAGATGCTGCTTATAGTTCTTGTAATATCAACTGGAAGTTACTTTTGATGATGCTTTGTATTTGATGGTGCAGTTATGTGAGTGAACTGCACCTTGTTGTTTTTATAATATCAATTTGTAAGTTATTTTTGGCAGCTTTTCCAATTTTGATGGTTCAGTAAGGTGAGTGACTCAATCCTGACCCCAAACCCACCAACTCCCAAGAAGAAACAAAGAAAAATTAAAGGAGAAAGGAGTAATGACAAGACTAGGGGCATTTGCTTCTGGTCATGTGGCATATACCAGTTTGAGAATTTGTTTTTTCTGGTTATCTTCTGACCTCATATTGCTAGGCTTGAACAGAACATATCCTGACTATTTCAATCTGATAAGTCGGATAGAATATATAAGAAGATCATGACAGACTACTTTGATAATGATGCTATTTTTCACAAAAAATGACAACGATTGTGTGCTCTCTTTTTTTCAATTTATTTAGTCTTACCATTGCAGATCGTGGAGATTATGTCATCCGTGAAGGAGAAGATGTGGATGGAATTTACTTCATATGGGACGGAGAGGTAATTCTGAGTACTGTTTTTGCTTTGTTGTATTGAGTGTACGTGAACATAAATCATAAGATTGAATGATTCTATTGTTAATAGTAATCTTATTTCCAGGCTGAAGTCTGCGGTATCAGCCAAGCTGATGATGAAAATCGTCCTGAATTCCAGCTGCAAAAATTTAATTATTTTGGTCAGGGTGAGGTGCTCCTTGTCATCTCGTATAATTTTTGCCTTTCAATTTCTCTTGATCCCAACTTCTAACATTAAGGAATGATTTGAATTGACTATCGTTCTATTATGTCCTCTTCTCAATGTTATCCCCTTTTGCTATATAAATATTTTATACGTCGCTTCAGGGTCTAGATTCAATTATTGCCCCTCTGTAGGTCTCTTTTTGGCCTCTATTATGTTAGGAGCAAAGTCATCTGCTACTGCTTTTAGACTTTGGTCTCAAGTGTTGGGTGATTACAAGGTTAAAAATTTATCGCAGGTTTGGCAACATCTACAGAGCCTATTGAGGTGATCGCGTTGTCTAAGGTACTGCATCTTTCCAACCATGGAACAGTTTTCTTTTTCCGTGGTTATTTCATGATTCCAGGGGATTCTGCATCTAATTCTGTAGCTGTGTTCTAACTTTCTCTAATGCCAGCTGACCTGCTTAGTGCTTCCTCATGAGCATAATAATCTGCTCCGGCCCAAATCAATTTGGAATGCAGACAAAGAAAGAGAAACATGCGCATTTGTGGAGCACATATTGCACTTGGAGCCTAGAGAGGTATGCTATTTATGCCATCTGTAACCTATTCGTTGACCTCTCATTCCTTTTACTTCATAGATTGGCCATAAAGTTTCTGTTCTTTCCTTCTTCATATTTTTTATATTCTGTCATCTATGCTAGTTTATGCACGAATGCTTGGGCACGTTTGCTGCCTATGACATGTTACAGCCTTTAACAAAATTTGGGAGTTTAATCTCCATTATAATTCTGGCTTTGAAACCCGTATTACTGATTCTCAAAACTTGAACATTCTCTCACCTTCTCCTCCTCCCGTTGAGAGATATGGGTTGGACCTGACTGCTGATGGTGTTAACTAGGTGAGTAGTTCGCTTTGGTTGGAAACAAGTTGTCCCGAAATTAATTATCCCGGGATAAGTTATTTCCACCATGTTCTTGTATATAAATGGTTGGATATAATCCAAGGACTACCTCATGCATCCAACCAAACGAAGGATAAAATAATCGTGTATTTTATCCTGGAATTATGATACCTTATACCTCACACCAAACAACTCCTTAAGGTTAGAAATGATAGTTTCTAATTACTGGGAAAAACTTCTAGTGAGTTTCTGTTTGTATTTCTTTTTTGCCAAGAAATAAATTTTATTAAATAAGCTGTAGCACTGAGGAGGCATGAGTGTTTACAGAAAAACTCACTGAACTCCTCTATGCAGTCAAGGAGTCAATGAAATCCAATACAAGAAATATGTTTGATTTCCCCTCAGATCATCAGTCATTTCTGCTTAACTTCTTGTCAGCATGCAAAAGAGGAGCTTCTTGGTTCATAGCTGGTGATAATATTTCGTTCTTTACCATTGCACATTGAACTCCGAGTAACTTGTTTTTCTTTTGTAAGATCGCAGTTCCATTTATTTCATATGCTTTCTATAGCAAGCTCTGTTAGATCTTTTAAAGGTTTGATTTGCTTAAGAAATAAGGTACTTGTTCTTATGAATGCTTGAATTTGTTCAAGATAATTTGGTAGATCAGGATAAGTGCTATCCTATCACCATGCTCTTGCAGATTGTTTTCCTTTTGGAACATTTCTTTTCTGAAGCATTGATGTTTCATTGTGTTCCCAGTTCAATGTCCCCTTATAAAAGAGGAATATGTGGGAGTTCTAACATAAATGTTCTGTTGAAGGTGAACATTTTCCAAGGTATAACATTGCCAGATGCCCCTGTAGTTGACAATGTGTTTGGAGGTCAGTTTCTTGGGCAGGTAAAATTAAAATGTCCTCTTTCTCCACCACGCCATGGATCGCTCACTTTTATTGGAGCTTAGCTCCAGAGAACTGGGGACCTCTTTGTGAATAATTACTTCATTCTCTATGCTCTACTATGCAGGCATTGGCTGCAGCATCAAAAACTGTCGATTTTCTCAAAATTGTTCATAGTTTGCATGCCTTCTTCCTTCTTGCTGGGGATTCTGACAGTAACTAGCTTTCCTTCGTTATTTGTTTCTTTAAGCACTTTCTTTAAATACCTTTCTAGTGTTTAATGATGCATACCTGCCAATGCTATAGCTGAAATAAATTGCCAATTTAAGCTTATGCTCATATCTTTGAAATTCTTTGGAATCCTATGCCAGATCGCACAACTTTATGATTTGATGAAACTAGTTTGTGTGTTGGGATGTTTGTTTAAGATAAATTATCACATGCAGTTTTTCACTGTGGGCGTCTTGACGCAACAGTAATATTAAGCTTTGAGTTCTGCTAGTTCTAGTTTGCATCAGCAGAGCTCTACTTACTACTTGAGTTTCTTACTTTCTTCTCTTTTATGGCTCTTTCTGTTTGTTGGCATGATATAAGAATCAGCATCCTTCACAACAACAATAACAACATATCCAGTGTTAATCCCACAAGAATCATCATCCTTGACAAACTGTCCTTAAATATTAGATTCTATATGGTTTCCATTGTCGCCATTGCTCTCCTCAAATTATGAGTATTTAATTGGCTAACATGTATTGGATTGAAGTGGTTTTCTGTCTGGATGTTGATGGGTTGTAGGATTTCAAGCCTTCGACGATTTATAACATATATTTTGTTTATTGACTTACTAAATGATTGCCATTAAATTGAGGTTGCTAATAAGGCTTAGTTACTCTGTTACTTTCTCATGTGTTCCAGACTGAGGAAGTCAGTTCACTGGGGTAAAGAGTGTTTAATCCCAGTCAGAACTATCTATATAAACCTCTTCTTCATGTACCAATGTAAATCCAGTTGAATAAAAACTTGTGTCTTACCCAGTCCCACATTTATGATTGTAGTTCCAATCATATATCAAGTTTACCGTGTACGCGATGGAAAGAGCTTTGCTACACGGAGGGTGGATGCAATTCAGAAAGGGGTACCCGTGTTCACATTGGTAGCTTCATTTCAGGTGATTATTAGCCTTTCATCGAGTTGGTCACATCTAAGCAATACCTTTTTTGGTGGCTCACTTTTGTATTTCAGCGTAAATATGTTTCCTAAATTAATATGATTGTCTTAAACAAGCTGATTAGATTTCATGCGAAAGAATGAACTTGCATGCTATGTAATGAAAATTTGCGGTAGAAATGCAAATTGTGAAAGAAAAAAAAACATTTGAGGAGGTAGTATCAGCACAGAAAGCATAGTTTTCAATGATTCAACATAATTTCTATTTTTGTTAAGTTATTGTTCGCCTTCTTCATCTGTGGATATCATGACATGTTGATATTAATTTTTAACCTTCTAATTTCACAAAATTATGAAGAAAGTTGGAAGTTAGCAAACTTCACTAGGGAAGATAATGGATCGACTCATCAATTTTCAGTCATTTCTGAAATGCTTTTGTTCTGTTCGTCTTGAAGTCCTACCATGGAATACCCTCTTCTGATCTTGTCCTGATTCAACAGCTGCCCCACAAAAACCCTAGACAATGATGATCAGGACTTTGATGGATCACTTGTTTTTTCGTGGAATATTCTAGTAACTTTTTGGTCAGATGCAACTTTATGCGACACACTTTTATGTATTCATCATACCATTATGTCTATACTGGTTGTTATGTTTGTAATATTTTTCTTAAAACTGTATTTATTATTGGTATATAATGTGACAGAAAGATGAAGATGGATTTGATCACCAGGAAGCAAAAATGCCTAATGTACCTGATCCAGAAACGGTAACCTTCTTACAATTCCATGAGCTCTGCTATATCTGCAACTGTGCTCTGAGCCTCTTGTCCTTAATACTTTGGTTGAAATCCAATTACAGCTTTTATCACTGGAAGATTTGAGAGAAATGCGCAAGACTGATCCTCGGCTTCCCAGGTCGGACACTGCCCACTGTTATGCCATCATATTATAATGTTTTAAATTTGTTATTAATTTGGTGTACACTATACAATAAGATAATGTATTGAAAATAGTGTGGTACATAAGCTTTAAAGTATTTGCCTTGAGGAAATGATTTACATAGGGTCACTTATCAATTTCAGTAATTGATGATCACACAATTCGAACAATTTCAAATATACCTTACTGAACTTGTGCCTTTGGCAGCATGAGCTGTCTTATATTCTTTGATTACTTTCGCTTCAAAGTGGATATGGTAGTACACATTTTTGCTTAGTCACGAGTCTCATTAATGATTAACAATTCTCTCGGCAAGCCTGATTTATCAGGACATATCTGAGATATGTTCTGGAATCAGAAAATTAGAAGATGCATAAAGCTTTTTTATTCTGTTTCTGGTTAATTATTTTGGGATCCTTGGTTTAGGTGAGACTGACAGTGAATTTTGACAGGACATACCGAAATAAGGTTGCTACTGCAAATTTTGTACCATGGCCAATAGAAATAAGGTTTTGTGAACCTGATAATGCCACTAGTCACACCAAGTCTCCTCCAAGGTTAGTCAGCCTTTCAGTATCAGTTTCCCTTCTGAGGTAGCAACTGTAATTAACCAAACTTACAGTTCATGTTAGCTTGTATATAGTAGTATCCTCATTATGTTTGCATCATCTCTTTCCTACTCAGTTTGAGATATTGGTTCAAAGCAAAAGGGAAACTTTCAGATGACCAGGCTTTACATAGGTATGCTATCAATTCTCTCATTTAATTAGCTGAGCTCATAATTAAAAGGAGCAAAGCAAGCAGTTCTGCAGCCTCATCTTATCTCAGTGAGAGACTCTCATGAGTAGATTTGTTATTGAGTTAGAGAAGGAGTTCTAAAGGACACTTGGGGACTTGGGGTACGCAAATGAACACACATTTGTTATCTGCCCTTCTTTGGGTATACTCCCACTTGGGGCCATGGATAACTAATATTAGCGCTTCAAATCGTATATTTTTTTCTTCAAAATTGCATTTCTTCCTTGTAGGTGCATATTTACCATTGAAAGGGAACATAAAAGAAATTAAATCAGGAACATGTAATTTCTTAGCATAAAGAAGTTTTTATATTTATGCAGAATGAGGCCATATTGCAGTCTGCATCTTTTAATGCAATATTTATGCTGGTTGCAGATGTGTTGTGGCATATGCATCAGATCTAATCTTTAATACTGTCGGTCTGAATCCTCATCGAAAGAAGGGTTTCAAGATAGCTAGAGTTAGTCTGGATCATTCGTGAGTTCTAACACCTCTTAGACCATTTTGTTTTTTGCTTTACTGTACCAGCTTTATATTATGGGGAATATGTCAATGTTTGCCAGAGCAGTTTATATAATTTTTTATGAAATGGTTCCCAACTTCTAGACATCAGGCTTGCAAATTCCTTTTGGTCTGTCAAATCTCAAAGTACAACTTCACTTTCCAGATTCTAAGAGATCTTTGATGAAATTCCCTCATCATCTTCTCGTCAAACACCTCTAATAAAAAGAGGGGCATGTAGTTTCACGGGGAATTTAAAGTTCAAAATAAAGTTCAGGGTTGATATGTTACTCGAATCATGAGTGTCCTTTACCACTAGTTAAAGACAGACATTTGACATGCAACTGCACTGATATTTTCGCTTCTGTTTCCTTTTCCCAGGATGTGGTTCCACAGACCTTTGAGAGCTGATGATTGGATATTGTTTGTGGTAAGAAGGAAAAGATGAAATACTTATGATTCTTATTAAGAACCATCTTCCTTTTACTAATGGTTTCCATTACTAGCTGCCTTTGTTCTAACTGTTATCATTTTATAGATCAACAGTCCGACTGCTTATAATGCACGTGGCTTTGTGTGGGGGCAAATGTTTAATAGGAAGGGAGAGGTAAAAAAAGTACTAGTTCTGAGAAGTGTAATCTGTGAGCTGCCAAATTGTGTTTTGTTCTTGCTTTGTTAATGTGCTTATCGTTAATGCTTACTGATCTCCAGCTTGTAGTGTCATTGGCTCAAGAGTCATTAATGAGGCCAGCCAGGAAACCACCTGCAATCCAACCAAAGCTCTAATCCATGTCAGTTCCAATGAAAAAAACTGCAGAAGAGCTCAAATAAAGTCTTATAGAGGTCATGAAATAGAACAAAGATAGCTGTTTTAATTGTGGAAGAGTCTATGATGTATCATATGTCTGTATTTTACAACTATTATACAGAACTACCTTGCCAGTGTCTCTCTACTTCTCATCTCACTTTTATATATAACCCCGCCAGAAGAGGCATTGCTATTGTTACCTTATGATTGATTGTTTTTAACTTTTAAGTTAAAAATTGTTGTTTTCGGAGAAAAAACATAAAGTGACATGAGACACCTTAATTATGAGAAAAATGATGTAATGATATCAATTCAAAAATTGCTTAATGGTAATAGGATGTTCGCATATTTAATGTGTTTTTTAAAAATTCCAGACAAATGCTTTTTTTTTTTCTTCTTGTTTTCTTACAAGTTTCATCTTCTGCATTAGAATAAACATTGTTGCAAACAATGATTTGATTTCAAAATGTCATTGGTTGAATATCTTTAGTTCCCTGGATTAAGAATTGAGCTCTCTTTTGGGCCCTCTGCTATAACTAACTAAAGAAAACTACTCAAAAGGCAAATGCCACAAAGATCTCTTCTACTTTGTAGTGTCAAAAGAAGATTGTTGACCTAGAGGTTTGTCCCAAACTAAAACCCAAATGCACGAAGATCTCTTCGCAAAATTATTTTTCAAAAACCAAAATCAAAGGGGTCATTTTTACGAATGCAGAATAATTTCAAATATATACAATAAATTAATTAATGAGAAAAGGATTAAAAACATCCTGAATTATTTTAAAATAGAGCAGAAATACCTGTTTTGGCACAAAATACCCCTCAATTAAATTTTTAGTTCAAAAATAACAAAAAAGGTTAATAATATCCTCGAACTATCAAAAATAGAGCAAAAATTACCCCTTGGTTAGATTTTGTTTCAAAAATACCTTTTTTTTTAAAAAAAAAAATATCACTCTCTCTAATAAAAATAACGCTATGCCATATTATATGGACAAAAAGCACCACATAATCAACTTATTATTTGAAAAGTGTTTGTGGCTAAGTCTTGCCCCCAAGAGCAAAAGACAGAGTGTATCATAAATCTAGATATAATGTGATACTATCAAGACAACGGTGGGACATTTTTGAACTTAACCCGGGCAAAAGACTCAGAAATCAAATCCAAAGGGCAAAAGGGCTAGGCCCTCTTAATTGGTTCAGCCCAAATGTCCAATCAGCGCACAACTCCTACAATTTTATAATTTCAACTTTCAACCCTAGAATAATTACAAATTACGCATACTCCCTCCTAAAGAAATTGTAGAATCGTTCCTTTGGACTTCTCATACTGTCATCCTTCATATTTTGTCTGAGATCGTCAAATGCAGTCCTGCAAAGCCGCTCCGAGTGACCCACAGGTCAGTTCTTGCTATTCAGTTTTGTTTTTGGGAATTAATTAGGAGGTGAATTGTGCATAGATTTGGAATGAAAAAATGTAGATGAAAATTCGTCATCGGATCTGTTGGTTTGTACTCACGAAAGGGTCCTAGAATTTGTGTACTTTTTTGATTGAGTTGGATTTTGTTTTGTATTGTTCTTTGATCTCTTAATTTGAGGGATCTGAAATTCGAATATATTCGGGACAATTGCTTGTAACATTTATCTTTGTTTGTTTTAGTGCTGATGATAAAGTTATACTGAACATTGTGACCCAAATTTTGTTTTGCTTAGTCTTTTGTTTGATTGTTTTCTGAATTTGAGCTAAATTGGTACTAGAGATTTTACAATATCTTAGTTTCCTGTACCTTAATTCCTCAGAAAAATAATTTGGCTTGCCAATGTAGAGATAAAATGTGAGATTAGTAAACTTCTTGTATTAGAGAATGCCTAGTTTTAAAGCTACTGAATTATTGAGTGTGGGAGTGAAATGTGCTTTAAAAGCTGATCAGTATTAAGGATTCATATGTTTAACCGGACTAGTTTGAGATTGTTGATAGAAGGATGTAATTTGATATTTGTGAGGGCCTTTACTATTCCTTTTTTGGGAAATAAAGGGATGCAGTGTACTTCTGATAGTTGTGGTTAATGTTTTTCGAGTGCTTTTTTTTTTTTTTTTGGAACTGGTAACTTAATATTTTTCGGGTGATTGATCACCAGAAGAAAATGAATACTGTATTTTTCTTTAGTGTTAAATCTGAACATGCTCCCTAATGTACTTTGGATCTAATAAGATGATTGGTTTTGGCTCATGTACTAGATAGAGCAACTTCACTGATGTTGATTAACTAACTTGTGGATCTCCTCTTTGTAGTGTATTGTTAAATCTTAATATGCTCCCTAATGTACTTTGGATCGAATAAGATGATTGGTTTGCTCGTGTACAACAAAGAGCAACTTCACTGACATTGATTTGCTTGTGGATCTCTGCTTTGTAGGGTACAAGAACAAACATGGAACCGGTGCTTTCTGAATTGGAGAATTTTGTTGAGACAGACAATAGTTTGGATAATGACAAGTCTGTGGTGGTTGAGGACAGTGGTTCAGTGGATAACAGTGAGTTGGATCCAGAGGCATCACGATTAATTCCTGGACTTCCTGATGACATTGCACTTTTCTGCTTGGCAAGGGTTCCTCGAAAGTGTCACGTGCTTCTGAAATGTGTGTCAAGAAAGTGGAGAGACTTGGTTTGTGCTGAAGAGTGGTATTCCTACAGAAAAAAACATCATCTCCAGGAGAGTTGGATTTATGCCTTGGGTAGAGACAAGTCTGAGCAGCTGTGTTGTTATGTTTTAGACCCAACTCGATTAAAAAGGGGATGGAAGCCTATTCTAGGACTTCCTCATCGCTGCATAAGGAGAAAAGGTGTAGGATTTGAAGTGTTAGGGAAGAAACTATTCCTATTTGGTGGATGTGGCTGGATTGAAGATGCTACTAACGAAGTCTATTGTTATGATGCTGCCATCAATAAGTGGAATCAGGCCGCTTCCTTGGGGGTTCCAAGGTATTTTTCCAGCTTGCTTTCTTGGAAGCATTTTGAGTTCTTGACTCAATCTATTAATGTTCACTTGCCAATTTATACTTTGATCTCTTCAATTTATGCATGTATGGTTCTATTTTCCTGATAACATTGATATTATCACATAACCTCTATCTGCCACATTTTTGTAGTTCCTTCTAGGATCATTAATCTTTACAGAAGCAGATTTGTTATGGAACTTGTAGGTTAGGCGTAGGAAGACGTTTAGAGCAGGCATGAGTTGATTGCTTAGTTGAAAGAGAAACCCTTTGTCTCCTTTGCTTATTGGGGTTTTATTCACTGTGGCTATTGTGTTTCTTCTCAGGCTGGTGTCTTTCACTTTTGGTGCTTTTATATTGCTCTATAAGTTTTTCATGGTTACCACCAAGAAGCCCCACCCTTATATTACTGATGGAATTAAGAATCTTATCTTCTACATATTATTATAGTCATTCAACATAGCGTTCTTAACTTTCTTTTTTTGGATGGGCAATATACTATAGCTTATCTGAATCTTTTCATTTTTCAGGTGCTATTGTGTATCTGAAGTGTTAGATGAAAAGATATATGCAATTGGGGGCATAGGGCCAAATTCCAGTAATTTACCTTCATGGGAGACTTACAATGCAGAAACAAGAAGTTGGAGTTTGCATGAAAAGCCTGACATTTTCCCTGATATTGAAGATTCTATAGTCTTGGATGGGAAAATTTACATTCGGGGGAGTTCTTTGCCTCTACCTTCTTTAGTGTCTGCATTTGTCTATGATCCATCCAGCAGCACATGGCAGCCGGCAGCTTCTGAGTTAGTGTCAGGTTGGCATGGTCCAGCAGTTGTTGTAGATGGGACGCTTTATGTGTTAGATCAGTCTTCAGGTACCAGGTTGATGATGTG
Organism: Solanum clarkiae; assembly: GCA_011800125.2. Classification (NCBI taxonomy): domain Eukaryota; kingdom Viridiplantae; phylum Streptophyta; class Magnoliopsida; order Solanales; family Solanaceae; genus Solanum; species Solanum clarkiae. Next base: position 27,305,754 of record JAABOM020000001.1, on the reverse strand, counting down.
GCAAAAGGACATTAGAGAATGGGTGGCAGTTGGGAGATTGTCACCCCTATTGACAAAGCCTCCCTGTCGGCTTGTGGCCGTGGGGAATAATATCTTTATTATTGGAAAGGGCCTTAGCACCGTTGTTTTTAATGTTGAAAATGCTAAGAACATGGATGGTGTGTTAGTGAGCACTTCCATTCCAAAGTCAATATCTGATGATGATGTAATAAGTTGTAAAGCAGTCACAATCTAAAGTGTAGGAATATCAAGTTTAACAGCTTGCTGTGACTTGTTAATGTCCTATACTACCATCAGTGACACATCTGTTTGGTGTGGGATTCAAATTTTCAAAGGATTCCTGTCAGCTGGCTGCATGGTCAGGACTCCCTTTTGTAGCTATAATACCAGCAAAATCTGTTAGTATTTCTGTACTCAGTGGATTTCATACCTTGTACACATACTGTTGGATTTCTATCGAGAGCATGCAGATTTGGTGGGGATTTATCTCTGTTTGTATCATACTTGCTTCTCTAAAATGCTTTAGCCATTGATTGAAAGAATCTAGCCACCTGTTGGGAGCACCACCCCCAAATGGGTCCTGCAGTGCGCAATCCGAATTTAGTCGGGGCTCCACGAGCTCTGGACACTGGATGAGAAACCAAAAAAAAGAAAAAAGAATCTAGCCAATATCATGTTAATGTTGTAGCATTTAGCAGCGCTATAGACTATGCTGAGCTTGATGAATAACATATCAATCAATCAAATTTACTGTGTTCTGTTTTATTACGACTTTGGTTCATGAAAGTTACATAAGCAAATTTACCTTACAATAATAGAATGGATCCGTCCCCTAAGGGTGACAGCTCTTGGTTTACAACTCACTTTTGAGAATAATTCGAACGAACTTTGCTGTGGTCTGCTCTGTTTAGCATAATCTAAGCTGCATCTACAATAGAACAACAACAATATATTCAGTGGAATTCCACAAGTAAGGTCTGGAGAAGGTAAAATGTATGCCGACCTTACCACTACCTCATAGAGATAGAAAAACTGTTTTTGGAAAGCTGCATCTACAAGACCAATATCTCTTTAATTCCGTTTCCTTTTAAAGGCAGGATAGATGACTCTGTTGCATGATTGTAATTTATCAATCATTTTCATACATTCCTTCATCCTAGTTGCTACAACAGGTGTGGCAGAGGCATTCTCCGAGATCTTCTGTTTAAGGAGCTGTAATTTCTGCTCATCTCCAGCTAAAAGGGCAATACTACCAGATTCAATTGGTCCTCCAACCTCTGTAAGGAGACCAAGATAACAATTACAAACGAAACAAAAGTTCTTGAATTCAGTAATATAGTGAACTAATAACATAGGGCAGAGATTATCTTTGGACTGTCGCGTTAAGACTTCGCACAAATGGTTTGATGCTCCTACTAATGTCAAATATGTTCTCTAATTAGAAGATTTGATTAGAGTGCATTTAGCACTCATGGCATGTCACAAGCTCCAATGCGGAAACAGATAAAACCATGATTGATATTTAGGTGGAGAAGGGTAGAGGGACCATTCACGGCCAAGTTTTGAACCTCAAGTCTACTTCTAACACCTTCACTTATCATAGTTCCACTAATTTTACATTTTACCAGATTTATATCGAATCAAACACCACAAAATGACTTGAAATCAGAAACTCAGTGTACACCTTCTAGAGCAATTTCATACAATTAACACATTATGGCCTTTCCATCAATCTCGGATGGAGCCAAAGATTGACTATTTTTTGGCCTTGGAGTATGATGGAATAAAGCAAAATGGC
>JAABOM020000001.1:27283310-27296897 GCA_011800125.2 Solanum clarkiae | reverse complement strand
CACTTTAGATGTGGGACAAACATAAATAGATGAGGAGAAGGGAGGAGGGAGTTCCTACTTTCGATGTGGGACAAATAGAATCAGATTGTATAATGGTAACATATATATTTAAAAATCTGATACAAAAAATTTGATTTGATATTTAAAAAATTTGAATCAACTCGGTCCATGCATGTACACCCCTACTATTGGTCATGCTTTCTATGATAATGCCGCTACCCGTTTATCAATACTAGGGACAAAGATTCAAGCAACACCACTAAATAAGCATATTGAAACATGAAAGGATTTTTTAAAGCCAAATAAGAGTTACTACATTGTTAATAGCCGTTTAGATCGTGTAAACACCAGCTACTCCTCCGTTCATAAAGAGATTGAACTGTCCTTTATAGACAATACGATCATAAAGAAGTCTGACCATTACATTAACATACTAAGTATATATATTTTCTCAAAGTAGAAACAATAAATTGCCTGATACTTTTATATCTTGAAACCCTATTTGAAATTTACAATTCATGATATCTACATACGGTTTCTCATCCAAACTTTATGAATTTAATAAGTATCTAACTATCTAGCTTGGAATATTATATGAATTTGCGATAGGTAGCACAATATGTATTACCCAAACTCATAATCTTCAAGATTGATATTATTCGCGGCATCAAGTTGATATCTTCTCCATGCAAAACAGAATTGATAAATTTTGTAACTTCAGTCTCACTCATCGTCATATCTTTATCTTCCTTCTTTGATTTTTTCTTGATTTTGCCTGTATTTATGATTTTCTTGTTAATATCCCTAGCATAGAGAATACTCCGACTTGTTAGGGCACGCTTTGGAAGAGGCAGGAGTGTAGTTCAAATGGTGGACGTACCCCATGAGTCTACCTTTATCATCAAAGACTTGTTTCGGGGAGTCTTGTGACTTCCATGTGCCATTATCCCCAACGCCTCTCTTCCATCTTATATGATGATCCTTTTTTTTTCTTCTACGGCGTAATGAAGTAACCTGTGTTGCCCTCAACCAGCTGCATCACTTCATCCTGTCCAGGAATACTTAGGTTGATGGTGATGAAGATGATCAGCCATTGTTTTAGCTAGTGATGAAGAATATTAGTGACTAGAGATGAAAACAATTTCCTAGCAACTTTTATTAGAGGGACTAACTATATATACCTCAAATCCATGTTGGAAAAGGATTTAATTAAAATTTCCTAGACGCTATATAGGTAATTTACACTTCCAATTTCTATTTACTTGAAAAAAGATTGGCTTAATTTTTTAGTCATAATTAGCTCAAATCTAATTAGATCCTTGTTGGAAAAGGGATTAATTGAAGGCGTCTCACATAAAAATATTTGGAATTCCATAATTAAAGGCTTCACACAAAAATTTTAACCGTAATTTCAGGTTGTCATCTTTGGTTTTATGTAATTTTATTTCTAATAGTGTAATCTTTTTTACATTTGATTGAGAAGAATGTCTTTGTAAATACATATTTTTATGCAATGATTACTATTTTTAATACACCAAACCAAATAATGCATAAAATATATCTTGCCACAACTAAAGCAAGCATAGCTAATGCAAATGTTATTGATGCACTCTATTTATACACGCTACCAAACGATCCCTAATAATAATAATTTCTGCACTGTAATTCCTAGTTCATTTCAGTTACCAGAAAGGAAAAATATTGTAATGTCGATGTAACGGGAGGATATATGAAGATTTTTAAAGCCAACGTGGTCTCTCGTTGCATGGAGAAATAATTATGGCTCACCTAAGTAGTATAAAAAATTAAAAGTTCAAGATAGTCGTGAAAAAAAAACATCTGACATTTACAATAAAAATAACAAATATCGAAAAACAACTTTCTCATGAAAAATGTTTCTCACAAAATTGACTTCAGTCATGCAAAAAAAGCTCAAAAATTTCCTTGCGTTGACTTGTCTATTTATACATCAAAGGGAAACTAGACTGTTGAGATCAGACACACAACACTACATAAATAAATGTTGAATACAGAGGCAAGCAAATCAACACCTATTACTCTGAACATGGTGCTTTTCTAGGGTCGGTCTTGCTCCAGAAGGCCCACAGAAAAAGTTCCAATTCGTATGCATTACCGAAGGGTTTTTGCTAAAACGCTTTCTGAACTCCGATTTCAACTAGAAACGTCTAATGTCTTTTGGAGGCTTAAAGTGAAGAGGATGAGTTTCTGGTGTGGCAGTTTCATCTTCTTTCCACATCTTGATGGTCTTATCAGCTTCACAGCTGATCAGCCTTGAGCCTGTTACGTCGTAGGTGAGAGCATAAATGCCAGCCTCACTGTCCAATGACCCTGAAACATAGCAGAGACTAGAATAAACCTTTTGCTCCTTTCGATAATGTAACAATAAAAGTAAACATCAACTTACTAACACATACCAGGTTGAACAATAGTTTGACATTGCTGGAAATTGTGACCGCTTTTCCAATCCCAAAACCACATGCTTCCATTGTCACCTACACAAAGAGATGCACAATGCATCAGCAGTACATCATTGACCTCCAGCTTGAGAGCTAGGAGGAAGCGAGGAGTTGAAGAAGAGGCGGAACAAAAAATGAGGAGAATGGGAGAATTGGAACTATTTCGCACCTCCTGTGACCATTACACCTTCGTCATTAACTGCCATCGCATTGACAATGGTTTTCTGCTGGGAACTGGAAAAAAAATGTCAACATGACTTTAGATTCCAATTTACCAAGAAAAAGGATTGTGTATGATGAAAAATATATTAAGATGTAGATGTTAAGTTTTATTGGCATGTCATGAAACGTACAGCATATTGTGCATAAACTCTCCTTTTGGGAGGCTGAATTTTTTTATGTTGTCTGCTGATGCAGAAGCAAAACAATCCCTGCAGAAGAATGAAAATGATAATCAGTAGTATACTCCAAGGAGAAGCTAGGAAATCAGAAAAATAGCATCATCTGTCGTGTAAACATACTCTGAAGGATGCTGAGCCATAGCTCGAACAGATTTCTTGTGATGTGTGAGAGTTGCCATTGTCTTACCTGCCAGGCAAGGACAATTAATCATGTAGGACGTTAAAACTGAAACCATTATAAAAACAAACAGAGCATACAATCCAACTAAAGAAATCCAAGTTACCATATCTAAGGTCCCATAGCTTAATGGTACTGTCATGAGAGCCAGTTATAACCTGTGGATCCTGAAACAAAACTCCCAATCATGAAATCTAATTGTTAAATGTAGGCAAATATGCATTTATGAAAGAGTCATTAACATATGATTATGACATTATGACATCATAAAAATGAGACACTTTGCATTATATTTTTAGTAGACCAGGGGATTCTTTGCCTCTTGCCCTAATTATTCTTATTATACAGAACCACTTCTAAAAAGAACAGATACATGGACACATTAGTATTTAGTTGCTAAGGTTTGACTGTCTCATGAAGGTGCATTCATGCACGGGCAGTCAATACCGTGTTTCTACAAAGTGTTATCAAGATAAAAACAGAAAGTATCCAATAAAAGGTCATCCAAATTTTGTACTAGCATAGATTTTAGCATAAATCACAATATATGAACACTTTACAGGTTCCATATGATTAGCAGCTAGACCACCACTACAGTGGACCATTTTCGTTTTCTGAAAATTGAACCTAATTTCAGACAAAGAAGATGACACAATCTGATAGCTAGAAAGTTAAATGAGTCTGTGTAAATCAAAAGAGTAGAAGTTAATTGGGTTCTGGAAATAGGTAGAGGAAGTCGCAGGGGGCAAATACAATTTAATGATATTTTGTTTATGTTCAATTGCACAGCTCGCGGAGCATTATACCCCTTAAAAATCCAGAATCAAGCTCCTCTTTGAGTATGATTGGTTCCTGCAGTGGTAGAGCTTTGAGTTCTATTTTCCAACATTGTATGAAGTTCACTCTTGTGATTTGTGCTAATTCCTTTAGTTATTTCGCTATGTGCTCACTGCGTGGCTGTGTTATTGGTATTGTCCCAGTCTAGTCAATCAACTGATTCACTTTTGCGTGCTTTAGTGGAGTAGTAATATGGTAATCCAAATTTTTTTTCCTTTTTGATCAGTTAGTATGGTAGTCCAATCTAGCTTAGGACTCCAGATATTTAAGATTTTGTCTTTAACCAAACTAGGGTTTCAAACCAGGATCAAATTGCTCCTACATCTAGATTTTTAAAGCTTCCAGACGTGAATTAATCTCCACACTGTTGTACTTGTAAGTCTTGGGCTGTGTTATCACCTCGTGCTTAAAATAATAAACAGATAGTTAACACTAGACCCAAGTATAAAAGAATCTTTACCATCGGCCTGGTAAAAACAGAACAAACAGTATTGTCATGTCCAGATAAAGCATGAATTTGCATTTTGCTACGAATATCCCAAACCTGAAATCATGATAAAATTCAAATAGAAGTCAGAACTAAACCAGTGTTGACATGGGATGTAAAAAAGTAGAGAACTGCTAAAAACTTCAGTACTAGGATCTGCTACCCCTAAAAAGAAAAGGCATCGTTAATGTACCCGGCAGACAGAATCACGACCCCCGGTGAGCAAGATGTCAATGGTTGGATGAAGAGCCAAGCAATAAACACCACTGAGGTGGCCATGGTATGAGCGGATCACCTGAAAATACGTATAAGCGAAAATGTACTCAGAAAGAAACATTGACCCAATTTGTGAATGGCAAACAGCACTGTCATAATTACCTTATTTTGTTCCAGGTCCCAGCATTTAACTAGCTTATCATCACCAGCTGAAAACATGTATGTGTGTTTCTTGCTAACAGCAAGGCCTGCAAGGAGACTCCCAATGTCACTGGTCTATATCTTAGGTTAGAACTCAACATCCTCAGACATGCTAAATATTGAACGTATTTCTGAACAAATAAAATTTCTAGAGAACAAACCTCGGACTTGCTCAATGTGCCCTGTTAAAGTGAGCTTCAGTCTTCCACTTGCTAAATCCCATATCTTGTACCACAGCAGGACAAAAATACGATATGCTTAGTGCATGATGGACAACCAATCACAAAGGCATAATGATGTGTAGCCATCAATAAATGAAACTGATAACAAATTCCTGCAACTGTAACAAAAACATAGGCAAAGAGCAGAAGTGCCCTCACCATTTACCATTATATACTACATGAATGCCTTTGACAACATAGGACTGTAGTAATGTAACTTTGTCTCGAGTACCAACTCTACAGCCTTACATCAAAGTCACATACAGATATTTCAACTAACTCCAAGATTTTCAGGACTCGTGATCAGAAACGGTAGCTATAAGTAGATAGTATATAATCACAACTAACTCATCTTCATTGCTGGCCGTGCATACCATAAATCTTTTTTATCGAAGTAATAAAATCCAGGCCGCATTCAAATAATAACAGCATTAATGTACATTAAGTTTCACCTTAACTTGGAGAAAACAACCAGTACATTTATCAGTCTCTCAAAAATAAATTCTGGTACCAGCAATAATATTTCAATTTCCTTTATCCTTTTTTAGTTTTTGACTGATGCTGTTTCAATTTTTTAGTCCAGGGTGATATATGTGTATGTCAATATTTCTTTCAGCATGATTGCTTATTCAATATGATTCTGGCTGTTGAAGATTGACAGTGACCCCGTATCTGACAGCTTGGAGCTGGTAGAACTGGTCTAAGGTGCACAAGCTGAAATGTATGGGCTACAATTCAGGAGCCATTACACCTTAATTCCAATATTACAGCAACATTTTAAATTGAAAAGTATGGCCCACATGATAAATGTTTCATCTCTGCAAAAACTGGATTCTTGACCACTTCCACTCACTGTCACCCCCACCCCAAAATGAGGACATTTCCAAAGCCCCACACAGATTTTTTATTCCCTTTTTGGTAATGGAATTTTCCAGATAAGCTTTTTTTACCTTGATAGTACGATCTGCTGATCCTGTGCAAAACCAAGTATTACTAGGATCCACAGCAACGGACCGCACCCATCCCAAATGGCCACTGATAACCTACATATTTAAACACTGTCATGCATTAGAACTTATATCCATAATATGCCAAACAGATTGAAGACTGAACAGCATAAATAGCACAGCATTAATTAACTTAAAATGAATTATTGACAGATTTTTGAATGAAATAGCCCCGTATATAAAGTTTATCCTTCATGGGACTAGTACAAAACATGAGGTCCTGTGATTCAAATTAACACATGTTTAAATCATTACGAAGCCACCCACTATCTTGCTCTTTTGACCGGACTGCCGAGTATAGGAACCTGGAAGACAAATCTTCTTAGAGATCAACTTTTCATAAGTAGGCAATTTAATCCTAGTAAAGCGGCTCAACAGTTCTAAACATTCAAAATTTAGAGTAAAGTAGAAACATTGAATTTCTTAGCAAAGAAATTTTGTAATCTAGAAGTAGGTCATAATTACAAAACCTGATGGAGGCAAAAAAAAGATATTAACTGTAACTCCATACCCTCCACTAGATAATTGATATAGTTCCAACCAAATTTAAGGACTACAGCAATAACTAAATGACAACAGTAAGAAGGTGAAATTGATACACACACTTGCCTTCTCAAGGGGAAGGTTACATTTAGCTGAAGTCGGGTGTTAAAGAATAAATGAAACAGTACATGAAAACTTCGAAGAATGAGAAATTTACTAGAAATCAAAACAAAGAAACACCGCCCTGGGATTTAATCGGTGTACAATAATGCCCAGCCACTACAACAACAAAATTATCTTACCCTGTAATTTTTCCAGGGAGCACGCCATATTGGGCGAGGCCATTTGCTTGGTATTCTCTCCATGATTGCAGCAGTTGACAGATTTCTGAAGGGAATAAAAGTGAAGAATTCACTGTATGAGCACAAGATAGATTGGCTTAAAGAAGAAAATTCTTTTGCAGTTGTCTTGGCAGATTGATTAGAAAGCCAATTTTGCTCAGAAGAAAAAACAGAGACAGACACAGCCAATGGTGTAGACTGGGTTCATTGATTAGATAGCCGATTTTGTTAAGAAGAAAAAACAGAGACAGACGCACCCAAGGGTAACACCTAATGTCCAATTTAGAGAGTGTAAACCGTGAAAAACAGAGCTTAAATCTCAAGGAAAAGCATTAGATGATTTACGCATTAGTTGGCCTAAACACCACGATTATTAAAAAAACGTGCAGAGATGTCATTGTGACTCTGTTAAAATGGCAACATTCAGATACCAGCACAAGCATATAAATGTTGCACTCAAGATGAACTTTTGATATGTTATAAATGCCAAGACTAGGTATCAACAGGAACTATTGGAAATACTTGTGTCAAGGTACTGCATTAGTCATACAAAATAGAGTAATGCATATTTGTATATTTCGAGTTACACATTAAGTGTCATTTGATTAAACTCCTATTAGAAGATAATACAACAGAAAAGGATAATCCAACAATTTTGAACTTTTTTTATTTGAAACAGGTAAATTCAAAATCATTCCATTCAGGATCTTTTAATCCGTCAAAATGTCGGATTTCTAAATTTTCATAACAAATTTGTGGATTAACAATTTTGGATCATCCGTTAAGAAACATAAAAGGTGAAAATACACATTTGACACATCCATCCATCTAGTTTTGTATAGTTCCCTTTCTCTAGTACTTTGACAAATACATTATTCTGGTGTGGCCATATATTTTACAAAACAAATTTTTTGAAATGATACATTATACAGGAAAATTGGCCATCCTGAAAAACTATAAGCATAACCTCAGACAGTGAGGGGAACCACTCAAGTGTCTATAACATCTCATTACATGAGCACTGATTATAAATGATGATATCAAGACATCACATCAAACTAACCCCTCAACCCAAGCTTATGGAAAAACTCCATCAAACTTCTTAAAACTTTGAAGCCTTTTTTGGTTGGGTCCATGCTTAAAACTTGAAGCCTTGTAAATACCCATGGCAGAAGTTTATTCATTTCACAGAATATTGCAGCTAAAATGCACCATATATTTGAATAAGCTACTAAAGAGTGCTACTTTTTGGAAAGAGAAAAGGTCAACAACAACATAACCAGTGGAATCCCACTAGTGGGGTCTAGAAAGGTAGAATATACACAGACCTTACCACTACCTCATAGAGCTAAATAACAAACAAACTCATATCATGTTTATTACATCTAATCTCGTCTTGATACTCTTAGTCTCTTACTTTAGCACAGGAAATAGCAAACAACTAATTGAGGTGGTTTCTAAACACTTCCTCCAACTAGTTACAGAGCCCCAATAATTTACCAAGAGGGCTATTATACCACATCCAATTTTATTACCCAAATTTCTGAACTACCCAAGTCCTATGTAGGGAGATGATGTGAAAAAAGGCCAGAGTAGACAAAATCACTACGCCACAAAAATAGCTATACCATTTCAAAAAATTACCAAGATCTCATTTAATATAGTGAAATATCATAAGAAATAAAGGCATGCATAACAACCTTTCAGATGAACCGTGAGAAGGAACAACAGCATTGCTTTTCCCTGGTAACTTAACATCAGTCCTGCGAAAAATTCCACAATATTGAAAGCACAAATCAAGTATGGAAAGGCCAAAAAGTCCCTGCCGACATCACATCCTCCAAATTGAAAAAAAAAAACACCAAGATTATGTGGGTTGCATGTGAGTGTCTAAAGAAGGAACACAGTACTTACGGGCCGTTCGCTGGTATGGATGGACCAAGGGCCAGTTCATTTCCAGTTCTCTGGTCTCTTGTATTTTCAGGACCTGCCAAGAAAAGCTAAATGAATATCACAAATGAGAAAAAAAATAAACTGAAAATTCAGAAATATAATTCAATATGGCAGGCTCCAAATTCCACCAATATTTGTCCATTAGAAAAATAACACAATATTGTCAATTTGCAGATATGCACCAACTCATTCAATATCAGATCAAACAGTCTTCAATTAACTAGATGAGGCCCCAAAGTTCAAAGTTGTGATGTTTCATACTATATTTCTCTCTCTCTCTCTCTCTTTAACACACTCCAAAATGCATACTTTAACAATTCTGGCAATCTTTCTTTACTCAACTACAAATCATGATGCTACCAAGAAGTAGCAATGCACCATGTGCATTCATGAGATTTTCACAAGAAGGTACTGCTGACCAAGTTCTGCACGTATGCCACAATTATACCTTTTTTTGGTACTCCAGGCTGTCAAGAAGGTTTATTACAGAAAGTGTTTCAATAATCAATTATGGAAGAGAAAAGAGAATTCCAGGTCACTGTGAAAATTCTTCATAAGTGGATCACTATGAAAATATAATGAATGAATAGAGGGTTTTATAGACCGAAAGGTTCACCCATCAAATGGTTAGTATTTTGGATAAGCTCTCCTATTCAATTACATAAGGTTCTAAGCCGATTAAAAAGATAGAATACCTGGAAGAGCAAGAGCATTAGAGGGTGCAGAAGCTTGTTGAGCTTGATTCTGCACAGCTGCTTTGGCATTAGAAGACGGTTCAGCCGCTGCGCCTTTTACCCCTCCGTACTCAACATTTAACTGTCACACATATAAAACCCATCAGTTAGAATTCCCAAAATACATAAAAGAAAAGAAAACGAAGAATAACACAATTCCCTACAACTTGTAAAGCATGCCCACTAAAATCACTATTGAACTAGTTCCTTTGTTATCTATTTAGCAGGAAAATTATAATCTGGACAAAGAATCAGCATGATTACTGACCTTATAGCTCGTTCGAATTTTCTTGCTGCACAAAGGAATTAGAAGTAAAGAATCAGATAAAGCAATTATAGTATTAAAGGAAACGAAAATTAGGGCAAGCCCAACTAATTAGGGATTCCAACAGTGGCGGGACTAGAGAGCAGGGAGGAGTAATTGATATCGTTCTTTCAATAGGATTAGAGTTCCAGGGTTACCTTTCAGGATCAGGAAGAGGGTAGTGTCCATGTAGAGGAGAAAATAGGTCAAGAGCTCGTTTAAGGGACTTGAAGCTTAGCTTCTTCAGCGATTGTGGCTCCACTGGAAATTCCGCTTCCATTGTTGGACCAGGCATTCCTTACAGACGCACTTCTTCTGCCGACGCCGGACGAGTATGACCGCCGGGAGATGGCCGGAAAATAGGGCTCTCTTCCTTGACCTATCGACTTGTATGATGTTGATTGCCCTGCGGCAAAATATTGTACTCCAACAGTCTAAATTTACCCGCATCATGTTTCGGGGTTAAAAATGTCATCACACAAGTTTTGGTTTAATTTAAGTTTAGCTCTGTCAAGATAAAATGATGCAATATAAAATAGGACGAAAAAAATATTATTTTAATTTTTTTATATGTAATTTTTTGATAATATTATATCAAATTAAAATGATGTAATATAAAATAAGAAGAAGACAATATTATGTTAATTTTTTTATATATCTTATTTATCGTCTCTATTTTGATATATTTTATGCATAATACTGCATTAGCTGTTCAGCTTTGTGGTTTAAATAAAAATTTACATGTAGAAGGTTCATGATTTAAAATCCTCGTAGCTTTCACTTTTTGTGTTTTCCTTTTTCTAATGCTTAAATACATTTGACACAATAATTAAAAAACTCATAGGACTCACTCCATTATATATTTCATCTTATTAGTATTACAATTAGAAGCAAAATTAAAGGAGTATTATATTACTTTTTGTGTCATTTTTTAATCTATTTCAGTTTTCTTGAAGTTACATAAAATAAATATTATTAATTATAATAATTATTAATTTTAATGGTATATAAAAAGTCTGATTGATTCTCAAATTAGTACAACATAAATAGGCATAGATGAGTAACATTGTTTGAAAATGATATAAAAGTAATATATATCACAAAAATTAAAATGTTAAAAATTTATAGATGTTAAATAAATTGAGATAAAAAAAAATAACACATATTCTTTAAAAGTTATATCGACAATATTACAAATCACAATAATTAGTAATTTAATATCTAAAAAATATATTTAAAATTTAATTGATTATCTAAATTATATCTCTATCGCGTAATTAAAACAAAAAATAATAGATACTACACCCATACTAGCATATAAAAGCATCTCTAACTACTTGAGTTATTGCATACAAATTTAAATAGTCAAAATTTGTTGGGAATAATTTTAATAGTATACTTAAAAATCGTGCTTTATAGCAATACTAGGATGGGTTTGCTCGTGCATTATTTAAACGCCAAAGCCGAGAAGGACGTGGAACAAATACACAGATGGATTATCACCCTCGCAAATTGGGAAGCTACACCAGAAACGAATGTATTGTACAATTATGGAAGACAACTTACGGAAACAACCAAAAAATTATTATGCCTCCAACTTAAGGATATGTATAATTTACATCATTGCACCTACTGCGAACAGCACGAAGAAGAACCGAGTATTTACTTGCCACCTACACCAGAAGAAGAGGACAAAGGTGATAATAAAGACACTGCACCAACTCTAGATGATTCAGCATAATCAATTACTGCAGGATGACGTAAGCAATGACGCAACCAAGACATAAAGAAGAGATAATGAAGTCATAACGAAGATAAAGACAAAAACTTATAAAGTCTTGTAAAATAGTTAAAGATTGTAGATAAGAATTATAAAAAGTCTTTATAGTTAAGTTAGAATTTATTAGAGTCTTGTAAAGAAAGTCTTAGGTGGACAGAAATTATAGGTTAGTATTTATGCAACAACTCTAAAATTTTTGTCTACTTGGATTGATATAATACAAGGGAATTAATTAAAAAAAAAAGAGTTTTCTTTAATATTTTAATTTTTAAGTGGAGAAGAAAGTTTAAGTGGAGCACTTATTTTTTTTTTCTTAATGCCTTATTTTCAGGAGAGGCGTGCAATGACCTCTCCCTTTTTGCCCCACCTTGTTCCCTAATTCTATTATAATAATACAAGTTGTATTTGTTTATTGTGGGGGAGCCATGTGAAATGGCTCTATATATATTTAGAGCAGAGAACCTGCTCGATACTCACAAAAATCAAAGAAAAAAAAAACTTCATAGAGCATTCTGCTCAGAATATAGATATATTTATATAAAGAGAGTGTTTAATATTTTGAGAGTTTTATTAAGTTGAAGGGAGGTGATTTATTACGCGGAGCTTGGCAATTTTATTGTAAGTTACTCATATTTTTCTAAAACGTTTTATAATAAGGTATTTTATATAAATGAGGTTATTTTCGTACACTTTAAAGTAATTTATTACGTGAAATATAACATTAACTTCCATATAGTAGTATAGTTTCAAGATAAAAATCACATAGAATAGTTTCAAGATCTAAGAAATTTTATTTATAAATTGATGAAGAAGACTTCTTAAATATTTTTTTTTTTTTTACTTTCGTTACCTAGAGTGTGTTGTTCACTATTAGGAAATTTCTAGTTTCTTTAATTCATTCTGTTAATGTATATAGAAAAAAATGGAGTTTTGTCTCATAATGAAAAGCAAAAGTCTATTGAATAATTTATGTAAAAATAATTTAGTAAAGTATTAGTGTGCAGACAACTTTTCAACTTTCCATGCAACCATAGAGGTAATTTATATATTTTATTTCCTTGATTAAATAATATAAAATAATAAAACAGTTTTGTGAATTGTCATTTTATTATTGTTCATTTCATAATACTTCAATTTGCAATTTCTTCAATTGACACCCAATTTTTACCCTCCACGGTGTCAAATTAATCATCGAGCTTTATTTTTATTTTTAGCGATTTTTAAACAATATTTTAAAAAAAAATATTATTTAATTTAATCTGCGTGTGGGGGCCACGCGCCCCCAAATCCCTTAAAATACGCCTCTCCTTCTCCATTTTTCTTTCTTCTTCTGAAAGTGAAAAACGAGAAAACCCTAACCAAATCAAACCCAAGCTGCCACTTTCCCCTTTCCCTTCGTCCTCCTCGTCGCGGCATCTCCCTCACCGGCGTCATCTCCCTTTCCACCCCTTTCCTCCTCCATTTTCTTAACCCCAACGACCCCGAAAACTAGGAAAACCCTAAGCGCCGCACCCCCACAACCCCGCTCCCCTACATACCTCAACGGTCTCCTCCCAAAAGTCACGCTCGTCCCCACACACTTTTTATTTTGTCAAAAAATAACTTGACCCTACCGATTTTCAAAGATTCGAATTTTGAATTCGAAATTCCTATTCATCGATCCGTTTTCCCCTAATCGCCCCCTATATAATCTCATATTCTCTTTCATTTGGAGGCAGCCGGGGAGAAGAAGGAAAACCAGAGGTCGACGGGGTGGGGAAAACCCAGAAAAATTAGAAGCAAGCTGTTCTCAACCTCGAAAAACCCGAGCAACCTAAGAATCGTTGTTTATCGAGGTCTCTATTCGTAATGGTGTGAGTTAATCTCCTTCGAGCTCGTCGTCCCAGTCGCTGCTCCCGTAAAGGTAATCCTCCTCGCCTTATCCATCTTTGTTTTCTGTTCGTGTAGAATTGTTTGATCGTGAATGG
>JAABOM020000001.1:27261357-27283210 GCA_011800125.2 Solanum clarkiae | reverse complement strand
TGTTAACCAAAATTTTACTTGTGTATTATCTGTTCTTAGTACGAAATGTGTATGTGCTAAATATATTTCATAATGTAGTAATGCCTTTAGAACACTTAATAATTCTTTTCTATTAATTTCCCATTTGATTTCATTTTCTTTAAATGTTTCTGAATTAAATGAAGTGATATATTGTGTATAATCATCTAAGTTATGTAAGTTAATATGCTCCCAAGCATAGTCTGAAGCATCGGTATAAACAATTCATTTTATTTTCTCATTTATCTCCGGGATTTGTAGCTTAGGTAATTGTCTACAATATTCTTTTATTTTTCTCAGATTTTCTACATCTTCCAGGGTCCAATCTAATACTGTATTTTTTGTTTTAAGTTTCCTTTGTAAAGGTATTAATTTTTCACTTAGGTGTGGTACATAATTTCTTATTTGGTTAACTAATCCTAAGAAGCTTTGTAACTGTTTCTTTTCTTTTAAATTTTTCAAATGATCTGCTATCTTTTTGAGTACATGCTCTTGCATTTCTATTCCATATTTATCCAATTTTATTCCTAAAAATTCTATTTTATTTCTAAGTATCTTGGCTTTCTTTTCCTTAAAGCTATACCACTATCTTTTATTATTTTCCTAAATCTTCTTAATAACTGTATATGTTCTTCTTTTGTTTTTATGAATAGTAATATATCATCTATGTAAACAATAATTCCTTTTATATTTTCAAGGTATCTATCCATAAATTTTTGAAAATATCCTGATGAATTTTAAAAATAAAGGGTAATACATTCCATTCATAGAATCCATTAGGTAATGAGAAAGCTGTTAAGTCTTTATGTTCTTCTATTATTTTAATATGGTAAAATTCTGATTTACAATCAAATTTGGTAAACCATTCATAACCTTTAACTTTATTTAAGATTATTGCTTTATTTGGTATAGGATAATTTAATGTTTCAGTTTTCTTATTTAAATCCTTACAATCTATTACCATTCTAGATTTTCCTCTTTTTTGTTCACTATGTTTCATCACTATGATATTTAAGGATATTTTTATCTTCTTACAACTTTTGGCTACATGTTTTTTTCCGATCTTCTTGAGATGTCTTCAGCGTAGATTTTATCTTCCAAGTTTTCCCAAAAATCTTCTCCTCTCTCCAGCACTCCTTTCAGGTTACATATATGCTTCAAACTGTGTTATACGTGTTTCTTCACTGGCTTTTCTTTCTCTCTTCCCCTTTGAAGTTTTCTATTTCAATATCTCTACTTTTGAACAATGTTTCTAAACCCAAAAGAAATTTGACTTTTTGTTTTGTGCAGTTATCAACGAGGCTTCAGTGTTTTCGTAGTTTTTTTCTCCATCAATGAGTTTGATATTGGATATCTTACATTAAAACTTTTATTTTTGCTATTTGAGTTTCTTATTAATGTTCAATTTTTTTGGGGGTATTTTGAAAATCTCAGCAACCTGTTATGTTATTTTTATTCTGTCTTGAGTTTGATTATTGATTCTTTTTAATATCTTATTGCTATTGAATAGATGTTCGATAAAAGTTGGCATTGAAAAAATTAGTCTTTTTAATATCTTGGTGCTATTGCACGTTAGCTCTTTGATAAAAATATATACATTTATTTCTAATTATCGTTATACATTTACATTGGATGTTCAAGTTTTATAATATTTACCTAGTGCTTCACTTTGGCAGCCTTGTAGTGTTAATTAGAGCTTGGCAAAATTAGCATAGTTTATTTGGCACCATTCTTATATGCTCTATCAAATGTAGAGGTGATAAAATTAAATTTAACCCATTTACCCGTTGAAGAATAATTCGTCCATTTATTAGCTCTAACCCATTCTCAACCTAATTCAACGCATTTCAACCCATTTAAATTGAGTTGATGTGTAACTTGAATTAACTCGAGAGAAATCTTGTCAAAATATTTTTAAAACTCTATTTTTTAAATTTGATATGTTTTATATAGCCAAAATAAGAAAAAATACAACAACAACAACATACCCCAATGCCTCAAAAGGCTCCCGCTTATTGCGGGGTGAGGGGGGGTCGGATGTACGCAGCCTAACCCTTATGTTTAAAAACATAAAGCGACTGTTTCCAGGAAATAAGAAAAAATACAATTTAACTAAATACTAAAATATTAAAAAATACAAATAAAATAAAATAAGTAAAATTTAATAAAAGTTGAGTCGAATTAGATCTTCACCCATTCTATAATTCATTACTCAATTTATTTTGATATAATAATTTTAAATTAAATTAAATTTTTATCCATTATGATTCGCTCAAAATTGATCCAACCCGCCCGGCGCTGGATGGACTAAAAACAAGTGAGCTAACAAAAAGTGGCAATTTCGTAGTAAAGATACTCTAAACCAAACGGGCCCTAGGGTTTAAGGTATTGTTGGTAGAAGCAGCAAGAAAATCCCAGAGCCAGGAAAATGTCGAAGAAAAACGATTTGGGTCGTCGGAAAAAACAGCACGAGTTCAATCTTCGGAGTATAATTCTTTCCCTTGAATGTTATGTGTTATTTTAATCTCGATGCGATTTACTGATTTTTGATTGATGGTGAAATTATATTACAGAGGAAAAAGAAGAGAAAGAAAGGCTAGAGAAGAAGCTACAAGCAAAAAAGAACAAGATGAAGGTATTTTCCTCTTTAATTGACGATTAGGCGATTGCATTCACTAATTTAGGAAGAAAAGTTGTGATCTTTACTAGGTAATCTTTGATTGTTCAATAGTAATTTGGATGATGTTGTGGTTTAGGTGGATGGGAAGGACAAGAAGAAGAAAAAAGGTGGAAGTGGATTTCAAGTGGGGAAGAAAAAATTGAAGACAAAAATGACTCCATTGGCCAAAGCTAAAGCTGCACAAGCAATGGAGATTGAAAAATAACATTTTACTGTAATTTGTTCAGGTGTATTCGGTATCTGAAATTGAAGATGTTTACGTCTTTCCTGCAATTTGCGAAAAAGACTTGATATTTCTTCATGTTTCATGTTGCTATCTATATTCTTTCTTGTGCTCTTACCTTTATAATCTTTTACTTCTTATGTCTTGCACTGTTTTTGGGTCTTGGCATTATCATACTTGACTGAGTTTGAGTAGTTCAGCACGAGACAACAATGGAGATTTGGAGTTCAGGTCCTGAACAAGTGTGACATTATGTATGTGGTTTATCAATCAAAAACCTTGATTAATTCTACTAACTAAATAAGTTATCGTCGTCTTCTTTCTCGCGATTTGGTATGTGTTATAGAAGGTGTTTACCTCTTTCCTGTGTAATTATAAAGATTTGATATTTGGTCATGTTCCATGTTGCTGTTCTATATTCTTCTTGTACTTGATGCTTTTAATATTTTACTGTTTTTATATCTTGCAATGTTTTGTCTTGGAATTTACCATATTTAACCAAGTTTGAGTAGTTCAACATGGAGACAAGAATGGAGATTTGGACTTCATATCCTGAACAAACTTATTCTCTGTTTACAATGTCAATGATAGGGGACAATAGCCTTTGTAAAACAAGAAATAGTAATACTGTCATTTGATATTTGAAAACATTACTGCCCCTTAAATTATGAGTTAACAACGATGTTGTTTTTTTCGAAAGCTGGTAAGCTGTATTCGTTACTGAAAACACCTCGAAGTTGCTGTACTACAAATTATCAGATAGAAAGATCTTTCATCAGCAGACTAGATTTTTGTTTGGTCACGCCCCAAGGTAGGATAATGTCTGCATGCTACCTTCTCCAAACCTCGTTTGTGGGATTGAACTGGGTGTGTTATTGTCACACCTAAATCAAGTCTAGTTAGATTTTCAGGCCTGGAACTTGTGTTAAGATTTTAGCAATGGATATTACAAAACCGGAACTTATATGTATATGTTATACAAGTGCATTGTTTTATGACTACATGAAGGGAGAGCAGTTACAGCATCTGTACTTATAATTTATTGCCCACTAAAGAGGTAAATGTGGTCTATTTGATTTCAAATAATAGTTCTCTATGGGTTCTCAGCTGCCGGAAACAGTCGCGCTATATTTTTAAACATAGGGGTCAAGCTGTGTACATCCGACCCCGCCTTACCCCGCAAAGGGCGGGAGCCTTTGAGGCATTGGAGTAATGTTGTTGCTGTATGGGTTCTCAGCTGGAGCCGTGCAAAGGTTTTAACCATCCTTCCCTCCTGCAAAAAAAAATGGAGTGGGTGAAGAGCAGCCGCGAAAGGAGAGTTTTGTGCACTGTATTGTGACTTGTGAGCTTCTCTAGATTTAGCGATTTATCTACGTATTAGGGAGTTGTTTGGTATGAGTGATGAGGGTTAACAATCCCAGGATAAAATGGAAGATTGTTTTATCATACATTTGATCAATGATATTATAGTTCGACCATTTATACTGTAATTATGAGATGAAATATATATGGCAGGATAACTTGTCCCATGAGATATGTTTGTTTATCTTATTCCCACCCCAAACAACTCCTAAGAGTGCTCCTCTACTTTATGTTCTGAAATAAATAAATTTGTTTATCTTATTCCCACCCCAAACAACTCCTAAGAGTGCTCCTCTACTTTATGTTCTGAAATAAATAAATGAACAAAGGGTGCCCCTCTGATCTGTAGATATTTCCATGTTGTACACTTGAGGAAACAGGTCAACAGTAGCCTGGTGGATTTAAAGATTTAAAACAAGTGTAATCAATCAGAAACGGTAACCAGCTAAAATTTTTACCCATTCTTGATTTCTTTCTCCTATTTAATAGGATGCACTGGTGGGAGTGCTTCATCTTTAATCAGAGATTTCGGATTTGAGTCCTGAGAATGAAAAAAATCCTGTTGGAAGCGCCACCTCCAAATGAGTCCTGTAGTGCGCGATCCAGATTTAGTCGGAGCTCCACGAGTTTCGGACGCTAGATGGGAAATAAAAAAAAGGGTAACCCTCTAAAATGATCTTCTTTTAAACCATGGCCTAAATATTCGTTTGAGCAAGCAAACAAATTTTTTTGTGATAAAATTTGGCCTTCCTCTTTTCTTCTCCTTCTCTCTCTCTTTCTTTTTCAATTTTACGTATGATAAAAAGACTTCATCGGTATATTGATATTTTATTGGTGTTATATAGAATTAGTTTTTTTTAAATAAATAAGAAGAAATAATTAAGAGAAAATTATTAAAGTCATAATCTTATTTGTTAAACTCTAAATTAGTAGAAAATATATTTTTCGTGATACTTCATTTGTATATTTGTATCATATACTCCATCGATATATTGATACTCTATCGGTATCATATATGATTAAAATCTCTTTTATTCTTTTTACGAAATAAATAAAAAATAATTAAGAGAATATTATCAAAATCATATTTATTAAACTCTAAATTAGTAGAAAGTACATTCTCCGTGATACTGCATTGGTATGTTCATATCATATTAGTATCATATACGAGTAAACTTAGGGGTCGTTTGGTCTAAGGGATAAATGAAAATAATTCCGAGATAAAATTTTATCCCTCCTTAAATGTGCATTTGTTTGGCCTAGAAAGGATGGGATAATAGTCTTGTCATGGGAAAATTTATAAAATGACAAATGTATCCTTCCCTTTATCACTTTTTATTCCTTATTTTGTATGCATATTTACATTATTTTTAATACAATATATAATAATATTCAAAATCTTCACTCCTTATTTTTATAATATTTCTTCATATTTTTTAATTAAAAAATTACACTATATAGTATAATTTTTATTGACTAATTATTATGTTTTTTCTATTTTGATTTTTTCACAAATCCTTTTTTACTTTAACAAACTTAAAAATGCAAGTTCTATTTGTAAATTAATTTTTTTAAATTTTTTTATTTTAAATACATACAATATTATTATGGAAATGCACACCTAAAAATATTTAAGCTAAATAAGATGAGAGATTTATTTTAAAAATGAATATTGAATAACTAAAATTAGGAAAGAAAATACATTAAAAACTAATAAAGTAAAGGATATTTTTGTAAATAAGCATAATATTCTTAAAATTTATCCAACATACCAACACTCAATAAGAAATAATAGAAATTCTGCCTTGTCATTTGTGAGAAGTAATCTCAACATAATTTATCCCATCATTACTAATCTCAACATAATTTATTCCATCATAACTTATATTCAA
This sequence comes from Solanum clarkiae, assembly GCA_011800125.2. Classification (NCBI taxonomy): domain Eukaryota; kingdom Viridiplantae; phylum Streptophyta; class Magnoliopsida; order Solanales; family Solanaceae; genus Solanum; species Solanum clarkiae. The sequence goes on along the minus strand of JAABOM020000001.1, from coordinate 27,277,035 downwards.
ACAAAACGATTCCTTAATTCTCTATAATACTAGTATAAATAACCTATCGATATCACGTAGAATTAATTTTTTTTTTAAGAAATAAAGAGGGTGAGGCTGAAATAGAGTGGATTTTTTTTTTTTTTATATAAAAGTGGGATACCAAAACAACCACTTGTTGTGTGGTACAGTAGCAGAGTTCAAGTTGTTTGAAGTGAAGCATGCTCACTCGTCATCTCAATTGTCCATTTCACTATCCATTGCCCTACGCGCCTCACTTGACTGACTTCAAACGCTCAAATTATAATTTGTTTCAATTAACTGCATAATAAATAATTTTTGAGAGTTATCTTTATGTATGTGTTCTCAAACAAACCTCTAACTACATATATTATGTCACCCTAGTTGGAACATGGTTAAAGTTATTAAACTTGTTGAGGCTAATGCATATGAATTAAGGGAAGTGATGTATTTTAACTGGTTAACTTATTTATTGCATAAATTTTTTTTAAAAAATTGAGTGAAAAAGAGGGTAATATTTTTTCAATTTAACTTGTTTGTATTATTTTTCTTTTATCTAGTTTAAAAAGAATGTCTCTTTTCTTTTTTGAAACAATTAATTTAGAACTTGCACATAATATAGTTAAGACCCCTATTTTGATATATTCTTTTTCTACATATTTTTATTTAAGATCATAAAATTCAATTTTTTTAACTTTATATTAAGTCAAAATAAAAAACAAATTTGAAACGAAAAAAGTATTAAAAAAATTATTGTATGTTCAAATGCTCAATTAGAAAATACCTTAGTTTAAGTGTCTAAATAAAATTTACTAACAATAATTTTAAAATGCTAATATAAATTGCCTTTATATAAAAAAATTTACATTGCAATTCAAATATTATGTATCTATTCATCATAATTCGAATTTGACTTCTTTTAACTACTCTATCATTCAAAATAAGGAAAAGATTGTATATCCTATCAATCTCAAATTCTATTTACGCAATTACACTCAATATAACATTTGTAAGTGGCATGTTCAGAAACTTGTAGGGTCAAATGTGAACATTATCCTTTTCCATTTAGCTGCGCGTGGTAATGAACAGGCTTGAAGTCGTTAAATAAATTAGTGATTTTGGATGGCAATAAATATCAGCGTTATCCATCCAGCACCTTTTTTCAGGTTTAGGAGTGTGCTTACTCTTCAATTCAATCTTCTGAATCTCTTTGCTCAAACAAATTGGCATCACTCAATTTCTCTCTTACATACCACACAATGACACAATACATATCTATACTTTCTGTAACAGAAACGACTCTCTCTGCCCCACGTTTCCATTTCCATTTTCATTTCAGATAAGGACTTGTCACAGGTTATAGTAACTTCACCGTTGTCCCTCTCTAAGCTTTTAACTCTTCTTTTTTCCCAAAAGGGTCACTTCTTTTTTGCATTTTAATCAATTTGGTGTCAGTTTCATGGCAGAAAATATCATAAAGCTGTGATCTTTATTTAATTTGTTAACCAAGAATTGGTTTTTTATCAAGAATTCATGACTGGGGTTCTCGTTCTTCATGCGATGGCATTGATTTCTCTGTTGGGTTTTGGCTCTTTCTGTTGAATGTTTGTGGGAGTTTGGTCATAAAGCTGAAATTTAGTGTTTAAGGGTTTGTTTTGCATGGTAAGGTTAGAATGGACAAGGTCAAGAGACCAGTTCAGTCTCTGTTTGTTTTGCATTTGTCTTCAATGTGAAGCCCTTTTCCCTTTCAAATAGTTTTGGCAAGCTGTTGAAAGTTATGCTATTCTTAGCCCTTTTGCTTTGAACTTGCATTTCTCTTCCTATGGATATCTCTTAGCCTCTTGTTGTTGCTTTTCTGTTGAATTTTGAACAAGCACTCTTTTCCTTTCCTTCTCATACTCTAATGTGTTTTACCCTATATCTACTTTGTTGAGTTTGTTACTGTTTCTTAACTTATTTTGTGTCATTCACTGACAGTTATGATGACCTGGAAGACTAAGGATGTGACACAGTAATCTTAAAATCTTCAGATTTTGCATTTACTGGGAGGTTTTGTTCTTGGAGGAGCTTACCATTGTTATTCTTGTGCTAGTTGGGAGGTGAAATTCACAGCTAAGTACGTTCTGGGATTTTAAGGAGATCTTGAATGTGCATAATAAAGTCCCTTGAGAGTTAAAAGTAGTTCAGTCTTTTTCTGCCATTTTCTTATCTGAGGCTGCAACTTTTACTGGTTTTGATGTTGCAAAGACCTTTTTTGATGTTTAGGAATAAATAGTTGTGACTTTGATTCCCTTTCCTTGGAGGTTTAAATCATTGTTTGAAGGGGATATATTGTTTACGAATGTATGGATCCAAGGGAAGCTATGATGTTACCTGGATCCTCTCCTTACTATATGCAGCGAGGGATGAGTGGGAGTGGGAATGCCCCTGGTTTACAGGGATCACCAAGCATTAATCCTTCATTACCTACTGCTAATATTGCCTTTCAATCTAGTAGTAGTGGCGCTTCGATTCCACAAACACTAGTAATGGATCCTTCATCAACTATGTCACCTAGAGGTAGTATTGGTGCATCATCAGCAATGCCACAAGGTGAGCCTGTGCGCAGAAAGAGGGGTAGGCCTAGGAAGTATGGAGCTCAAGGGGCGATGTCGTTGGCTCTGACTCCACCTCCATCTACTCAAGCAATGTCATTAAACCCAACTCAGAAGAGGGGTAGAGGAAGGCCACCTGGGTCTGGTCGAAAACAGCAACTCACTTCTTTTGGTATTTTTTCCCTTTAATTTGCATTTCCTTATATCCTGGACAATTGGAATAGTTTAACAGTGGTGCCCTATTATGTTTCTCTTTTTCTACTCGTAGTAGTTGTTTGTTAAGTTTTTTGTTTTATGAAGAACTTAATCTGATTGAGGAAGTTTTACCAACTTACTACTGTGCAGTCCTCTTAAGCCACAGCATGTTCCTTTCTTACAGTTGGCTATCTTCATCATCATGATGCTGTTTATCATTCTGAATTGTCCTCAATAGTGAACCCTTATTTCTTGTAAGAAAGCTTCCTCATATAGATAGATAAATAGATATTGTTCTGATAAGTACAGTAAAAGAAGATTTCACGCATTTTAGTATTGTATACCACATGTTTAAAGTGGTCTATAAAACCTTAGAAATATAAATTTAGGTATTCATAGTGCTGCAATTTAGGCCACCAGTGTTTTATGTGGGGATTAGGATGATGAGCTCACATATCAAATTTGATCAATTATGCTAAAGAAATATTGGAATTGAAACAGAACAACTTTAAAATTACATCCTTTATACTCTTCTTAAGTGACAATGAACACTCAAAAAAATGAAGAACAAACCATCTTGTTTTATTTATTTTTTGGTCACTTACTTCTTCCTTCTAGTTTAACAAAACTTAGTGGACCTCTGCTCTGGTTTTGAAAATATTTGAAGACTTCTTTGCTCCAGAGTACAAGTTTTGTATCAAATTTATTACTGAAATATTTTAACCACAATACTCCCCAAAAGGCTAACTTATTCCTGTCAAATTATTCTTCTCCTGAAGTGTCCTTCCCCTTTGATTCTTAGTTTAAATGCCAGACAATAACTATGCAGGCCCAAGCATCCAATTATTCCTGAATTTAGCTCCTTATAGATTTGATCTATAGAAGAAGAAGATACTTTCTTTTTTCTGCTGAACAATCGAATGGACATTCTTCTTATTGCCTTCTTTAACAACTTAAAGAGTGCACCTCTTCCTTTTCTATTTTAAAACTTCATTATGTAACATCCCTTACCATTTCTTGAACCATTTAAAGTAATGATGTAATAAGAAAAAAAGATGTCTTTTCTGCGTATCTGACATTTATTCATAAGGAAGTGACTAGATCAGTTTAATGGGCGGTAGATATGAGAATAGACTCTTCTTGAGCTCAGTTTCTTTGTTGTTTTGGTTTGACGGTGGGAGAATAGGCACTAACTTTGATTTTCTTAATGAGACATATCTACTAATAACCCCAAAAGAACAAAGAGGACATCAAAATGCTAGAATGACATGTTACTTTCATTAAAAAAAAAAAGATAAGAAAAGAAAATAAAAGCGAGACTGGTTGTTTATTTCGCAAAATTAAGCATACATTATAAACTGGTGATCATTTATTTATTTTTTCTGATCCTCACATTATTAAAATGCAAATGGAGATTATTGTTGCATCATCATGTTGATGCCAGGAAAATTAGAAGTTACAGCTTAGGCTATAAATACATTAAATTTGTCTCTCCAGGGTCTAATTTCAGATTAGATCACCAAAACTTGAGAAGTTGCATTATTTAAACTGGCTTTTTTATAGTTGAAATAAAGATAAAGTTTTTCTTTTTAATTATTAATTTTTTCTTGATTTGTTTCATTATTGGAAATGAATTTCTCAATCAATTTGTTTGTTGATTCACGAAAGATTTGTGTAGTAATTCTAGGAATATCAATGATAGATAAAAATAGACCGACTTATAATCTTGGAATGAACAATTTTCGAAAATAATGGAATTTCCGTATTACTCGAGTATTTCTATTTTTTAATATTTGAAAATTTTTTTTTTGGTGATTCGAATTTTTTAATATTATTTGTTTTATTAGGCTTAATGTCTATTTCTGGAGTTACTTCTTTTTCTCTTTTGTAATTCTTTCTATTTGATTTTTTTATTGTACTTGTTCTATCAATCAAATCCTTCATTTTTGTTTCTCTCAGTGAAGAATTTAGTTGATTTCCTGATTCAATTTGACTAATTGGTTCGTTAATTATTTGATTACTATTTAGATAGTTTTTAACTTTTTCCTTTCGTTCGATTTTCAGCATTTGAACTTGCTTTTTACATGTGATAGTTGAGGTTCAAATTTCATAAAATTCTACTATTCCTTTATTAGGTGCCAGTGTTGTTCATCAATGTGAGTTTCCCTTTCTATCCATTGAGCATATTCCTTGCGCTGGGATGGTTCTCTCCCATGCTTTCGGTTGCTGACTTGCTGTTGTGGAGTCCTTTTGTTTGATTGTCATATAATTTGTCGCTTCTTTTGCTAGGTGGATGGTTGTCCAATACAGCTGGAATTGGTTTTACACCCCATGTCATTATGATTGCTGTTGGAGAAGTATGTGATTCACATGTTTTATAGCTTGTTAAATTATATAGCATCATACATGACTGAAACTATTGCTGTATCTTTTTTCCTCATTTCTATCATTCTGGAACATTACAGCTTTATGAGTCACTATATACATGTAAATTTTTAGAGCATGGGAATGAACTTTTCCTCCCCTTGTTTATTCTCCAAGGTTAGGTTTTCAAAAAACTTAAGCAAGAAGTAACATAATGAACTGTATCGTAAAGAAAAAAAAGAATAGTCATTTAGTTTTGGTCAAGATATCTTCAGGGACCTTAGACTGATCATTACATGTGAGCATATGCAATAAGATGGATCCTTTTTTCGGTTGCAATGTGCTTTTCTCTTGTATTGGGGCGAGTTTGCTTGTGCAAGCGGACAACGACAGAGCAAAATGTTGACACATCTTGTATGCTTAGCAATTGGGCAGGAGCTTACTTATCACTAACTAGACACAACTAAAATTAAACTTTGCTTTTGGTTATCAACAAAAAAACAAACTAGAAATAACTAAATATCCTTCCTTACTTGGTTGCACTCTTAATATACTGATAAGTTTATGGAGAATGTGTTGTCAGTTAACCTTAAGAGGTTCCTTTTAATTGTTGAAACTTGAAGTTGAAAATTCAAATTATTTTTGGATTGAGAAATAAAAGGTGATTCCATACTTGATCGAGAAGCACTTTTGACCTCTTAAATTCTCTTATCACCACATCCTTACAGGCAGTTAGGTGCTCTCCAATTATTTGTATGAAGCAGAAGGCCTTTGAGCAGAACAGAATATTGTTACAACTTCAATTTGGAAAAACTGCATCTGGCTACCTTTAATTAGTACTCTTTAAGCTGTTCAGTTACTTTTTCTATTTCATTTTAATTCTTCCACGAACAATATTAATGCAAGGGTTATTTGCATTTCCTGCAGGACATCACTTCAAAAATAATGTCGTTTTCGCAACAAGGGCCTAGATCAATATGTATTTTATCAGCAAATGGTGTCATCTCCACTGTAACCCTCCGTCAGCCATCAACTTCTGGTGGCACTGTTACATATGAGGTCTGAAGACTAATATTAAATTCCAAAAATATAATTTTTCAGTCTGGTAACAGTAAGCTGCTATCTCCTAAATGGAGAGCATAAATGTATATAGCTTAGACTGATCTTCAGGAAGCTGTTATCTTTTCTTGAGGGTAACGGTCAAATTGAGTTGTCTGTGAATGGTTAGAAAAATGAAGTTATTAGTGTTTTCAATATTTGTTTAGTCTGATAACTTTACTTGGATCTGTTAGTAATCCTGAAATAACTTTGAGATTTGTTTCCAATGTCCTTAATACCCAATAGGAACATATTTTAACAAATTGGTTAAAAAATTTTGAGGCCTAGACTTTTAAGTTGTTTTCTTGATTCTTGTTGAAATTTAAATTGCTATAGTGAAGAAACTAGATGTTTTCTATCCTTCCTTTTTTGTGAAGGGGAAAATAGAGGAGGAAATTACAAGGTGGGAATCGAATCCTCACCAACAAGGTGAAAGTTCAGGTAGTCAACTGAGCTATTAAGATTTCTCTTTTTTAATCCCTACCTGCAATTGTAGATTCTGGGACTTTTGTGCCTGGATCTTTTATAAACTCGTTGACCAATCTTTTGTCAGTTTTATTCTACACTGTTGTATACCAAGTGATGACACAGTTTTTTGGTATAGTTTTCGGGGATCTGGGTGGTCGGGGGAGGGAGGACCACTTATTAAAATGGAAAAAGTTTTCTCTATATTATGAGCTTGTAATCTAGTTAAGTACTGATTTAAGTATGTAATTGCATATTACCTAATTTACCTCCTCATTTTCCATCCTTTTCCGCATAAAATGATCTTCCAAGCATATGTTCTTATTCCATATAGGGGCGGTTTGAGATATTATGCCTATCAGGCTCATTCTTGGTCAACGAGAGTGGTGAATCTCGGGGGAGGATCGGTAGTCTAAGTGTTTCTCTTGCTAGCCCAGATGGTCGTGTGATAGGTGGTGGAGTGGGAGGTGTTCTAATTGCAGCAAGTTCAATTCAGGTATCATTTTGCATTCTTCCATCTTATTGAAATCTCCATTTGATGTCTTCAAACGGAAACCAGGTATCTGGCTGTCTTCATTATATGATACTATGATGAACTCATTTGCAAATTAGTTTGAAGCTTTATTTGGTTGTTTCCATTTTAATATACATGCACCTTTGAATCTCAAAAAAAGTTGGCTGGTTTTAGATTTATATAGTTGTTTAGAAATTGGTCTTCCTAAAAAGCTGCCTGCTTGCTAATAAATTGCTTCATAAAAAAAAATGCTTGCTTGCTTGATGATATAGAGGCTAAGCCTTCTTGTGGCAAATTCAGACGCTTGACTTTTTGCTTGTTGAAAGCCTGAAACTGTTAAGTGAATGATTTTAGGTAATAGTGGGAAGCTTCTTGTGTTCAAGCTCAAAGGCAAAGAAAAGAGCTGCAGAAAGTGCACAGAGTGCAGGAACTTCAGATCTTCAGACCACTGACAATTCTGTAAATCCAGCTGATGCTCTTTCGAACCAGAATCTTACACCATCCTCTTCTATGGGATTATGGCCTAGTTCAAGGCAGATGGATCTACAAACTGGCCATGTTGACATTGATTTGATGCGAGGATGACTATGTCAAATGTAGATAGGCGAGTGAGCAATGTATATATTGTGTTCTGATTTCTCCAGTCCTACCATCTTGACACGAGACATGTTCTTATAACCGTCAGCAGCTATCTTAGATGATAGTGATATAGGAGTTTTTAGCAGTTTAACATAAATCTGCTTGTCTACTCGGGAGTAGTTCAATTCATGCTGGAGGCTTTAACCTGTGCATGTAACATATTGTGGTTGCAGATTGTTCCATCAATTTAGCTAATTTTTTTCTTGATCTTGTGGTGGATGACATATTTTTATAATTTCGTGGTTTCACTGGACTAGTATCTCTGTCTGAATTTGAAATCTGATCCCCTGTAATGAGTGCCCTGGATGTGTTTTTTCAAGAGATATATGTGCACAAAGTATCGCTCGAAAAAATAAGGAGTTAATTGTGAAAATAGTCACTCTGATGCAGTTTTTACTAACTTGAGATTGGGGTCTAGTTGACTGTTTGATCTCGATTAGCCATTGATCTTGGCATGAAATTTCGGTTTATTATGAACAGAATAATTTCACATATATTACACAATCACACCAATCATCATATTGTAATGATGCAGTAAGCATCAGAACAATCTCCTTCAGGTATACCCAAGGCTGCTTTAGAGGCATCAGCAATGCTCGTCATCACATCCCACTCGTCTACAACTTTAGCCTTCACACAGAGACTTGCTCAGAAAGAGAAGTGGAATGGCGTTTTAGTTTCCTGTCCACGAGACTCTGTTTGAACAAGATTTCCATTCACGTGGTGAGCATAGGACATAGGCTTATACCATTTTTATTAGGCTAGAAAAGTTTGGCCTAACCTCTACATTCATGTGACCAATTCTACGGCGACAATGAATATGCTTCTCCTCCCTCACACAACGTTATTCCCGAATTTAGCTTGTGCATACTTTGATTAATTTCACAACATACCTCTACTGTTCTGAATATAACACCTTATGATTTTAACTTGCTTCACACACTCTTAGATTAATGTATGTCAAAGAAATTATTAGATCAAAGGTAATTTAAATTTCCTTAATTATTCTCTTAATATTTCCACAATTAATTAGTTTGTCAAAATAATAAATCTATATAAAAGCATGAAGGTCCTTTAGAAATATTTGTTTGAACTATATTAAGTTTGCAAGATTTTTTAACTTCAATTTATATTTTTATATTTATTTGTTGAACCCAAAATATATGTATCATTTAAAATTTATTATTTGTAGAACAAAAATTCTATTGAGTATTTAGGGATAAACGTGCAATGCACGTTCCGAGAGACTAGTAATTAAATATACAGTTATTAAGTTTAGCAGTCACAGTGTCTATTGGGATGCTTGTTTGTCCTTTGTAATTAGTATTATGCTATCGTAAATTTGGACATACTCGTTTATTGCTTATTTACTCTCCGATAGGATGCTACCTGATATATTGTCTTGAGCATTTGTTATACCTCAAACACTTACTGTATGATTACTGCTTTCCTGCCCTACTATAGCTGCAATAGTAAACATTATCCACTAAAGCTTCTATATCCTCGACCTCAACTAATTTGAGATTGGGGTCTAGTTGATTGATCGATAGATCTTGGTCAAATTGTAGTAAGTTTAGATTAGCTACTGAACCAAGTCCTGTTTTAGATTTCACAAATCATGTCTCTTTCATTGGCATGAATTTGATATCACTATATGAACAGAATTTCATTATACTGTAATTTCACAAGGAACATACATGAGAATTTAGTATTATACATCATTTGTAATGATACAGTGAGTATATACATGATGCACTAATTAAACATCAGACCATGTAATGTCATACTCGCCCCAATCACCTTCAGGTATATCTAAGGCTTTCCACACTGCTTTAGAGGCATCAACTATGTTATTGGGACATGGAGGCTGATAGTCATGCTCGTCATCACATCCCATGGTAGAGTCACACTCGTCTACAACTTTAGCCTTAACACTTCTGCCATTAGCACTGATGGTGATATAGTTAAGGCACCTATCTCCTCCACTATACCATCCGGTTGAAAGGGCAACAACTGGAGTATCATCAGAATGGTATTGGTTATCACATTCTGATGGTCCACCGCCATCTCCACCCTGTTGGAAGCTATTCAGGGTTAAAACAGCCTTGGTATTACCAGTAACTGGAGGTGAACATTTGTAAGTGGTGTACATCTTTCCTTGTTTGCAACAATCTGAGTCGTTTTCAGGGTTACATTGTCCTGGAGGTGGCTTTATGCCTCTGATTCTTCCACTCGGCTGGCAAGCCTCTAGTCTACCATCTAAGCAGTAAGTAAGAGTGGCAAAAACCAGCAACACCAAAAGTGATGTTCCTACAGTAGACTTCTTCATGGTGTTTGCTCCTATTTTCTTGTTTTGAGATGTTGGTTATGTGGAGATTGGGATGATCAAACTGGTTTATATAGTGTTTCTGGTCACACAAAATGCCAATATTCTGCTCAATGCATGAAAAGTTTCTTATATTAAAGTATACATACAGCTATGGAGTTCAGCAGTCAAATGGATTACTTCTATCCATCATTTGGCTATACTAGAGAGGACATTTTTTTTTAATAATAATTTCTTTACTTGACGTTCACGCCCTTTTTTCTATATTTAGTAGCTATTAGATTGAAGTGGTGAATGCAAGTTTGTATCTTTCTGTATAGTAAGACAAGAACAGACACTTTCATCTGGTCTCTAAAGATGAACACCTGCATTTCCAGCAATCATCTTTTCAATTGCGTCACTGTAGGCTTTTTCACCTCAATACGTTTCTCACTGCTGGTGTAAGTAGAGCGTTAAGGTTGTAAAAGACTTGTTTTACGATTATATGAATAAGTTGATAACAGTGTCAAAAACCCTATTTTCGTTGTTCATAGGAAAATCTTATCGATTGCACAGAGCTGAATCCAATAAAGTTTACATATACACACAGCGGAAAATGCTTTTGTGATCGAAATGGATGGGACTATAAAATTACATAAGCAAGTTCCTAGGCCACGTTATAACAAACTAGCCAAAAGGAAACAGACAGTTATGAGGCAGCAACCACATTATCTAGTCATGGAGTTCGATCGACAACCTGGATCGGCATTATACCCCATGGTTGTCACTCTCATTGAGTACATGTCCTTTACACCATTCAGTTGAAATAGTCACCACCGGTGGATTGAATGGGGAAGAAGACCTCATTCTTCTTGTTGATTCCAAATTCATCTTGAACTGTATACGAAAATTCGAAATTGGACACAGTACAACAGCTTGCGTTTGGCTGCTCTATCTTGCTTTGTCCTCTACAACAGATTCTGCAACCTCGAGAACTACCTTCAGCCAAATCATCATCAAACTGCTCTGTAGTATCGTGAAGGCAAACTTTACTTTTAAAAAAAGCCATACTCAACGTACTTACTACAAGGATTGTTGGCTTGAGTATTATATGGAAGGAGAGCTACAAGAAATCATTTTTTTCCCCACAGCTGAATATAAGTTATCACAACTAAAAGGGCAACCACAGTCATGTTCAGGAAATAATTGTGCTCTTGTATATTTTATGACAAGGGAACCAAAGCCCCTGCCATTTGGGTGCGCAGTGGGTAAACGCGCTCCTATGCAATAGCTTGCAAACCATATAGGAGAGGTAAACCACACTAGGCAAGCCCACAGGTGAGGGGTTTTGAACTCGAGAGATAAACCAAACCATCTGAGCCACCCCGAACTAAGTTGCTCAGACTCTCCAAAAATGTTGTTGCACCCGTGTCGGATCCTTCAGAAATACACTATTTTTGAAGGATCTGACACGCACCCGTCGACATTTCTGAAGAATCCGAGCAACATAGACCCGAAGAGAACAAATTTTAAAGCAACTAGATGATTACTTACTTTATTAAACAAAAAATTGGGCAGGAATTCTTACATCATTAAATGTCGGACAGGAAAAAAAAGATTTTCCTTATGCATTTGTAATTCCACTCAAGGCTCCAATATTGACTTTCTCGCTATTCTCCTTGTCACCAACGGAGTCCTTGCCACGATCTGGGCCATTGCTACCAGGGTCATTATTAGCGTTAAAACGACCGGAATTGCCATCACCATGTCTGTCATGGCGGTCATCTCTTCCATCAATCTGTCGAAAAATGGAACATAAACTACATTAATATGCAGAAACAGCACAAAATATTAGTGCACAACTGTAAAAATGAAAAGGGAACCAATTCTACGTGGAATACTTCTGAAATATCCTTTTCTGATTGTTTCTTCGACAATGACTCGATTGCTTTAAAGATATCTGCAAATGACACCATCATTTGTTCCTTAAGCAACTCAGTTGCTTTAAAGACCTAACAAAACCCCAAAAAAGTATAAAATGAAACAACTGTTTGTGTTTAGATAAACTGAAATATTAAACTAGACATATACACACAACTGCAGCTGCCATACCTCTCGAATGTTGCTCCTCAACTCCGACTGTTCATCAGAAAGTCGTTTGAGCTCGGCAGACCTCTCCAAATTGTTCACTGGGGGATCCAATTTGGTTTTGGACTGAGTTATGCTTTTTTTAAGAGGAGTGCTAAAGTCATCAGCACTAGGATGAACTTCAGCAAGATCTCTGGATGCCACCTCCATATCATTTAGATCCCCAGATGATTCAGGCAAATCCAAGTGAAGTTGCTCAAATTCTGTGGGAGAAATATTCTTGAACTTCAACTACACAAAAAATAAATCAAATGAGTAGAAATGAAAGATGAAAAACAGCCCCATAATATTTAAGATTTTTACAATAAACATTTTTTTTACATGCTGCATACGCTTTTTGATGAATACACTGCATGTCTACAGGACTATCTATATTGAATATTACAAATTATGTATATTGACTTTGCAATTCACCTTGTCCCTGCTGATCTTGAATAACCCACCAGACAACTCATTCAAGGTCGGTTGCTTCTCAATTTTCCAATTAAGAATACGAGGTACTTTGTTGTCAACCCGGTGAGCCAACTTACCATCAACATCAGCGCAGCACTCGTAGAACCAACACTGCAAAGCCAAAGGTAAACCTCCAAGCCTATACATCTTTAGACCCACACGCAACCTATTGTTTATGGAATCCATCATGGCTCTAAATACCAGTATACCCCAAGGGAATGTCTCATATTCCCCGCTCTCAACAATACAAAAATCAGCCTTTGGGATGAATGTGTTAATGTTAGCAGTTGAGAACAAGAATGTGTGTATGAAATACAACACAGCAATCTTGACTGCATCCTCGTCTGATGTCCATCTCTTTTGGAGGAAGCAGTCAATCAGTGATTGCTTAGGTACTTTTTCAAGTCCAGGAAAGTACAAATCCATCAACCTATTGGGACCACTAGATTCATAACCCTTATCAGCATCACCACAACATCGCAAACCAGTAATAATCCCCAATTCTGCCAGACTGAAACGCAACTTGGTTCCGTTCACTTTAAACCACAGTTCATCCTCTCTTTGTGGGACGACCTGCCTCAGCAATAGGGAATGTATAAGCTGATTCTGTATAACTATATGAGGCAAATCTAGAAAATACCCGAATGGGGTTCCCCTGAAGATTTGCAGCTGTCTATCATCCAACTTGCTTTTCAACAATTTAATGACATCACAATTTGTGTGTGAACTCACACGTGTATGGAAATGTTTGTTTGGTGGGATATAGAAATCCCAAGTCTGCATCCCAAAAGATATTGATGTTAGCGATAAAATATAACATTCATCAAGTACTGCCAATATACTTATTATTGTGAACATTGTTTATACAATCAAACCTCTTTATACGAGAGACCCTTTATACGGGCATTTCACCATGGCTTGCCAGTTCTTTTAGAACTGATCTTTTTTAATGTTAATTATACCTTTATATAACAGTTTTTTGTACCTATAACAACAATATCCATTGTTATAATGTTATGCTATTTGTAAAAATACCTCTCTATAACGGTTTGTACTCAAACATCTATATATTTATATATTATTTTGTAACAACTAAAAAGCAATCTAGTAATGATATTTTATAGGAAATATAATCTCTATAAGTTTTGTAAGTTCTAACGAGTAATCTGGTATTTCAAAATCTCTTGTTAAGATGATGTTGCGGCTTCTTATATTATGCCATTTTCCCACACCTCGCCCCTTATTAATATTGTATCAGCCTTTTTATTATTAATTAATGAGATATGAATATTATTCGAGATTAAAAAGTTCAATCATTTATTATCTTTTATAAAACAAACAAACTTTAAAAAAAAGAGGAGTTTTTTGGGTCTTTTTGATCTATAACCACCAAATAAGATCTAAATGAACTCTATAAAAGGCAACAACAGGTCTGTGACAAACCAGGTGTTATAGAGAAATTTGATTGAACAATGAATATACACTGTAATAGTTGTGTATGCACCTGCACTGTATACAACATATACACACACCCACACACTTCATATACAGTATATGATGATTATATGCATACTCTATATACATTAAACACAATAATTCCAAAACAGGAAACCGCTAACTAGTGTAAAAGGTTGAGAAAGTACCTTCAAATTGGAGGAGCTTGAAAGCCATTGTTCCTCTTGTCCATCATCCACCTTTCTCTTTTTTGATGTAATAACTTCATTCACCTGTACATATTTACCCTTATTTTTCCCAGCAGCATTAGCATCCTTCCGTTTTCCAGTTAATTCACCTTTCGCTCTAGGGGATTTCTTTCCATTAGATTCAGTACCCACACCTGCTCGACCTTCAGTAGTCCAAGACCTAGTCCTTCTTCCAGTGGAGATTTGCCCATCAGATTTAGGAGTTGAATTCAACTTGGAATCGACAGAATCAGAATTATTTTCTACTGATAAATCGTCATCAGTAAACTCATATACAGACAAAGGATCCACTTTCTCCGCTTTCCTGCTTGTTGTCCCTTTTGGCGGAGTCGAGTTTTCTACCATTTTCAACAAACGCCCAAAATCAAACAGCGGATTTCGTCGGGAATTTAAGGGTTTTGTGGGTAGGTTACGGTAGAGAAGAGAGAGACAAGAAGATTTGTTAGTTAGCAAAGTACGGAGTTGCAAGTATAAATCGATGTTGCGGATAAGAAACCACAAATTTCACAATTAATTTTTTTCCTAATTTGGTTAAAATAAAGGCACAATACATAAATTTGACCCTAAACTTTACGTGAAATTATAAGTTGGAACTCAAACTTTCAACTTGCACAAACAGGCACTCTAACTTGTCAATTTCTGAACAATTAGACATTGATCACTAACATGGCACTGCGCGTGTTTAACACGAAAATTTGACGCGTGAGTGGAGTATTTTTGAACGTTGCAACAGTAAAAAAAGCATAATTTGATTCTTTTACCCTTACCACATTTCTTTATATATATACTATTTATTTTCAAATTAACATACACCTTCTTCTTCTTCTTCTTTTTAGCATTTTCCTCTCTAATTTTTTTTACACATTTTTTGCCTTTTTTTGATAAATAATGAAGTCAAATATTTTTTAAAAAATTAAAATTTTTAAAATTTGATTTTTTTTCCATCTAGTTACACTTCAATTCACGGAACCCTTTCAAATCCTTGTTACAAAGGTATTCTGCCTTTGGGATTTGAACCGAAGGTTTTAGGAAACAGCCTCTCTACTTCTATGAGATAGCGGTAAGGTCTGCGTACAATCGACCCTTCCCAAACCCCACGGGGGGTTATACTGGTATGTTGTTGTTGTTGTTGTTGATTTTTTTTTTTTTTTTGTAAATATACATTTCTATTTTTTTGTATGGGGCTGGGGGGGGGGGGGG
>JAABOM020000001.1:27226532-27247868 GCA_011800125.2 Solanum clarkiae | reverse complement strand
TGGTTTTTTTCTCAAAATAATTGAGTTTTAAACTGATTTTATTTCTTTTAAAGAGCCGGTCATTTTTCGGCGTAACAATATATAAATTTAATATAGGGATAAAGTTGTAATCTAATTTTTGCCTAAAATTTTCTTCACTTTTAATATAACATAATATATATAATATATGATGATTGAATACCCTTAAATAGGTTCATGTGACATTTTTTGTTGTCCCATAAACAAATTCCTGGCTGTTGGATGTTGATATTTGTTACTTGAAATCCAAGATTATAGGATGAATATAGGAAAGAACAAACACTTGTGTTATTGTCCTAGAAAAGCTCTCAGCCCTTTGAACATTTCTACGTTTGCTTTTTGTTTTTTCCAAGTCGAAACATTTCCATTCCCCACACACATATCTCTCTATTTATCTTGCTTTCTTTTTTTTCAGTTGTTTCTGAAGCTTCATTGTTAGCCACTTATCCAAAATGGTATGTTGCATTTTGATTATCGCACAGCTCTATATATTATCTGTTGTTGTTGTTTTAATAATTTGTTGTGCTTGGGACAGTTCAATTCACATCTTTTGAACATAAATGATATGATCAGTATTCTTATTTTTATCTAGAGACAAAATCGATTCTGAATTAAGGGGCGGCCTAGCGCCCTAGGCTCTCTTGTTTCCACTGTTTAAATCTGTGACCTTGTGGCCAGATGAGAATATGAGATCAACTTTAGATAAATCCAATTCTATTATCAAATATTGAATGTGGTGATTCATAATGTATCCTGTTCGTAATTGTCACCATCATGCAGATTCGATGAGACGAAACAAGAATCTTTCACACACACAATAAACATAAAACGTAAGATTTATGATTGTAACGCTTGAAAGGGAATAGTATAATCAAGAGATTTATAAGGTGTAATCAGAAAAGTAGGGAAGGTTAGCTGCTGTGTTTACATTTATCGTGTAAAAATTGTTTGCAAGATATATAAACTTTACAATCTATTTTAAAATGTGTGCGCCTAATATTTTGTCTCAAAGTTTTCAAGAAATTGAAGTGATTAATGAAGGTTTGATCTGTTTTGGTTGGATATATTAGGCGAATGCGGCATCAGGGATAGCAGTGAGTGATGAGTGCAAGCTGAAATTCATGGAGTTGAAAGCAAAAAGGAACCATAGATACATAGTGTTCAAGATTGAAGGTCAGCAAGTTGTTGTTGAGAAGGTTGGTGGACAGTCGGAGAGTCATGAGGATTTGGCTAACAGCTTGCCTCCCAATGAATGCCGCTATGCTGTTTTTGACTATGATTTTACTACTAATGAAAATGTCCAGAAGAGCAAGATCTTCTTCATTGCTTGGTACCATACTTCTTCCCTCCTAGATACTGGACGTTTATTCTCAATATACTAATCTTGTTTTTCTGTTTGAATGACTTCTTTTGGCCACCATTAGTTATCAAATTATGAATGTTATATCATTTGATGTGATTTGACAAATTGTTGAGGATGTAGGTCACCGGAAACAGCAAGGGTGAGAAGTAAGATGTTGTATGCAAGCTCCAAAGACAGATTCAGGAGGGAATTCGATGGTGTCCAGGTTGAGTTGCAGGCTACTGATCCAAGTGAAATGAGCTTGGATACCTTCATTTGCAGAGCTCTCTGAATTGTGTCTACACTTTTAGGGCCTTTTATTCAGTTACTGGCCCTTTTTCTCAATGGGGTTTTGAGGATTTTTTGTTCATTTATACTTTCTTGTCTAAGACGTTCAGTTTATATGTCGTTTTAAGATTTTTGTTTGTACACTATAAATATGATCATGTGTGACAATGCGATGGAATCCTAATTTCTAAATATATTCAGTTCAACTCTTGTTCATGTTTTTGTCTTTCCTTTTCCTTCTTGTTTTTGCTTTTGTAGATTCTGCAAACTCTTGAATATTTGGTTTTCTGTAAATGAAATCAAGAACAAGATTTCCTCTAGATTGGTTAAGGCATTAAGCTAATAACCCCCCGCCACCCCCTTTCCCATTGATCCTGTTTTGGAAGTTGAAGTCGCTGAGATCAGAAGATCAAAGTTATTTTACAATGTTTTTCAAGAAACTGATGCAAAATCCAGGATTTCAGTAATCTTGATTCTTCTTCTTTGATTATGGAAAGAATTTTCCGAAACCATGGAGGAGAGTGTGTGAACCATTTTTAAAATTCCACTCAACTTTTTATCCGATATGTATTGAGTTAGGAGATAGAGCAAATGTATACAGATCAAGAGTCAAACTTATGGTTGTAATCTCGAAATTTAAGCTATATTGTTATTTTGAGGAGATACACAAGGAAGCTTGATACTGCAAGTTTTCTCAACAGATGAGAACCAACTATGTAGCATCTACATCGAGAATTCAAGTATTGTATATATCATTAGTCCGATCCCTTGTAGGAACTAAGTTTTAGCAGAGCAAGTTTATAATATGCTTATGAATGCTGGTGCAGTAAGGGGTGTTTCTCTAGCGTTTGCAATTTCTTATCGAATGAGGGGATACTTCATTGGCAGGATTAGTATAGTTGCAGATACTTCATTATGGATAATTAATTGAATTCTTAGTTTAATCCTACTAGTCAATGAAAAGTTGATTGCACAATATCTATGGAACAAATGTAAGTATATTTCTATATAGATAATCGATAAAGAAGATTCTCTGCCATACATATCTTGAGGAGAGCTGATTTACAATGCCTCTTCAGAAGTGTCTTCTTTTCTCACATCTGAGTTTAGGCAAAATCTTCCAAATGAAAGGAAAGATAGCTTAAGCAAATACTATGTCCCTGATGTGGAAGGTTTCAAATACTTTGAGTTTCTTTCCACAGTTCAACTTGCTTTGTGAGATTCTCCTTTCTCTCGATAAAATCTTGGAGATCTGCAGGACTCCAAGGAGGGGACATAGTGCATGGCTTTGAAGATGAAACATTATGAATCTTAGAATGTACCCTAAACTTCTTTCTTATTCCTTTCGTTGAGCAAATCAATGTATCGGAGCATACTTCAACAGCTTCTCTTGGCACAGTGGGCTTATATTTCAAAAGCTTGGCGTATTCAGTTAAAAGATGAAACATGTAGTCGTAAATGTACTTCATTTTTAGATCCTCATGAACAAATCTGCTACCTGCTTTTCCTATTTCTTGTGCCTGTTTAAAGCCGGTGTGCTTGAATGTTAGAATATAAACAGACTAATGTAACAGAAGATTGGTATTGTCATATATATATAGAATGTCACCTTTTTTGCATTCTTATTGCCCCAGTCTACTGCAAACTTGATGGATTTGCATTTGTCGTTCTCATTTATTGGCCAGTAATGAACTGTTGGCAGCAAACTCCTTGTGAAGAAATCATAGTAGTGCGGATTTACGAGTAGAGCCATAGAATCACAGGCTAAAATGTACTTTTGACTCACAGACCATGCTAGCCCTTCAACATAAATCTTGTATCTGTTTCATAATGTCAATTCAAAGAGAAAATTGGTCCAACGGTAACGAGAAAAGAGCAATGCAGAAGCTCTAAGATACAAAAGATTCAGAAGAAAAGGTCTTTCTGAGATTGCCTGCATACCTATGAGTGCACTGATTGGCCAAATCTGAAGTTTTATAGCCTTGTCTGCGTTCGAGAGCCCATTGCTGAAAAGGATCACTATCAGCTTATCAAAAACAACATACTATGAAACAATGTTCGGTTATTCATCATCATGAACCTAAAGTTTGCAAGGTAAGAGTCATAGTCGCGTAACTATAAGGTTCATGCCGTAGAAACAACCTGTTGCTGAAACGCAAGATGAGACTTCGAGTGCAGTAGACCAAATGAGGTCTTGCCCTTTCCTGGACCTTTGCACTTAGCGATAGCTTTGTGCCCCAGGCAATCCTTTTATTGTGAACCTAGAGTTTGCATCTATTAAGGCATTTGAAAGCACCTAACTGTGAAAATACTGAGCCACAGAGTTGACACTTACCAAGCCATAAATTCGAGCATTCCAGTCCTGTTTCTCAGAGACGTTGCACTTGAGAAGGTCACGTCTTGCTTCGCCTAAAAATGGATTCCCTTTCCAGTAAGCATAAGGCTCCCTTTCTGTCCACTTAATCATCTCATTGCTCTGCTGCAAATCTTCTTTCAAGTTTTTCCATGGCCTTATGGAGAGTTCTGGCCTGCACTAGTACCAAAACAAACCATTTCTAATACAAATCAACACATACTAATTCATCTTAACATTGGCTTTTTTGAACTTGAAAAGATATAAGAATGTTGTTTACCAACCCCAAAAGGACCAATCAGGGAAAACAATGTCGAGACTCGAGTCGTTTTTACAGTAGTGAAACAATGGTGGTGGAATTGAGTCCTTTGATTTTCCATAATCACTTCTTTGTATTACTGGTTGATCACCACATTCGAAAACGAAATCCAAATCAGGTAGCATGCCAGGGTAAAAACTAAGAAGTTGCAATATCCCCCACAATGTGACCATGTCCCTTTTTTGAAAAGTTGGTTTATACTTCTCAAAATACACTCTTCCATTTACTATAACTATCCTAAAATCAGCTACTTCTCGTGCTCTTTCTACCATTTTTCGCGTTATCCCTGACTCTTTCCATGGCCTTAAATCTTCATGAATCCATCGAAAGTATTCAGGACACGACTCAGATGATGAGCTGAATTCAGGTTTGATTGGTGAAGCTCGCGGACATTTTATAGAGCAAGAAACTTCAGGGAAAAGATCGACTTTATTATTCTTTTGCAAGGAACCTGTATCAACAGACTGAAAAAGAAAAGATCGCGCTATACATGAGAAAAAGATTAATTTCATGATCACTGAATTTTATCCACTATAACAACTAACATCACAAAATTACTCTTGTCACATCAAAAGTCACTAAATTATGTGTGAATTTAT
Organism: Solanum clarkiae; assembly: GCA_011800125.2. Classification (NCBI taxonomy): domain Eukaryota; kingdom Viridiplantae; phylum Streptophyta; class Magnoliopsida; order Solanales; family Solanaceae; genus Solanum; species Solanum clarkiae. The sequence continues at coordinate 27,242,949 of JAABOM020000001.1, read as the reverse complement.
TCAGAAAGTCGTCTTTTTTGTTTGTTTGTTAAGAGTGGTACTTACAATATCAATCCATTGAATTGCTAGTACTAAAATGGATAGAAAAATTAGACAGGATCCAATAATTGTTTTATTCCAAGAAGTGCTGCGCTGCCTTACAATCATTCCAAATTGTTTATGGTGCAAATACATGAAATCTTTAGTAAATAAAATTAACAATATTTTAGCTTTGTATGAATTCTTCATATGTTCATGCAAGAATACTACTTTATATCAATCCTTAAATGTGCATATCTGGTAAAGAAAATAATAGTGGTGTAGAATTGTTTCTATATTTATAAATAATTGAGACATTTTAGCATTTTGTTGCCATGTGGGTGATTCTTGATTTCTTCAAATTTAAATATGAGGGTATAATTGTTTGCTCCATAAAAAAAGCAACATTTGGTGGGAAAAAATAAGGATGTACATTATTTTTCTAAAATACAAATACAACATACATTATATATCTAGGTTGCATGTCCCTCCTTAACTGATCACCCTTGGGTGAATGTAACTCCGCCCCTGCCTAGCTAGCTATAATACTTGTTTCTTGTTTATGTTGCTCCAATAATACTCATTTTTTCCCATTCCTCCACTTGTTGTGTGGCTTTTATCTTTTGTTCAACAAATGATTTAAGTTGTTGAGGTTCATAAGGTGGAGGAAGTGTACATGGATTTGTATAACTTGGAGATTTTTCTAACCCTTCTTCCATGAACTTTCTCCATATACCTTGTGAAGTGCATGCCAATGATTCTGAACATATTTCAACTGCCTCTGATGGAATTTCTGGTTCAAATTTTAGCAACTTTGCATATTCATTCAGCAAATGGAATATGTAATCAAATACATATTCCATCTTCATGTCTTCATGAATGAATTGACTTCCTGCCTTCCCAATTGCCTCTGCCTGACAACATATTAAGAAAAACAATAAGTCTTATCGACTAACGACAGTCTAGTGCACAAAGTTGGATTCCGCGTTCAGTATAAACAAGTAATTGTACCTTGTCAGTGTGATTGTTACCCCATTGAACAGCAAAGTTGAGGGAGTTACATTTATCATTTTCTCTAATGGGCCAATAATGTTGTTGAGGAATCATTCCTCTCATGAAGAAATCATGGTAACGAGGTTTTATGTACAACGTTGGTGAATTGCAGGCTAAAATGTATTTTTCACTCACTGACCAAGCCCATCCTTCCACATATATTTTATATCTGCAATCAAAGAAAAAAATTCAACTTTACAATAATTCTTTTTTAAAAAAAAAAAATAAATGACTGACTATGTACCTATGGGTGCATTGATTTGCAAGACCTGATTCCTTGAACCCCTTTTTGGATTGATCAACCCAGTCCTGAGGATTTCTCATTAAACAATAAACTTCGTGAATTACGCTTTATAATCACCACGAAATTACAAAGTGGAGAATCCAAAGATAGTCAATCAGTTAAGTTATTAATATTGAGTCAAAAGTAATTTAAATTGATTTAAGATAGTAAGGTTTTTATTATATTTCTTTACTTTTCATATTAAAGACAAAAAGAAAGAGGAGAAACGAAATGTTTCCATTGACATATGAGCAAATTACGGATGAATTTGGACAGGTCAAAATGAGTTAAATGTATAAATATGTCATTGTCCAATTTTACCCAAAATTAGTTGAGTTGAGATGAATAGCGTCAACATGGACAAAATAATGGGTGAAATTTAAACTCACCGACTCTTATCAAGTTTATTTTAGCTATTTTTTCCTTATAATTAATTATCACCGGGTATGTTGTTGTTGTTGTTATTATTACCAAAAATAAAAATATTCTTTTTTCATATAGCTACATTTCAAACCAAAAGGAGAAATTTGTCCGTTTAAATATTTTGACAAAGTCTCTCATGATCTATTCGGAATTTATACTTAATCCAAATCAATATAATTCTTTAGATAAGACATATCAAGATGTATAAATCAATAAATGAACGATGAAATAATCCATCCAAACTTGATAAAATTCGACAAATTATATTTTCACAAGCTAATAGTTATCATAATGCAAATCTTGAGAAGTAAAAGAATGAGAGGAGAAACCTGGACATATAAGAGAGTATGAAAATTTTGCTTATCAGTAACGTTACACTTCATTACATCTTTTCTGATTGGAGAAACATGTGGATTTCCCTTCCAATAAGCAAAGGGAACCCTATCCTTCCATTTTGTTCTTTCGTTACCTTCTTTTATCTCCTTAATCACACTTCTCCATGGCCTTATATTTGTCTCAGCCCTAAAAATATAACCAAAATTAATCATGTCCAATTTTTAATTAAACAATAATTACCTTTTTCAATATCTTTTATATAATATTTATTGTTTTTAAATATATTTTTTATTTATTATTTAGATATTTCATATTTAAAAAATATTTACTATTTATAGCAACTATATTATGTATTAAAAGTGAATTATAAATGTATTATAATGGATTTGATTAAAAAAAAACTATACTATATATTAAAAATGAATTATACATATAATATAGATGAATTACACTATGTATAAAAGATGTATTGTAAGTGTATTAAACTTATATTTTGATAAAAAAAGTTGTATATATTAAAAGTTAATCATACATGTATTAAAATCATATTGATAAATATTTTCTAAATATTACATATAGGTAAGTTCCCCTCTCCCCTGCCCCTTCCCCGAAAGAAAATCATGATTTCATCAAATTTATGTATTGGACCAAGTAAATTGCCCCTTTTTCCGTGTGTCAAAATCTTAAACATAGATAAAAATGGCGAATTGCAAAAAATGGAGGGTATAGAAAGATAATTACCAGCCCCAAAATGACCAATCTGGGAAGACAATATCCAAACTATGCCAATCAGAACAATATCGAAACAACGGCGGTGGGCCGGAATTAGGTTTCCGGTAATCTTTTGATCGGACAACCGGCCGGTCATCGGTATCAAATAGGATCTCCAAATTAGGCAATTTTCCAGGGTACCACCTTAGGAGTTGTACAATTCCATACATAGTGTACAAATGTCTAGTCTGAATAAATTTCTTTGTGTTATATTTCTCAACATAAATTTTTCCATCCAATATAATTAATCTGAAATGTGCATGCCTTTTTCCTTTCTCCAACATTTCCCTAGTAATTCCTGTCTCCTTCCATGGCTTTAAATCTTCATGAATCCATCTAAAATACTCGGGACATGTTGAATTATTAGGGTTTAAGGTTTTATAGGAAGTAGGGTAATTTCTTGGACATTTATTGGTCTGATTATATGCAGCACAATCCAAAGGGAATTCAGGAATTTGCGGTTGGATTGTTGGGGCTGATGCTTTTTTGTAGGAATGAATAGTGTATTTTGCCTGCATAAATTTCAACAAACGACAATTAATAAACTCATTGGAAATTTCAAATGGGATAATTATCGCTCTAAATATTTCGATCGGACTAGTTTTGGTGAAATGAAAAACTACAAAGAGGAATTCACAATAAAAAACTATGGAGAAGAATTCACATGGATTTATGAAAACGCGTGTTGTGTTGCTATATTTGTGTACAAGCTAAATTTTTTTGAAAAACGAGCATCTTTGGTCACTTTCATTGTCAAATAGGTTTTTCCTTTGTACGTTACTTACATCAACCTAGCGAAGCACAACCAAAACAAATAGTCTTTTTTTTCTGTATTTGAAGCTGATTAATTTCCGCTAATTGTAGCGGTAAGTGCTAAGCACTTTCGATTAATAATTTGTATGGGTCACATATGCATATACTAAATAGGTATTGTACCATACATACCTATATTATATATATGATCATATTAATAAACTAGTTGATCGAACAGTGTATATAAGTTACATGTCTTAAAATGACATAGTAGTAAATATGCTAAGAGTAAAGATAGGTAAAAAAGGAGAATGGAGTATGTCATGTTGACTTACAATATCAAACCATCCGGTGAAGAAGAAGAGAGAAACTAGGAGCAGAAAGAAGAAAAGCAGCAAAGTTGATGTTGTTGCTGCAGTAGTTTTCTTCTTGAGATATTTCCATTTTGTTGAATTGTTTTTCAAAGCTGGCCTTAGCCAGAATTCCTTCATCAACTTCTCATTCTTTGTTTTCATGATTTCTGACACAACTTATATAGTATATACTTTGATGATATATCTACTTCTCTGATTTTGTGTTTTTTTATGAGGGGAAAACAAGTTAGTTTTTCACAAGAGAAGTGAGTGTGTGTGTGTATTAATATATAGCAAGTAACTTAATGGCTTTTGTTAGAAGGAATCATCAAGCTAAGAGAAGTAACAATAATTAATGTGAAAATAAAGTATATTATGGGGTTTATTAATTTGGGATGAAATGAAATTGACAATATGTATGGAGAATTAGGCCTGGATTTTCTTTAAAGTGTCGAAAGATACAATAAGTTCTAGTAGTTTCGTTTTCTATCTAGTATTTTCAGTCTTGGGGATAATATATTTGAGAAGGATGTCTTTCAGAAATAAACTCTATATCTCTATGAGACAGTGGGTAAGGTCTACGTACATTTTTACTCTCCTTAGGCCTTATTTGTGAAATTTCACGGGGTATATTAGTTGTTGTTGTCGAAAGAATACAATAATACAAACACATTATTTATGATAACAATTTTATGCTTCCCTTGCAGTTTGTAGGTAAAGCTTGTTGGGGAAGCTAATATTTTAATTTTATGAGTTTTGAATTTTGTAATGATGATATAATTAAATTCTAAATGTAAATCTATTATATTCGATTGAACTGACATGCGATTGGTCTTTTAATTTGAAAAGAAAATTCCACGCCAAACTCTAAAGAAAATAGGTGCTTGCTAGCGCCCAGCTATATACAGTAATAAGAAAATTCTTGATTGAATTATACGTCCAAGTCTTGACTCAGTCCAATTTTAGGCCATGGACCTAGCTACTATTATTCTAAAAGGAAAAGTAAATGTAACGTCATAACAAGTTTAATTGCAACTGGACTTCTCAGCTTCTTTAATTCGCACGATTTATATAAATTTTATACATAATTATATAAAAGTTGTAAATTAAACAAACACTGTGAATTGTATAGCGAATTATACAAATGTTATGTACTAATTATATAGCAAAATATATATACATTATACAAAACTGCAAATTAGTATAGCTAATAATACAAACGTACACAAATATTGTGTGAATTATACTTATACCTGTAATTACAAAATATAATTACTCAAATTATAAATATAGAACATAATTAAATTATTTTTGAGTGGTTAGATGCGAAAATTCATCTAATTTTTACCCACTTAGTTGGCCTTACCTTCCCCTATTAAGGCATAAAGTATGATCACCGTAATTAATTAATGTTGACAAATTTAAATGTTCTAGTTGCCTTATTAGAACCATATATATTTCCAAGTCCTATAATCTTGAACTACGATAAGGTTAATTAATGTACAAACAACGTTCCATTTTTCTTCTATATGGAATTATTTTTAAAAAAACTATGTCTTCAGTTTATATTAACATCGTATATTCATGAAGCATATATATCTTTTACATACTTTATTTTCACTAAACATTGAGAAATTAAATTATACATATTTTGCACCTAAATTTACTTAACTATGATAAAATTTGTATAATTTAATGTAAATATTAAGTGCGCATAAATTTTTAACAGTAAGGGTCAATACTCGGGGATTTAGAATAATTAATCAACGCTGTCAAAAATTTCAAATTAATCATAGACTCATAGTGACGAAACCACAAAACACGTTTTGTTCCAATCATAATTATTTGATTCCCATAAATTTCTTGCGTGATTAAAGTTATATTTTTACTCATGCTTGTAGTGAAGGTGAGTATTAAAAGCGTGATTTCAACCTAAATAATTGAATGAAAATGCAGAATGTGCATCCTTTAAGAACAAATGAAATAATTGTGAACCAAAAGTGACTTTCATGCAGTAGAATGTTGTGACTTGTGAACCACCCCTCGTTAGAAAATTAAATTATATATATTAAATTAAGATTATTTTAATGTATATAAAATAGATGTTGAATTACTTTCTTCTAATTTAAATACTTTTATTAAAAAATTTAACTCTGCTGCTTTATGCTATACTAGTCACAGGAGCCCGTGCCAGTACGACTCCAATACATGTTATTTTTTTATCTTGATTCATGTGACACTGTGGTTTTTTATACATATATTTTGAATATTTAAGTTGTTAGTCATTGCGACTTATAGCACATCTTATTATATTTCTAAATAATATATGTTAGATTATTTTGTTCCAATTCATGTTACACATAAAATTTTGAGTGTTAATAAAAAAAATTATTTTTTAATATTTTAAATTTTTAGTAGCTAAAGCAACTAGAGAAATGATTTATTAGGGGTAATATTGTAAATAAAGCAACTGAAGCAGCCCGTCAATCGACAGTTACATTTAAGAAAAAATAACTATTAGGGGTAATATTATAATTTCATAATTGAAGCAGCTGAAGAAATAATTAATAGAAACAACATAGCAAAATCAAGTAGGTGAAGCATACATGTTAATCGGCAGTTACCTTTTCAAAAAATAATTTATTTAGGTAATATTGTAAATTCACAGTTAAAACAGCTAACGAAATAATTAATAAAAATAATATAGTAAAATTAGGCAGTTGAAGCACATACGTCAATTGTCAGCTGTCTGTTATTAATAGAAATGATATAGTAAAATCAAACAGTTAAAACAAATATGTCGATGGTCAGCTATCTACTTGGCTGAAACAGGCATGTCAACGGTCCCTACCTTCGTCACCCCTCAAGTCTCGTCACCCCTCAAGTCTCTCTTATATCATAATAATAAAAAGAAAAAAAAAATGTGTGGTGTCTTTTATTGCAACTAGAGCCTAGTGGAGAATAGACTTGGTCAATATGCTGAGAAGATATTTAAAAGGCCCATTTAGGATTTTCTGTGAAGTAATTTGAAAGCTGATTAGCCTGTTTAACTTTTATTGATAACTAAGCAATTCAATTAATGTGGAACTAAACCATAACTATGTGATTAAGTCTACAAATGAAATTAATCAAGAATCTGACTTTGACAAAGTCTTTCTGTGCAAAGTTTGTCATTAAGCAACAACATCACAATTAGCACATCCATTCACATGTATAAGGCTTTAAGAGTGTGTTTGGTAAAGTGGAGTTTTTAATTTTTTTACGCGTTTTTATTATAAAATATATTTGAAAAAATATTTTCTCTAGAATAACAAGCTCTTTAGAAATAAGAAAAATGATTTCTCTAATAAGAATAGGAAAAACATCATTTTGACATTTCAAATTCATTGTCTGCTGATCCCCCACTCCCCATCTCATTCCGGAGGCACAATCAAGATTAGCACTTTGGGATTCTAGCGAAGGAAAAAAATATTGTAAAATATATTTTTCTAATATAAATACAGAGTCTACGAAAAAAGTTGTTGAATTCATCCAAACTTACGAACCCTCACTTAGCTCTACCTTTTGATTCGTCCGAAGCACTGTGGAATCTTCCAGAATAAGCCAATGCAAGAAGGTTGACATTTGAACCAAAAAGTTAGTCCGATGATAAGAACTATACAATTTTAAACTAAACGCAACATTAATTCTTTGCTCGGACAGATATGGGCTTGTAATGTCGACATACGGACCATGTCTATCTACACTTCAAAGTCCAAAATTGCAAAAGCAAGATCAACTTTTGGCCCAACAAGGCCCACTTGAGTTTTTGATTGGTACCTTTACTGAAATCACTGTCGAATTTACTGTTTATTTTTTTTTAGAAAACTATACGAATAAATAAATATATACGAGTTAATTAGTTAACATAGCTAAAATTTGAATTAATTATGGCTCACCACTAAAATATAGCATTACTTACAGTTTGAGTGTGCATGGCGAAATATACGAATACACAAACTGTATAGTGAATTATACAAACATTGTGCGCAAATTGTATAGCAAAATATACATACACTGTGAATGTATAGCGAATTATACAAACACTGTGAATTGTATAATAAATCATACAAGCGTTGCGAATTGTATAGCAAATTATACAAGTACTATAAAAATGACATGTACAAATTGTATAGCGAAATATACAAATATTGTGAATTGTATAGCAAATTATACAAAAGTTACATGAATTGTATAACGAAATATACAAATATTTCTACATCTATAGCAACGAAATATAATTACCTAAACTATAATTATTTCGACCTATTAAGTTTCAAAACTAAGTTATTTATGAAAATTCCTCTTTATTTATTTATTTTTTTAAATTACAAGGAAATGACCATTCAGCCATTTTCATTATCAAAATGTTAGCTAAATTTTCAAAAATTACTAAAATTGGTCAAAATTTCTTCTTCCCACTTCATCATTAATGACTTCTTTTCCCTCATCTTCCTTCTCCTTCTACTGCTACACTGTCGTCTTCTTTTTTTAAAAAAAAGTTGATGCACCGAAAATGTAAATCATCCAAACGAATTACATATTAAAAGATTTAAAACATTGAGAGAATTTCAAATTTAAAATTTAAAAATTGTTTAGAGTTGATTTTGAATTGATCGAGAGTGAATACATCAGTGAATATTTCATGTATGGTCAGTGTATACTTCATGTATAGTTAAATTATATATAAGTTTTTGAGTGTATCATAATATATAGTCAATATTATTTAATTAGTATATACTTTTTATTACTTTTGACAAATTATAATTTATAGTTGGTATATATTCCCAATAACTTGACTATTTTTAATATAAATAAAGTATAATTATATATATTATAAGCTAATCACTTTATTGTATATATTTAAAATTACCCTTTTAGTTGATGTACAAATAATATATACATTGTTATACATGATATGTACATGAACTATACATATATCAAACGTTCACGCGTAATTTATGAAGTTTTTTCCACTATGCTAAGACTACGACAAATCCATTTCCATCATTGATCAAATAAAAATATCAATTAGTAGAGATATATAGAGGTAATAAATTATATCAAAGATAGAATTATATCGCAAATTAAGAAATAAAATTTGATAAATGATTTGGTTTGATCTGATTTGATATTTAAAAAAGAAATCGATTATATTTGGTTGGGTAGATTTTAAATTTGATTGGTTCAATCGATTATAGTTATTTGATGAAAATTAAGTTATTGGTTCCCGCCTTTATTTCTCTTGCTCTATCATTCATCTCTTTCTATATATACTTCCTTTTCTCCAAAATTCTTATTTAGTAAATTTATATTTTTAAATTTTGTGATTCTTTGTATTTTTCTCACATCAATAAATTAATTTTTTCTCAAGATGATACATTTTATGAAATTAGAAATTGTTAAAAATAAGAGTATTATTTGATCTAAAGGCAGATGTTAAAAATATTAAAAGTTGATAAATGGACGAAAAATAATTTTATAGTATTTTCCATACTTCAAAAATATTTCAAGTCCTTTTTTGTTTTCTTTGCTAAATCCAAACACACACATATCATATTATTAACTTTTGTTATGTCATATAAGATTATCTTTTAGTATTTAGGCTCACAATTTTAATACTTAGATTGAAGTTAGTTGGGTTGTCAAAATTTGGATATGGGTTGGCAACGACACGTCTCTCCCCAACTAACTTCTTTTATCACCAACTAAAATTTATCTTATTTGGATCAAAACTATAGATTTTTTCTAAATATATCAAAATATAAAAAAATATTAAAGAAATCCAACGTATGATATCTATATATAAAAATTAAAAATTATTGACATACATAATATTTCTCTCATCTTAATTTATGTAATATAGATAAAATTTTAAAAATCAATTAATTTGTTAATTAAAATATTTATACCTTTTAAATAGTTTAAATTATTAATTATTATGATTTATATATATATATATATATAAGTTTTATGTAAACTTTTATGTTCATATTCATAATTAAAATTTAAAAATTTTAATGTATCACGTAAATTTGAACAATTTTACGTAGTATGTGGTATGTTGATATGGCATGTAGCCTAATTATGGTCCCAACTCCCAAATGAATGTGTACTATGTATCCAAATTTTGGATAATTCTATATTATACTGCATTATGAGAAAAATATCTTTGTTTCCTAAGAAAAATGCAGGGATAAAAAGAGAGAATATTGAAAATTCCACATAAACAAAGGAGAGAAAGATGACATTCCTCTAATAATTTTTTAATAATTAAAGATGTAAATATATTTCTTATGTTGCAAGGATAAAATAGACAATACTCTTAAATTATCTTATAAAAATCTGCTGTCTTCTCAAAAAAGAGATGTCCTAAATCACTAGATGATGGGAACCTGCTTGACCAACGACCAAGGAATTAGGTCTCCTAATTTCATTTTTTAATCATCAAAAGACGTTTTGATCCAACAAAATAAAATTTTTGTCTCCTTTTTTTCATGTAAATTATTTAATTAAGTCCCATACTAATATATGTAGGCCATTGGATAGAGAAAAAGAAGCAAAGAATAATGGAATATTTGTACACACGCATATCTAGCACATGAAAATAGAATATCAAAATCAGAAATTTAGAAGCACATGGAACCATTTTACAGAAAAAAAGAAATTAAACTTGTAATTATAGTTGTAAAAATAAATTATCTCAACTATTAACTAACAAAACTTGTAATTTTACTTTCCCAAATAATTCGAATCATTATTTAGTAGTTAATTTTTTAAATATTACCTTGTTATTTTCTCCAACTACGATATAAAATTTTTTTAATTTAATTTATACAACACCATTTAACTCGAGAGTAATAATCTGTTTCATCGCCTTTTAATAGCTGTTGGCATTTATTCGAGTGGGTCCATAACTCCATAAAGAAAGTAAAGGAATTAGAAATATATTAAAAAAAATAATTTAATGGAAATCATGGATGCTTCATGATTACACGACGACGTTCACACTTTGTTAAATTATTTGACGTACAAAAATCAATCAAAGGCAACACTACAGCCACGTGACTTAAAAAATGGGATAATTCCCAAGTAATATATAATTAATTAATTTAAATATAATAAAAAATATCTAATGATTATACAATATAATTTATCAAAAAAGTCATACAAAATACATATTAACTATACAATATAAATTATTTATATATGAATTATACACTGATAATATATTCAAAAACTGAAAATACTTTAACTATATATGAAATATACATTAGCTATACATATTTATATAGTGCATGATTATATTTTTTATAATTATTTTAACCAAATAGTTGTCAACTGTAATTATTCCTTAAAAAAAATTCAATACGCTTTCGCCCTCCCACAGAAAATAAAGTTCTTTAAAATTTGAAGCTCCATACTCTTATAAAAACGAACTACACTGTCTCAACCACCCAAAAAATTCAATACTTAACTATCAGCATAGCACAAACAAAATAAGCTGAAAATTTAGTAGGATCAAATATGTCTTGGAAATCATACGGAAAATATGTGATCACATCATTTGTAGAAAATATTTTGAGGAACTTATATGGATATATTAGATTATGAAAATATTTATCATATATGATAATAATAATAACAATTTATTTTTGCTGAACATCTATAATATAGTTTAATTCATATTATAAAGAATTATTTATAAAACATATATAATACAAGTTTTATTAATGGATAATATATTTATCACACACTTTAATACATTTATAATATATTGTGTCAACTAATTCTTACCAAACAAGTATAATATATTTTATAATACTTATAATAAAATTATATTGCATGCATAATTTTACTTATAATACAAGTACATATTTATTATAGTATCGCTATATATTATTATAAATGGTAATAAATAAAAGTATCATTATAATCAATAATAATTTACTAAAAAGTACTAATTTTTTCATATTTTTTTTAAGCGATGTCAAAAACATTATCCTCGAAATTTTTTTTTGCTTTTTACAAATATATTCCTATTCAATAACTTTTTTAATATAAAAACTAGGAGTACAATAGATATAGGACCAAACATGAAAACTCTGGTAAGATTCTTGTGGAAAGTTGATAATCAACCACCAAGATATTTTGTCTCTAAACAAACAAAACGAATAAAAATTAAAATGTCTAAATTTTTAAAAGTATATCTAGCTAATTTAATGGGAAATTAAGTCCAGTGAAAACTTTTAAAATAGTTTTTAAAAATTAACAGATAATTTAATTTTCCAAAAAGCAAATTGTGACCTATCGTTTGCCTGAATTAATTAACAAGTATAGGATATATTAGCTGAACTACTGCCTATTTTGTGGGTTCAATCTATATATATGTAGACAGTTTGGTCAAAATTGATATAATCACATTTACTATATAGGGTACTTAATAATGATTATGTGTTCTAATAAAGTAAAAGTACCGGGGTCCAACTTAATTAATGTTTTTACTTTTTCTTGATTCAATCAATTTGTTGGTGTAATTAGTTTAAAAAGAATTGTATCAATTTTATTTTATTCTTTATTTTTAGAATCTAACTAAACAGCGTATATATGAACTTCTAAGCATAGCTGTACGTCTTCATTATCAGATAACAAAATTACGGATTAGGAATTTCTGTAATTACTGTAAAAAATAATTAAAAAATTCATATAATTAACACCTTGTAAGAATAATTAAGACGTAATTGTTTTCTTAATTTGAAGTAACAAATTGGGCTATTCTTTCACCCTCAATATGGGTTCAAACTATTTTCTTAATTATAGTACTTTTACCATCTATCATTTTCGATTCATTCATATTCGATCTAACTCAGTTATTTATCGTTGAAATGCTTAATTCATACATTAAAGTGAAGTGAGAGTTATTGAATGATTATAACTAATAAACAAAAACATTTAGCTATTAAACATTAAGGTATTATACTCTTTTTAAGTTCTTAACCTCAATCTGGTAGCAAATCATTTTGATCCAATTTGAATTATGTTTTTCTTTCTCAAATAAAATTCATTTTCGAACTTCTAAAATACGTCATACCTTCTTTATAATTTATTCACTTCGACGTCATCTCTCACCAACCTCCAACTCTTTTGTCTTTGAGTTTTTATGTGTTCATAACATTTATTGCTTTTGATTAGTTAGGTCGATCATCGACGTACCCCAGACTCACTAAACTCTGAAGCATTATGAACTTTTTATCCTCATTATAAGTTATTATAAATTTTTTATCCTCACTATAAGTTAAAATTCATTTTGAATGATTTGACACCCTTTCATGACTCGACTCAACTCAATTAAAACTTAGACATAGTAGTTTAACATATTAGTACATACATTTATACGTAAAATTAACAACTCTAGCTAGTTCTCCAAATCCTAAAAAGACTAAATGAATTTCATTATCGTGTAGATAATATTACTTCCCTTTTCAATCACTCTCAAAAAACTCTCTTTCAATATTTTAGGTAAGTTTTTCAAGTTTAATATTTCATGTGATAAATTTAATTTCATATAAATTTTATATCTAATCAAATTTCATGTAGGTACTTTCTCCGTTCTAATTTATATATCACTTTTTGTTTTTTGAGAGTCAAAATAGTTTGAATTTGATTGAGAATTTGCGCATGAAATCTTCAATTTTTTTGAAATGAAATCTATATATTTTTAAACTACATAAAAGATAATTTTAAAATATATATGAAAATTTAATTGGTCAAAAATAAATTAGTTTGATTCTCGAAAGATGATACGTAAATTGGGATGGAGGAGTAATAGTAGTCTGCCGACAGTTGTCACATGGCGACACGTTTACAACACCGTCTCCACGTTAGATTTATGGATGCCAAATTATCCCATTTTCTTCACTTGTACTCTCTCCAGAAAAAGGAAGAGGATCTCCAGATATTATACAACTGTTTGCTTTTTTCTTTATTCCTTTCTTCTTTCCTTATAATTAAAATTATAGAAAAATGGCAGAAGTATCAGCTCAACCTCAACCAGAAGTACCAGCTCAACCTCAACCAGAAGTACCAGTTGTTGCTTCTGATTCTCCTGCCATGGCCAAACCTGATGATTCTAAAGCTCTAGCTACTCTTCCTCCACCAAGTAATTAATTACTCTCTTTTATTTATTTGGATATTCATTCTGAATTGTTACTGGTTCTGCCTGTTAAATATTATGACCTTGTTACTACTATATCCTTGGAAATTTATGGGGAAACGTGTTGAACTCCGGAAAGAAGTGAAAATCTTTTATGGCCAAACGCCTCCTACTCGATTTTAAACCGTTATCTGAAGACGACAAAGAAAGCATCCATAGATAAACTTTTTTACTGCGTGATTCTGTTTAACGTCAATTTTGTCAGCAGACAACCTTCCATCCATAGATGTTTACACCAAACTAAATCAGTTAATTATAGTTGGTTAAGTATTATATTGGGGTAAAAATATACATTAATTAACCATGATTAAATAATAAACTTTCAGCCTGTGGGTACTATGTTATGATTTTTATTAATTTTCAGTTGAGTCATTTAATTCTATTATTGTTGCTATCTTGCTGGACTCAACTAATTTTGAATTATTGGGAAGACAAGGTATACTGTTTTTTTTTTTTTTCAAGATCATTAATTAATCTCCTTTACTTTTTGACAAAAATAAATCATTATGATTAGATGCTCAGCTTAATTAGTGGATGGCCACTCTGATTTACCTTTAGTCTAGAGAATTAGTACTAAGGTAATCATTGGTAGATAATGGTTGTAGTGAAGACTGGTAGCGGATAGTCGGATACCTACTGTAGAGTCATTCGGTATATGATCTTGTAGGAGGTAGCAGGTACCACGTGGAATAATTGAGGTGCACATAAATAGACTCAGACACTCCCTTTATTTGAATAAGTTGAGTAATAGTATGACTGAGTACTGTAATGTTGAAACTTCAAGGCATTTCAATCAGATCATTGGTGTTAACTTGGCTGATCACGAACTTGGAAGTTCAGTAATTTTTTAAACTAATTTCTGATTGAAAGGTTGAAACAGAAAGCACTAATTTTAGCTGCTTGTATCTTGAGGGAAATACTCCATGACTGATGTATTCTCATTTACTGGTCTTGGCAGAACCTGATTCATCAGCAAAGAAAAGTTCAAAAGGATCCCTCGACAGAGGTATGAACCAATATTAGTTCTTGGAACTTTTCTAAGTTTATCGAAATGTGCTTCTGTTTCATACTGAAATAGTGTCGTTAAGAGTGCATTCATAGCTGGCTTAGGCAACTTCCATCCTGTTATGTGACAAAATACAGCAAAAGAATGAGTTTATTAGAGTCGGTATCATCTCGGTAGTTAATGAGTTCTCCATTTCATATTCTTTTTCGCCAGATGTTGCTCTCGCACGTCTAGAAACAGAGAAAAGGAATTCTTATATCAAGGCATGGGAAGAAAGTGAAAAAAGCAAGGTGGAAAACAAGTAAGATTTCTAACTTCCTGTGTTATATAAGAAAAATGTGGTCTTCATTTCCTATCTGTAGGTCTAATTGCTCTTAAATCATGGTCATGTTTCTTTTCTTTAAAAAAATTCTAGTTTCCTGGAAAACGTAGATAAATATCGTCACTTTTGAAGTTGCACAATATTCTTTTGTGTATGCTTTATGCATCCTCTTTATATATATTGTTATCTTAAACATGTTAATCTCCTTGTGTTCTTATCCACATTTTTTGGTTCAAAATGTTAACATTTATATCGATAATTCATTTACTAGTGGAAAGAACCTAGGGAACATTCTAAATTTTGTGCCTGCCATTTATATACCATTCATCTACACTCGAAGCTTTTTGCCAATTCAATAATCTGTAAGTCATCTTAACCTTGCTTTATAATTGAATAGGGCCCAAAAGAAACTCTCTGCAGTTGGAACATGGGAGAACACCAAGAAAGCAAATATTGAAGCTAAGCTGAAGAAACTTGAGGTAACCAGGCTCGATTTATTGTGGAAGATGTCTCATTTTGAACTTTTATACGGTATTGTTTCATGATATGCTCGGCATTCTGGCTGCAAGCTGTGTTGTCATCCAAAGACTCTTATTCCCTTTTAACATATCGAGAAGCCTTAGTGGTAGCTAAACGGGTAACTTAAGACTTCAAAAACTGGTTTTTGTTGTGCAATGCTGACCAAAATATGGATAATGCACAGGATGCGGCGATCCATGTGGTTAGTTTGTTTAGGTATCATTGTCAACAGAAATATTTAATGATGTTGATAACAACAACAACAACAACAACAACATACCCCAGTGCCTTAAAAGGCTCCCGCTCATTGCAGGGTGAGGGGGGGTCG
>JAABOM020000001.1:27186621-27211569 GCA_011800125.2 Solanum clarkiae | reverse complement strand
GCAGCGTGACCAATATACCCTGTCTAGGTTTAAGTGATATTCCATTGTACACTTTTAGTAGTTAAATTTTAATTTAATATATTTATTAAGAAAATAATTATTAATATAGTAAATTTATTTTTTTGCTCATATTAACTGATAGGATTACTTACTATATTTTTAAAGTCATTAACTCAATAAAAAATAAATTTATCCTATCTTATTTATTAAAATAACAAATAGGAATAAAAATTAAATTAGAATTTCTTTTTAAACATTTCTGGATCATAAAAAAAAAGAAGCAATATGCATTGATGTCTGATCTTGTGCTTCAGTAGGACTAGTCTTGTCTTTTTATCTTGTGTTGTTTCTTTTTTCAACTTGTATTTGTTATTCCTATTGTATTTTTGTATTATTATTTGCTTTTTCTTTTAGTCGATTTTTTCTTTCTTTTCCTTTTCTCCTTTTTCATATGTAGTTTCTTCTGCTTTTGAAATTGATATTTTCTTGATAAGGATCTTCCAAATATAATTTCTAAAAATAATAATAAAATCTTTATATATTTTACTTTCTCCAAACTTCATCGTGAATACGTTGTTATTGTTGTAATATGCATTAAATTCAGCATCGGAAAACTGAGATATTAAGGTCAAACAATTGGGCCACACTAGTACTCACTGTCTGTGAATAGATAAATCTTATGGATTTTTTTTTGATAGCGTCATAATTTTATTGAAAAAAGAATATTAACACAAAAGAAGCATACGTATACAACAAGTATATCAAAAAATAGAAAATTCACAGAAAAATTAATTCTGAAACAAGTAGAATAATAACCATACTTAAGGATGCACTAAAACGAAATAAGGCTACTCCCCCATTGTACAAACTCTGACTAAACATTCTATTCTCTCCGTTGATATTTACTTATCCTTTATTAATTTGGTACAGTGAATGATGCAGGGAAGATGGTCAAAAATACTTCTAAATTTTATTTTATTGCTTCACTTTATCCTCACTGTTAAAATAAGTTTATTTATACCTCTGCCGTTAACAAACTCACCAGATTTGCTCCTAAATTGGACGGATTGCCCCAAATTATATTCATATGGGAAAAGGGTCAAAAATACCCCTCAATTTTGTATTATTGCTTGACCTAATCCTTGTCGTTAAATAAGTTCATTTTTGTCTCCGCCGTTACAAAATTTATCACTCATGCCCCTACTTAGACGAGAATATCTGAATTAACCCAAAAATTAAAGAATGAAGAGATTTTTGTCAAGATGATTTTATATTTCATCAAGAATAATATATTTTTTAATTATTTTTTTGTTATTAACTTGAAAAAGTAAGAAAAATCTTCAACCCTCCAATTGTTTCAATGATTGTTGATAGCTCCGGCGATGACCTAGACGTTATCCACCATGTTGTCACCCTCCTCTTTGCTCCATATTTGACTGGATTTTTTATGCTGCTTCAGAACGCCATTGAACCAACATGACAACTCCGACATTTTCGACAAAATCTATTAACAAATTTTGTAATGACGGAGACAAAAATGAACTCATTTAACAACAAGGATTAGGTCAAACAATAAAACAAAATTGAGGGGTATTTTTGACCCTTTTCCCATATGAATATAACATGGGTAGTCCGTTCAATTTAGGGGCAAACTTGGTGAGTTTGTTAATGACAGAGGTATAAATAAACTTATTTTAACGGCAGGGATAAAGTGAAACAATAACAAAATTGAGGGGTATTTTTGACCCTTTTCCCTTAATTGAATATTTGAGGTTTTATTCAATGTTCAAAATATTTGAATTGTTCAAAGTTCAAGGTGAGCTTGAATCTTTTTCCATATCTGCCCTTTCATTTATTGAACTTTTATATTTTCTAAGAGATAAATTACACAACATATTTATGATTTTACAAAAGGCAGTCGTGAAACATATGATGTAAATTTTGTCTTTGAATTTTTTCATAATATGTGTGCACTATCTCACAAATTCAATTAAAATGGGGTAGATGGAGTAAATGATAGGGATAATTTTATCAAGTCACCATTTGAATATAATAAATACAATGTCTAATTAGGAAATGACTATAATTAATTATAAATGTAAATTAAAAATTAGTTGTAAAATTATCTCTTGATTTTCCAAACTGGACAAATATTATCAAACATTCTAAAATAATATACTTCTTCCGTTCACTTTTATTTGTCACTATTTCACTTCTCAAGGTCAAACCAAATGAACTTTGACCAGCATTTTAAAAACTATTTTTCATCGTATTAATATGAGAAAGATTGCAACTTATAACATTCTGCGTATAGTTTTCAACAATCTGAATTTTAGATTTCAAATATTAAATTTAACTACTTCAATTTAACTTTGAAGTTTAGTCAAATAGATCTCGAAAAGTAAAATAGTGACAAGTAGAAGTAAATAGAGAGAGTATTGGACAAGTAAGACGGAGTAAAAATCAAATGTGTAACGTGTAAACAAATTGACGAAACATAAAGTGCTTTTTTTTAAAAAAAAAAATTGGGGGTAGGAGAAGGGAATGGAGAGGGGAATTACAATGCGGGGAATCAAACCCTCACCAACAAGATGAAAGTTCAGATAGTCAACCAAGACAGTATGAATGAGGAAAAGTTGAGAAATGAAATAAAACCAAATCCATTGGAGTACAACTATGTGTGAGAGACACTTGTTGTTGAACTTTTATGTCAATATTAATACTCTATGTTAAATTTAATATTACAACGAATTGTCGTTGTTGAGTGCACAAGAAAGTATTTCAGATTTGTATAATCCCATTAATGATGTATGTGTAACTAAACTAAAAATAGCTCCGACAAAAATTAAATACTGAGTAAGTAACATTTACTATTTTCATATAGGTAGAGAAATGCGTAGACAACATAGTACTATATGACAAGGAAACAAAGGGAGGGCACATCATACATCTGTATCAATTTGAGCATGTATAATTTAAATGAAAGTGAAGAAGAGGCCTAACTTAATGAATACAAGTAGAGGAAATAACCCCACATATATTTTTTCGAGACACGTCTTTGTTGACATATCTATTTCAATAAGAGAATTTTTATAAAAGTTTGAAAAGAATATTTCTTTTAATTTAATTAAGTATACAACTTTATTAAAATTATGGGATCCACTTAATTTTAAGATTATAATTTTATTATTTTTAATATTGATAATATTTGTGTCTGTTTTAAAAAATTAATGGTCAATAACATCATTTAAATATTATCCCCTATGGCACACGATTTTCGTAATAAATTTGGTGTATTAATGAATTTATATGACTATGGGGAACACATACAGAGAGAAGCAATAAAGGAAACATCTGTTTCTCGTGATAGGTCACAATGAGGAGTCCATTTTCTGGGCCTATCCAGACCCCTACCCTCCTAACTCCTATATATACACACTATGCTTATTAAATATAGTTTTATCTACGGATCAAAATATTTTTTAAATTTTTATATTTAGTTGGTAATTTTTTTTTTAAATGAAAAAGCTGTTTAGAATGAAGATAATAACTTTTCTATTAGTATAAAAAACAAATTTCATGCAAAAATTTAAAGATTATCATGATTATCTACCTAAACCATTACAATTAGCAGCGACAACAACAAGTTCATGGATAGCTCAATGTAATTGGAGGCATAAAACGGAATTTTAGTTAAATGTCTAAAATCTAAACAAACTTCATATGTATTTATTTATTCTTTTAACTATTTAGATGTGTATTGTTACTTAATGCCTCTTTTTATAACTGATTTCTTCGACTACCTCTTTTTTAATTATTAGTTTGAGGTAAAAACTTATCAATTTGGAGCAAGATAAAAACATAGATAGAAATATACTGCAAGTAAAGAGCCTTAACATGGATTGAAATTGGAGATTAAATTGAGCTCAATTAAAGATTCTTTTCAAATGAATTAAAGGCTTGAACAGATTAAAATTAAATCCAATTCAATTATCTTAAGCTTAATTAATAAAACTTTAGACGATTTAAATGGGTTACTTATATTATAATCAAAGGATATGAAGTTAAGCCTTTGACGTGGGATATCAGCCAGAAGGTGTTATCAGTGAAATAAATGGGTCAATTGTTTGATTTTTCATTTACTCCACGCCGTCCTATTTTTACATTCCACATACACAGTTTACTCACTGGACCCAATGAATAATAAAGCCACAAAAAATTAAAAAAAAATCCGTCTGACTTAAAGAATAAAGATTTTAATAGATTTTTAAAGATCTTTAATCTATGAGCGTAAATAGAAAAAAAAAACACTTTTTATAGCCCAGCAAGTACTAAAGTAACGACAAAAAAATTAATTAAATAGAATACTTGGAACGACATCAACGTTTTATAATGTGAGTATTTCAGTATATTTGAATTTCTGAAAAATTGTATACTATAGAAATTAAATAACTTCAACCGTTTTATAACTTTTCCACAATCAACATGTTGAATCTTGAGATATAACTACACAAGCTTTTGAATCAGTTGCTAATACTCCAATTTGAGTGTCTTGTAAAGTCTCAACTTGTAAACCTCCACAAAACACGTGAAGTTCTTTAAAACTTGTGTGAGAAGATAATTTGAAAATTTTCATTTAGAGTAATAGAAAATCTTGTGGTCTGACCAGGCGCGAAATCACCAGCAATAGATGTACCAATCCAATATGCATATGCTTGGCAAAGCTGTAAACGTTGAATCAATCAAGATTTGAGCTTTTTCTTCTTGATGGAATCTATCAAACACATCGACACTCCAAACAATAGTGTTGTTATAGGATATATTGACCTTGAAATCCGTGTAGTAGAAATTATAGTTCTTGTAAGGATTTTGAACTGAGAAAGTGAGATTTCAATTGTTTGGCTTCTGCAAAATCAAAGGATGAATATAACGCGTTAATACAGAAGACGAAGAGGGTGACACAACCTGAGTTTGGAACTTGGGATCGCATAGAAACATAGTGGTATCCTCATGATCAACATAAAACACACGAGCAGCTAGACTAACACCAAATATAATAGCTAATACAGGTAAAAAGATTTGTAATGCCCGAAACGTACATCAATTGTTGTTGCACCCTTTGCATTTGATTTCTCCTCCATTTGATTTGATTAATTCACAAAATGGATCTCGACAAAAATGTAATGAAGTAGAAGGTGTGTTATGTATTGAGAAAAATTACTAATGCAGGATGTATTTTTTGAAGCTTAATGTGTGGGTGTTTTATATAGAATAGAAAAAAAGTCCTTATTCTAAAAGGATTAGGAGAACTTGTTACCCATAATATAATTGGTTTGAGAAATATTTTTGAAAAATTTACGTATTGGATTAATTTGATTGAAGGCATAAAGTGTTTGCTTTACCAAAAAGAAACGTTTTCCTAATTTTATTCTACTTAAGTTTGATATTTTTGGTAACTTTTTCCAAAAATCCTAAATGATTATTTCTCCTTTTATTTACTTTCCTTTCCTTTCCATGGCCGCCTAAAATAAATTTTTATATTAATGGTACATATTAAAATATTTAAAATGAGAACAAGTTGATCTACATTCTACCATTTTATTTTAAAATAAAAATTCAATCTAGATATAATAACATTTTCTATTGCTTAATTATTGATAAATTTTAATTTTGCTTCTTTAGGATATATGATTAATAAATTTTTTTAATTAATTCTAATTAACTTATGATAACTAATTCTGCTTCTTTGTGATATATCATTTAACTTTATACAGAAAATACCTAACGTGGAATATTTCTTCTACTGTATTGCCTTCATATGAAGTAAAATTTCAAACTTAACATAAAATGTAGGTGAAATTTGTGAAAATTTATAGGAAGGATTAAAAGTGCATATTTCAACTTACCAAAAAAAAAAGTGCTTATTTCAAATAGTCCATTACTTAAGTCTTTTCTATGGAATTCAAATAGTCACAAATTACTAACCCAATTGATACTATGCCAACTTATTATTCTATGGAAATTCAGATATAATTTTGAAAATGGACGTGGATTCATTACTGTCTTTTTTCTAAAAATTTAGATAAATTTAACATCAATCAATTCTGTTTTGTCATAATTTCTTCGACTATACATTCAAATATTCAATTTTTGGTTCTGTTACATGATTATTAAAAACGAACAAAAAAAGAAAATGTTGCTTCAAAATTTTCAAACAATGTGTGCGTATATATATGATTGCTAAGATCTTCACTTATGTTCACTGTTGAATGAAGCGTCAACTTGCAATTCATTTATGGCAGAATATATTTGATATGATTGAAGTAATATCAAAGTGCTCTTTAGTTTTATTATTTTTTAAATCTTCCTTCCCACACTTTGTTAGCACTCTTAACCCTGTTTGGATTGTTGTTTCGTCATAATAAATATTATGTTGTACCATATTATTGAGTGAATATTATGTATCACAACACAAATAGCTTTTTTGTCAAAGAAATAGACATAAATAACCAACCACTAAAATAATAGCTAATGCATAATAGTATACATTTTTTTACACAAAATAACATATGTTTTCTTTTTTATCTAGCTAGCGAATATAATTTTTCAACGTTGATTTGGTAAATAAAAAACGTTCTCCAAAAAAGGATACGACAAATATTAGCAAATCAAAGAATATCTTAATAAAATTTTTTTTAGCATTGGTATTAATATATGTAAGCTTTACTCGGAGAGAATAATATGAATGTTTAGAAGTCTTAAGGTAGTTGTATGAAAATTAAGTTCCAACAAGAACCAAGTGAAGTCATATTTTCCATTCCTATGGAAACGGTATTCCTTGGAAGACATTATATAAACTATAGTAACAACAACAAACATACCCAATAGAATCCCACGAGTGGAGTCTGAGAACGATAAAATGTATGCAGACCTTACCATTACCTCATAGAGATAGAAAGACTATTTCCGGAAAACCCTCAAGGATAACTTCCTCATATAAACCCCTTTTGAAAGATGACTCCCGCCATACCAAACACATCCTCCCTCCTAATACCCTCTATGTTTGTGGAGAACAAGATGCGTGAAAAGTAGCATCATGTTACGTTACCCAATCTCACATAACATAGCTGCAGCTCTTCCTGCACAAAAAGGTGCCTTCTATTATAGAAAGAGCATTTTCATATAGTAGCATCATACTCTTTTATGTTAGTGTTTGCAAGGCTAAGGACTCAAACTCGTAGGGAGGCTGTTTCCGATAGGGTAGGGAGTGATGCTGTTTCTTTTAGACCCTCAGCTGGTTATTGTGGTAGGAAAAAGGACTGAAGCTGTGCAGCGCAGCTTAATGCCAGAAAGCCCAACAAAATATTCCCCTTTTCAAGTTATCAGAAAAACTAACAGCATCCACTGGTTCCCCACAACAAGAAACAAAGACTTAGTGCTACTCTTCAAAACAGCCAAATTGTCTACTATACACCCATGCAGAAAAAGCAACATAGTCAATCATTCTAAAACCTAATACAAGAAAGAAAAAGCTATGCCCTTCGAAGACGGGCTATAAAGACTTAAGTAAACAAAAGAGTAGTTGAATATTTATTGGATATCGGAACCTCATCTCACAACCAATTCAGCCAAACTCCTTTCCATCACTTAAGATATTTCATTATATCCTTAGGTACCAATTCTCCACAGCAATGCCCCCACACTGAACCCATGTGGATTGCAAACATAGATCAAAACAACAGACATACAGAGCAAAGTAAACAACTACAAATGCCAAATACTACATAATCCAGATGCCCAACAAAAGATAGGCAGTTACTGAGGACCGATTGGGTGTCAATATGTACCATTTGATTCTATAGTCGTTAGAAGCCCAACATCTAATCTGCACTTTGTTGTTCCAAAACCATCAATCTGCCAAGCCCCTCTTTTAAACTCAGTAGTCCCACGCCCTCAGAAAGTGAAATCTGGCATCTCTGCAAGGAAACACGTGCTCAAAAAAATTTATTCCTTTCTCCTCTTGTTTTGAAGGTAAAAGTTAAGTGCAATCAGCAAAGCAAGCTTGATAAAATAACTCAAAACAAGAATTCATGAACAACTTAACATCATGATGTCTTTTCCCATTTCAGGAATTTTTGAAGGTTAACATAACATGAACTAATTGATTCTATTTTTTGCCTACGTTCCTAATTCATGTCATTTTTAACAGCACTCAACTAATCAGAAAAACAACTCCATCAAAGTCCAAAACTTTCCAGATAAAAGTTGGTTAAAAATAAACCAACATTTTGTCATACACAGCTTCATCTTTTCTCCAACCAAAATTTCCTGATAGACCATTCTAGAGCTGAAAAGCTTAAACTGGTCAAGGTTAAAAGAGATTAATTAAGAAAATGTTCATCTCGTGAACAAAACATGTTCCCCATGCAAATGAACAAACAATATCATTCAGAAAAGCAAGAGAAGCTTTTAGTCGCAAAATGCGAGAAACAAACAGTGAAACTCCTACTACTCCCACCTTCCAATATGGAGTATGTGTTCAGCCGTGGAATTATGGGCGTGTGCACCGGCAAGATAGTGCGTGCCAACCAGGCCGCACCCGTGTCAGCCATGCAAGCGGCATGTGCTGAAGGAGGGATTGAAGTAGGACAATGTGGCAAAGAGGCATGGTAAGTGGCAACAACCATTAGACATGTTGCATGACATGTCCTAAGAGCGTCAAAGATGTCTGACAAGGATTTGGGGTGCACCCAAGGGTCTAGCCTGCTGGCAAAGGCCGCGTGCAGCAAGGTATGTCACTGCTTCACGTTCTCAAGCTACAAATGAAATTTGAGGATTTCGGGCTAGGGTCATGTTCCTAGCATGTTCTTATATATGCTAACCAAATCTGGGGTCATTTGGAGTTCGTTTGGTAGGGGCTTGACTTAGCCAAGGACCAATGGCATTATCGTAATTAGCTGATGTTCCGAAGGCTATATCTCGTTCCATGAGTATGGAATTGGGATGAACTTCATGGAGCTGTGAAGGAAGTCAAGAGGAGCAAGTACAAACAAACGACACCTCATTTGGAGTTAGGTAGAGCCTTCTATGGGCTATTATGATTCTTTGGCAGATGCATGTCCACTCCTACCTCTTGGGCTTTTCTTTTTAAAGCATATATAAGGGGGGTACACATGCTGACAACCTACCAGCCTCCCCCGAGCGACTTACCCCAAGTGTTTGCTGCCTTGAAGGGTAACTTCAAGGGTCTACTAAGGCATCTCAAAGGAATTTCCTAAGTGCCCATACGAGTTAGGGAGCTCTATGGGCAACATGTGGCTTGGTAGCCAACGTTGGGTGTCCCGACATGGTGAGAGGCTTGCTATATGGAATGATAGGCCCTCCAGGCTACTCCTTTGGTGGAAAAAGGCCGCTTAACCGAATGAAAGGTCGAGCCACTCGAGTCTCATGAGCTAACTTGTGAGCTTGGCAAGGGTTCAGCCAGGCGAGCAAGGGTCCGTTGGCCTAGGCATGCAGTTGTGGGGCTGCACTGCACTGATGCATGATGTGTGGCTACGTTGGGCTATGCCCTAAGACAAATGAAGGCACGGAAAAGAAGACGCATATGACTAAGGCCAAGGATTAGAAGTTGCGCTACTCAGGCGAAGCGAAGACCAAGTGCACATATGCACGAGGCAACTATCAAGCTTGGGGATAGGACTGTGGACGCAACAGTGATGCTCAGGTTCAGGCAAGGGACATGTCCATAGCCAAACCCTGGGGCGTGTATTGATGAGATCCGGCATGCATGGATTCGCCACGAGTCAAGTACATCGCAAAGCCATAGCTAGACATCAGACGGGCGACACCATGGGGTGAGCCTTGAGGCAAACCTCCCCACAGGTACAAGGATTGTACTGAGAAACCTGGGAAAAGAGATAGGCTGGCCCTAAGCTATGGGGAGCTTTGGGCGCCGCATGAGCAATTGTGTGCCGCTGATGCAATTGAAAATATAGGCCCGTGACAGTATGGCCATACATCGAAAGAGAACAGTGTAATTTTTGTAAAAAGGCACTGCACAGTTACATAAACAATCTGTTGGACTTGGAATCAAAACTTGAGGTTCCAAAGTAAATACCTCTTGTCAAAATGGCTATGGAGGTTCAACACAGAGGAACAGACCCTATGGAGAAGGTGATAGCCAACAAGCATGGGCTGAATGGAAATTGGGTCTCCAGTATGGTGAATGGCAGCACTTATTCAGTGTCAGCTTGGAGAACAATAAGGAACTTGTGGTCTGATCGAAGTAGAAACATAATCTACAAGGTACGAAATGAGACATCCAATTCTGGAAGGAGAATTTGAATGGAAATGAGACACTGATGGTCTTATTTACAGACCTGTTTTCTTTGTGCACATCCGGTAGAAACAGTGGCTGAGGTATGGTCTTCCCATGGATGGAATATCGTGTTCAAAAGGCATTTAAATGATTGGGAGATTGGGGGAGTGGCTGAGCTACTGCAAGTTCTGAATAGGTTCAATGGGTTATCAACAGAAAAAGATTCTATCAGATGGAAACACTCTAGAGATGAGTCTTTTTGTTAACAAGCTATATATATTAAGGAGGTGAAGGAGTATCCAGGTTGTAAGCTTGGCTCCTGGAAGCAAATTTGGAAGAACAAGGTGCCAACCAAGATAAAGTGTTTCTCTTGGTTGGTTGCCAGAAGATAAGATATTGAAAAGGAGAGGTTTCCATATTGCCTCTAAGTGCACTCTTGGTAATGAGGCTGAGGAAACCAACAACCACCTGTTCCTCCACTTTGGAATGACAACACAGTTGTGGAACCTTTTTCAGGGTCTTAACACATACAGAATGGATTACGCCTGAGCATACAACAGATCTGCTTAGTAGTTGGATCAGTAAGGGGGAGAAAATGTAAGAAAGAGTGGTGGAGTATAATATCATCATGCATTTGATGGTCTATTTGGAAAGAAAGAAATAGCAGATGCTTTGGAAACAAGGCTAAGTCAATTGAGAAAGTCAAATGGACTGCTTTTTATTTTTGGCGTAAAGAAGGGGGGATAGAAGAAGCTGCACAAATTTTAGATTTTATAGGCACTTTGTAATCTATTAACCTTTTTGTTTTTTCTCTTATTGGAATCAATTTTTGGAGGTCTCCGGAATATCCTTATTGCTGAGCAAAACAACATTACCTTTGTCAATAAAAAAATTTAAAAAAATCCAAATATCAGCCATCCACCTTCAATTGAAGGAAATTAAACTATCCAAGATTGATGGGCAACTAAAACTGACAAAAGAGATGACTGGCTGGACTGCATATCTAATCTAAGATTCTCTGGGAAGCTGTATCCAGCAGCTCAACAAACTGCACACATGAAGCATTTTTTTTCTAATACTCACCCACTGGCAGCACCATCAACAACAGCAAACTGATCATTGGCAATATATAGCTTGATCTATCTGTGGAGGAATTTGCTTGATCTCTGTTCCTAGTTCTTGTTCAATTCTGTACCTGTCAGTCAGATAGATACAATCAGTATCATCAAAAACCAGCACATGGAAACTAAATGACCTAGCATAAAAGAAATGAACATAATTAATGCATACAGATTGAAGCGATCCTCAAAAGTAATCAGGTTAACAGCTAAACCAAGGTGTCCAAATCTCCCTGACCGTCCAACCTGCAAAAGCAATTATCAATGAGAAAATAGCACAGAAAGATAAGTCAATAAGCAAGATCAAAGATCTGTAGGGCATACCCTGTGTAAATACGTTTCTGAGTTCTTAGGGAAATCAAAGTTGATAACAACATTGACTGCTTGAATATCTATTCCTCTCGTAAACAAATCTGTCCCATCATGAAAGAACACAAAGTTACTAAATCAAACAATTAACAAAATAGACATTGTATCACAGGAACACATGCTGATCCTCGTAAAAGAACAAGAATCAATGAGATTAGGCATGCATCATCAAAGTTGAAGTCAAAATTCACCATTTAAGAACAACCTGAGAATCATTCATCGCAAAAATGGATGGCATAGAGCTCGCCAACACCAAGAATATCACAATATGGAATAGATATCAGTAAAGCCACATATTCTAGAACGGAAATGCATAAACCTGAGTACCATCTAGATTTAATCCCCCCTCTCAGCACCCAACCATGACTCAATCAAAGTTGGAAATTTCACCCGCTCAACTCTAGCTAAAAAGATGAAACTATATATAGCACCATGTTGGGTCATATAATAAATACATGCAATCTTACCCAACAATGGGGCAATTGCAGCCAAACGAGTGACACCACAATAAAACCAGCATCAATATTTCACGTAATACTTGCCGATGTGAGAACATATAATGAAGAGAAAATCGTATAATAAGCCATGCACCCTTTAAATAACTACTATGCACTTAGAAGTACCAATGAATAACAATGAATTTCTAATATTCATATTGAACACACGAACAAATCAATAATTAACCATACCAGTTACGCAGATGCATTAATCATACCAGTACAAACAAGGTTCCTGCAGGCACCATTACGGAAGTCATGAAACACCCTGTTTCTATGATCTTGAAGCATCTTAGCATGAATGTAGAAGCATGAATAGCCCAGCTCAGTGATCTTCTTGGCAAGAAGTTCCACACGATTTACAGAGTTACAAAATATAATTGATTGGTTAATTTGAAGCTGCACAGAAAAGAGATGGAAATAGGTTAGCATGTGCACATTGTGCTAATTTCAACACCTACATTCCATAGTAAAACTAGGATTACCTTTGAGAAGAGAGTGTTAAGGCAGTGAATCTTCTGTCTTTCTTCAACGAAAGCATAAAATTGTGTTATACCCTTGAGCGTAAGTTCATCCATGAGGTTGATAACATATGGCTTGCGCAAATATCTCTCTTTAAAGTCCTTGACAGTGACAGGGAATGTTGCAGAAAACATTAAAATCTGGCGATTTGCAGGTACGAAATGGAGCAGCTGCTCAATGGAAGGTTGGAATTCTGGTGAAAGAAGCTTATCAGCCTGAAGGACAAAGGTAAACACAGTTAGAATTTACAATTATGTATGCTGTCTTGCCAGGATTCAGGAAGGAAGAGAAAGAGAGTAGGATGGGCAAGCAGAAAACAATTTATCCAATGAACTCCCGTAAGGTAGCCATGGTAATTTTTGTTCTCAACATGTCAGAAACTTGCATCAAGACTTTGTAGATTGCAAGTCAGAATCATAAGTAAACTAGCCAAAGCAGTGCTAGTCTCTCAACATCAAAAATAAAACTGAGTGCATCCGAGATCTTGAACTGATTAAAACTTCACCTGTATTGCACATGAAGTGTGCTCTATAGATAATAAGCTTATCAAAGAATTTAAGCAATTTGTCATAGCTTTAGCAAAACATCTCTTGGAGACAATCAGGCATTAATACACTGATTTATTTACTCAAGAAAGGATTACCTCATCCATGATAAACATGGAGCAATCCTTCAAAACGCACACCCCCTTTTTAGCAAGATCAAGAATTCTTCCAGGAGTTCCAACAAGTAAATGAACTGGCTGATAGAGTCTCATTATGTCATCCTTTAAGCTAGTCCCCCCAGTGGTAACCATGACTTGAATTTTTAGGTGCTTCCCGAGTTCTTTACAAACTTGAGATGTTTGGAGGGCCAATTCTCGAGTTGGGACAAGAATAACAGCTGCATATGGAGTCACAAAACAACAGTCAGAAATGATACTAAACGGAGTAAACTATAATTTAATTGCAGAACTAGGGTAAATACTAACATTTTCCTCTTAATTTGCAAGGTTGCTAAATCTATGTTAGGACCAATTATAAACTCTATCATATTACACAGCATAAAAAATAGCTTGCACATAACCAAAAATAAAATCAAGATACTCACAGCATGTTACTTCATGTGTAGCAAAGAAAAATAGCAACATAGACTATACGTGACAGGAAAAGGCCAGCAACACATGTTTCTAAGCTAAAGCTTGCTATGGCAGGTCAGCATTGAGACAATATGATCCAGTAGTTACACTTGTTAAATTTGAGTGGCATACTTGCATTATAATGTGGCCACCAAATGTGCAACTGACAATCTGAAAATGGCTCTAGAATAACTTGACTCTGAAGAGTCAGCAAATGACGGAAGGACTGAAATTAGATCACCAGTAAATAAGCCAGCCCAAGCTTACACTCACAACGGTTAAGTATCAAAGCAAAATTGAACTCAACTAGATTAAACTTCAGGTCAACTTCATACTGTATATGAATGTGTTTGCAAGAGCTTTTTTTTTCCTTCTTTCTGGGATAAGTAATTTACAAGCATGGTTGCATGGGCTTGGATTTAAATTCAAATGTTGGAAAAAGTAAAATTCCTTTCAATATGGGAATTTAAATTCAAAATATACATTTGCAAGAACCAAAAGTTCCAGAGCTATTTACTACATTACTTGATTTTACAAGTAAAACTAATCCCGCACAATTGTAAATTACCATACAATTGCAATAAACACCATAGAATTGATTCAAATAAACTTTTGGTCAGGACTTTAGGTGATTAAATGTACTATGCAGACATGAAAACCATTACATTGCAATTCCAATAAAAAAGAAAAATGGGATTCCACATGGGGCAGTGTTGTCAAAGGTTATCTAAGGCTTGCTTAAG
Organism: Solanum clarkiae; assembly: GCA_011800125.2. Classification (NCBI taxonomy): domain Eukaryota; kingdom Viridiplantae; phylum Streptophyta; class Magnoliopsida; order Solanales; family Solanaceae; genus Solanum; species Solanum clarkiae. The sequence continues at coordinate 27,196,885 of JAABOM020000001.1, read as the reverse complement.
CCTAAAGCTCAGTTAAAGCCAGGTTGCAGCTTTGCCTCGCTTATGTAGCACTTACTGTAGACACTAAGATGCAAAGATTTGCACCTCACTTCTGTAATCCCAGTCTTCAAGAAAGAAATAATGGGCAATACATACAGTTCGTAAACTAATATAGATTGTCAAAAAGTGTTATGAATGTATTTTTTGTACTTAGGATGAAAATTTAAAATTCCAGCATAAGAAACTAATATAAATTGTTAGAAAGTGTTATGAATGTGTAGGACTTAGGATGAAATAATTTAAAATTTTAGCACAAGAAAGTAGCATAATATAGAACTACATTCTTTCATCTAAATCAGAAAGTTAAGGCAGTTTCTAACCTTGATAGATAAGAAATTTTCGCTTAACTATAGTTGTTTCAATTCTTTTGTCTAACTAGTTATTACTTGTTTTTTTGTTGCATTACATATATATCATTTTCTCCTAGTGTGTTGCTTAATCTTCTTTTTGGTTATTAAAAAACATATGTATTTTATTATCTTCATGCACTTCCCTTTTTTTTTTTTGATGACAAGAGTTACTCGCAGCCACTATCCTTTGGGTGCGCACATGGTAAACCCATGCTCCTATACAATATCTCGCAAACCACATAGGAGAGGTAACTCGCACTAGGCAAGCCCGGTGTGACGAGCTCGACCCAGAAGGCAAATCTCTTGCTTTCACTGGCAAGGTGTTTCGAACTTGACACCTCCAAAATTGAAGCCCAAGCCCAAACCACTGGGCCACCCCAAGCACTTTCCTTTGCTAAGCCTACATTTTATTTCTGCTTTGCACTTAAAAGCCCAACAGACCTTGGCCTTTTTTTGAGCTTTTGAGTACTCTTACTTGAGGGGCCTAAATGATTTCAGGCCAAACTCAACTCCTTTAGTAAAGGATCGGACACCAGATTATGCCAAAGTTTTACTAGCTACTAAATCCATGCTCATCATGAACTGGTATGCAAATTAAGTTCACTTGCAGCTCTACAAGCATTAGAAAGATCATAGTATAACTACTATAGAATGCTTAAATAAGAACCTTGAATCACATTCTTGTCTTGATCAATTTTCTCTAAAGCAGGAATGCAAAAGGAAGCAGTCTTCCCAGTTCCATTTTTGGCCCTAGCCAAAATGTCACTTCCAGTTAGAGCAATTGGAATGCTCTCCTCCTGGATTGGTGATGGTCTCTCAAATCCCTTCTCATAAATTCCCATTAGCAGTTCGCGCTTAAGAAAGTAGTCTTCAAATTCATTTCCCTTGGTTGCTGTCACATCCTGCAAGAAAAAGTAGCAGAGAACAAATCAATTTTTTGTAAGTAGCTGTGAAGACGATCAATATTGCAGAAGCACCAGAAATAATCTCATCAACAACACTACATAATTCCAGAAGTTCTCCTAGATAGTAAATCCAGAAAAGAAAAGAAAAACATCAGGGAGTAAAAAAACCACATCAAGGAAGGACTGATAACTCAACATTCAGTGAGCAAAATATCATACCTAAGATATTACTATATTGTGCATCAAATTACTGTTAAAACATGTAGAAATCATACATATATACGCTACACAGTAAACGAATAATCTCGTACACTCCAACACTTGTATAAATAATTCATAAGGATGCTGTGCTCGGCCTGGAACACAATCATGGCATGTAAGTACCAGAGATTACTAGAGGTGAAGGCTGTTAAAAAATGTAGATGATCAGAAATGTACACTTCAATGCTACTGCAACATATCATAAGAATATCGTCACTTTCTAGCACTTGCGGGAGTAATAGATATCTTTCAGCAGCTCTATAAGCAATTTGTTTTTGTATTTCCAGTAAATTGTCAGATGATCTTGTTCTCCTAATGGACTAAATTAGGCACAAGAGCACTTAAGAGGTCCTCAAGTGCACAACTAAAGAGTTAGATCAATAATATCATGGGTGAGGAAGGCCACAAAGGGAAAATGACAGACATAAACTGAACTGCATAACTAACAGAAAATCTCAGCAAGAGAAATGCATCAGTCCCTTTGTTCCAAAAGATAGCCAACTTTATCACTCAACAAAATTTCATGGCTCAAGTCTCAAGCTAATAGTTTATGAGATGCTAGAAGGCCACCTAATTTCTTATGGCATGTAACATATGATTCAATTCTTCAGTAACAATTGAGTGATGAAACTGCCTATAAATGATGTGAAATCATTGTGGTGTATGAAAATGAGACAGATAGATGAAAATTGACATTGGGAGGAAACAGAAAAAATATGGTCGACAAACAAGCTGTCAAAAAGCGAATACAATGAATTGAACTACATGGACAGAGAATAATTTCCAATTTACCTCTGTTTTGTATCGAGTATCAGGTGGTGGTATCTTCAACCTAGCCTTCCATTCTTGTGAACTGAACAAAGGGAAAAAGAAGAAGAAAAGGAAATGATTTATCATTAATGCCACTACAGCTAAAGAAATGTTCGACAGAACAAATGAAATAATTCAAACTCATGATACATGCTTCTTCTTCTGATTGATTCAACCTAATTCTATCAATCAACTGGAAGTTTTGAGAGAGCAAAAATCCTCCCTTGATATATACTATACTGTTTGCAATCCAGTTACAATAAAAATATATACTGTTTGCCATTAATAGGAGAAATAATCCTTCCTTTCCCTATTAAGGAAAAGGTACTAACAATCCTCCCACTCCCTCAGCATTTCTCAAATGGAAGCTAAAGTCTCATCCAAATAGCAAGCATTTATTGGTTCTGGCCCTTAAAAAGGTACAAAATTAATGTCGTGTAAAATAAGGAAACTAAGCAAGACTCTATCCCCTGACATTGAATACATTGTCTGCAGTCATCATAATGAGATTTACAACCATCTCTTCAAGCACAGTCCTTCAGAGTAGTTCTGGAAAAATCTGGTTTTGGTTTCAATTATTCGCTTTTGTGAAAGGAAAAAACGTGCCTACCACCTTTTTGGATTCTTATCTGAATCAAATTTTAAATTTGATTAATTTTATAGGATTTTTTTTTCAAGCGTGGAAATCCCAGAACCAAAAGTAGTAAGATTGATTCTCACAATAATAATGAAATAAATAAATATGACGAACTATTTTTTCAAACATTATCGAACTCAAAATAAATGTCCGCTAGCACATCGATCGGTGAATTCAATAAAAATGGGAACCGGTACTCAATTTCGTTGGCACCATGCAATTAAAACAATCCAATTGTTTACTTATTCAATGAGACTGAGTTAATTTGCAAGCTCACCCAACCTATTTTAATTTAAAATCTCAAGTGGAGAATCAGAATCTTGAGAGTCTTTCATTTGTCTATGATTATAGACAAACCCATCCATATTATCTATTATATGAAATTTGAACCTGAACTTTCTTTTCTATTTTTATGACTCACAAAATGCTAGCACATGCTGTCAGCAGTTGGTCCGATTTACAAGGAAAAATGTTTGGGTGTCAGGATGATAGTCTCACAATACTTCGATTTGGTGTATGTCGACCACAATGTAACAAGAAACTTTTTAGGTCCAACAAAGGAGAATAAAATTAATCTAAGAGGAAGTAGTATCTAGCAAACCTATTGTTAACATGATAAGATAGCTGCGCGGATCAAATAGGTATTACTGCATTTCAGAAAATTAGACTTGCCAGTTTCCTTTCCATCAATCTCGGATGGAGCCAAAGATTCACTATTTTTTGGCTTTGGAGTATGACGGAATAAAGCAAAATGGCTCTTTAAACTGTCTGCGCTTCTTTCAATTGTGAAGTAGCAATTAGTCAATGCAACTATTGACGCTCATCATGGGTCATCCGGAAACAGTCGCGCTGTGTTTTTAAACATAGGGGTCAGGCTGCGTACATCCGACCCCCCTACCCCGCAATGGACGGGAGCCTTTGAGGCATTGGGGTAATGTTGTTGTTTGTAGATTTGCCAGTTTCCAGTATCTTGCATATTGAAAAATGGCCTCTTCACTAATTAGCATATATACTAAATCTCTCAACTAATAAAACAAGTAATGCTGTGGTTATCTTGAGATTTGTGGTCTACTAAGTCCAGTTGAAAAACCAAAGGCTGAATACTCTAACTTCAGCTTAGTCATATTCATGGCCAAAGCTTAGTTAATTAAAACAAAATGCTCAAGCTTATCTACTATACTGGAACAAGATATTGGATCGAATTGCAATTTATGTTGGTGCATGGAGAGTCATGTATGTACACATGATATCGAGGTCACAAGCTTTGATCCCCCAAAACAGATCAGCTTTGACTCGAACGGAATGACTTGAATGCCCCAAATCAGAAACCTAGGAGAAAGCCGATCACAGCCTCTTGAAATTTTTCCTACTAATTATAATCTTCTTTTTTCAATCCACCAAGTTCCCACTATTCCAGCCACATGATGACTCAAACTGGTCCAGATCAGTCGGCGAAAGGCGACAAAAGGCGCAGCGAGGCGGTTGCCTTTTTGAAGTACAACATCAATTAATACCAAAAATTTAAAATATTTAAATGCATATATAAATAATTAAAATCTCAATTCAAATAACATATGAGCAAATATTTCAATTCAAAAATTGAAAATAGATAATAGATACCAAAAGTCTAAATTTTGAATGAGAAGAAAACAAAACCAAAGTCTGAAGTAGAAAACAAAACAGAGGTAGAAGTAACTTTAAAGTCTGAAGAAGAAGAAGAAGAAAAAAGAAACATAGGGTAATGAAATCTGAAGAAAAAAAGACGAAATGCTTATTTGAAATCTGGAAAAGTTTGGCCGGTCGCAGGAGAAGTCTAGTCGAGTCATTTGGTTGGAGTAGTAGTCTAAGTCTACGAGCACAACAGTGCAAATTTGAAGAAAAAAACCTAAAATTATCTTTTAACTTTTAAAACACACTAAATTAGTCGCTTTCTTTTTTTAAGAAAATACAAAAGGCGACGTCTTTCTCACCTCTCACCTTTGTCACCATTGTCACTATGACATAGCCTTTTGAAGATCGTCTAGCCACAAAGCTAAAAGGCGATGAAAGGTCGCCTCCCGTTGCCTTGCCTCGCGCCATTGGCGACAAGGTGATCGCCTTTCACAACACTGGTCTAGATAAGAAGGTGCTGTACAAAAATAAGTCAACTAGCGTGAAGACCATGACCAGCACCCACCAGAAGAAAAATTCAACCAATATCTAACTCGACAGATTTCTTCACTTACCACTTATGTGTAAACAAAAGCTGTCTAATTCAGTGGAAAGTACCAATCATGCCGTGAAGTAATCAACAAAATGACCGATGTCCGGTTTGAAGCAGAACTCTAGTTCAGCTATAACTTATAACTCCTCTGACAAATGCTACATTATATGCGTGATACAACAACAAAAACTAGCCTTAATCCCAAACTAGTTAGGGGAGACTCTGAATCCTCTATCCATTCACGCTAATTGGGTTCATTTCATTACAATACTTAAGTTTTAAGACAGATTTGGGTTCTCTAAGACAATAATCCTCTAATTCTCACACTTAGTCCTAGATTCAATGCATAATGAAGTGAGAATGAAGGGGGGCAGAGAAACCCTACCTCTGGTCAACGGCTTCGGACTGCACAGTCTTTTCAACCTCGTCAACGGTGGAATCGGTAGATGGCAACTGGTTTCTTCTAAGCCACTGCTGTGTTTGCTGGTTCTGAAAATGCTGCTGCTGCTGTTGTTGCTGCTGCTGATAGGGCGCCGGTCCTCTCTGTATATACTGCTGAGGATTTCTATACTGAAAATTTGGGTGCATACTCCCGCCGCCGCCACGGCCGCCCATTCCTGGCGGTTGAAATCTTGGTCTCTGATTCATCACCAACTAGGTGTCTCCACTATCGAAACAATTATGTACGGAACTGTTGCAAACTTTGTAGCTAGGCGAGAATGTACGATCTCCGCAACCGACCACGATACTGCTGTGAGAGAAAATTACACGAAAAATTCCGCCTAAAATTCGAGGAAAAATCGATAAGAATGAAAATGGGGAAAAATTATTAAGAGGAGAAAGGTGTCTAGGGCGTCGGGAGAAATTTTATTAAAATTACAGAGCAGTCAATGTATATAGTTATATACATGCCTTATTTATTTGTGCTTTTTGAACACATGATTCTCTTAATTTTGATAGTTTGCCAATTTTACCTTCTTTTTTTCTTTAAAAAAAAGAAAAAAATTGTAAATACACTTTTCCCTACATTCAAATTACATTGCACATGCAATATTTAAGAATCGACATTCAAATTTACCCCATATAATATGTATATTGAATACAGTGAGGAATAAGCGATTCTGCGAAGGCCAGTCGGTATGCTTTATTTGACAGATTTTTAGGCATAAGATGAATGACTGCAAGAAATGCTACAACAAGGACTTGCAACGAAGAGTACCAAAAAAATTGTAAGCAATGCCAAAAGGCAATAAACCGACAAGGATTTTTTCATAATGCATCCTTGTTGACTGAGAGCCATCACCTGCTTGCAAAAGTTGGCATGAAGTAAAGAAGGTCCCTATCAGCTTCCATCACCGTAAAGATACCCAAGCATTCACTGAAAATTGTATAGTTTGACGTTGCAGTGATGTTGAACTTGAAGTTGGAGTTGTGGATGCATTAAGTATTTAGAAGGAACTTATAACTCTTTTATAGTGAAAAGCAGTTTTACCAAAGCAGAGCAAATCTTTAAGAACAACAAAATTGAGAAGATGAAAGTATTATGGATAAAGTAGTAAGTTAGCATAAACAGATGTAAGATGTTGGTTTTTTGTTGGGAAAACATTCTGCCATTGGATATTTTAAAGGGAGGAAAGCAAAGAGTTGTGTCTGTTTATGCTTAGTTGAACATTGGTAGTTGTTCAAAAAACGACAAATAGAACTTTGAAGTGTGACGCTTGAAGAATGAAGTGACTTTCCTGCTAATGAATTTGTAGCGTGTGCTGCTATAGGTGCTCACAATAGCCAATTGATGAAGTATTTTAATATCTTATTTATGTAGATGTTGTGCTTTGAAAGTTTAGTTTCACTCGTCATAGGTGCTGAATCTAGATAGTTAGAGATGGAAAGAAGAAAGCGAATAACAATATTAATTATGGGCATTTATGTTTTTACTAAATTTTACAAGAATCAGTAAGTATGTTATAAAAATTGTATAAACACGAGGACAGTGTGCTGCAAGTTGTGCAGAATTTAGCATTAACTTACAAGTTTTAATGAAAAATTGGATTCTAATATGATAGTTCGTTTTACCAGAGGAGTAACAATAACGGCCGGAAAAATAGTGCAAGAAGATGACTAGAATTATAAAGTGCAGATAGGATTGAGCAACGTAAAGTGTACAATGATAGAAGTAGAAAAAGTAAGACAGATATATGCGCTATGTGCAGAAGTTTAATTTATATCAAGTAAATGTTTGCGTAGAAGATTTGTGCGCTATGTAGAAGAAACATGGTATATGTTTGCAGAAAGTTTGATCTATGTTTGCTTGATATAAATAGAAAAATTACAGAAGTTGCATCGGTCAAGAAGGGCTGAAACTTGCCGCAACTGCAAAGGGAACTAGGCGTTTGTTGTTGTATTTACATAATTGAGGAATTGTTTTAAGTTAAGGGTATTTATGTAATTGAGAGGTCAATTTTAGGTGAGGGGTATTTGTATAATTTAACTTTATTTTTAGAGTTCGTGCTTTTAAAGTAGTGTGTATGTATATATTTCTATTATATAGAAAAGTCAGTTCATGGACGATCAATGATAGTTCAATAATATTATACTAATGTAAGAGCAAATTTATAATTATACTCATCATACCAAGGTAAATGGTAAATGTCTATGATAAAATATCTCACCTTAAGTTTCTATTCTAAAACTAAATAACACAATTAAGGTAATTATAGAATGCCCACAAGATCATTTTAATACCACACAAACACACAATTTTTTTTTAATTCTAGAAGCATCTACTCTATTGCTCTTGTCTTCCTTTCAAATATAGACTATTTTCTTCACATTACGTAGCAATTTAGTTTAGTAACTTTTTTTTTTGTCTTAGGCTTCCTCTTGAATCTCTTTAATTTTTTAAATTTAATGGCTGAGTTCGTGGATGTTATTTCATACTCAACTGGGTGATTCAACTTTTTATATGCTTTTATCTTCGTATTGATATTGAAAAGTCAAATGGATAATTATTCGATCGAAATAACAAGGATAATGAAGAAATAGCTAACAAGATAGAGAAAAAGTGGTAGAGTTTCCAAATGTCATATATAAAATGTAGTTGTGAGAATGGGGAATATCATGATAAATAAAACGTTATAGTCTAGGTTATTCAAACTCTCCAAAAATATTACATCACACATGTTGAATTTTTCAAAAATGCATTATTTTTGAAGGATCTGACACACTTTTGATTGCTGTTTAAATAGTGTGAGCATCATATTATAGTTAATTTCATTTGATCTATGCTTTTTTTTTTTTTTAATTTTGAAAAATCGCTCTTCATCTTAGGTTAACGTCCACCATAATTGCTTCAACTTGTACTTATTCTTTTTCTGTTTTTTCTTATCAGGCTTCTTCTTCTTAAATAAATATTTATGGATGTTTTATGTTGAGATATTCGAAATGGTACAAGAAAATATCTGTTTTTTCTGTGTTAATAATTTTGTGTGAATATTTTCTTTTCATTGATTTTAAATATATTGTTTGTTGTTTGTATGCCATTTTTAATTTTCCTTATCGTTTGATGTATCTTGAACTTTGCATGTGTGAAGAGTTAGACTCGGAGCTATGAAATTGGTTATAAAGTTATTACATGTGAGTGCTTTGTCATTGTTTACTTAGATTTTTTTGTTTACAATTGTTTACGTGGATTTTTTATTTAAAAAGATTTGCAATAGTTTAAACTAATCACAGTTGATTAACATTAATTTTTTTTTTTGCTTTAATTTCTAGTCATCATTTTTCTAGGTGTTTCTGATACTGATAGAAAAGCTAGCAATATAACTACTATATTATTGCTATCAATTATGATATTATTTTTAATAGAGATGTAAATAGTACTATTTTAATTTTTCATTCTAAAGTAAACTAATGAAAATTATTTCTGATTAAAAAATTAAAACAAATTATTTCTTTTATGAAATATTAATAAATATCATAAACATAATATATTGACAAATTTAAATTTCATATGCTTTATGTTTAGTCAAATATAATAATATAATACGCATATATTCTTTTAGTTGGTCCAATAATTTTTATTTCAAAATTATTTTATATGTCACTATAACTTTTATAAAAGTCTTTATTTAAAAGATTGATCAACTAAATCTAGACAAGATACATGCAAACATTCCGTATGATTTGAAATTATATGTAGTGTTTTTTATTATAGATATAAATGATACAAATACTTTTAAATATGTAAAATCACGATAAATAATTTAAAATAAATATTTATCATGTTAATAAAGTAAAAATAATTTTCTAATAAATTTAATTTTTTTTCTCAAGATAGCCCAAAAAGATAACTTATAATTTTTAGTTTACAAGCCAATCCAATATTTTGTCATTTTGAATATAAAATAGTATTTTAGTATTATTTGATAAAATAAATAACTACTCGACTTAATATATTAATTGTTCATTAAATTTGTTAGTAAATTTCATTTCGACACTCAAGTTATGATTTGTTCTGATTGAACATCTAAATACATGATATTCATATAAGACAATTTTCATTCAAATTTTGGAAAAAAAGATTGTGAGCATGTTCACAAATATCTATTAGATAGTTATGTTAATCACATAAAATATGTCATCTTATTTAAAATACATATAATTAAAGAAAGTGTGACATATTTTCAATTCAACATAATTCAATGTTTGTGTCTAACAATGTTGAAATGGATATTAGATTAGATACTCTTTTCATGTTGGTTGTGGCTACTTAAATGATTTTTAAAATATTATAAAAAATAAAAAAAATTCTTTCAAAGTGTAATATCCATTATCACTCTTTATTGTATTTACGTGAAAATATTCAAAATTAATTTATTATTTTAAAATATAATTACTCATGTACAAATGTAATTTAAGATTATAATGTTGGGCTATATATATATATATAGGTATAGATAGATATAGATATAGATTATTTTTTAGAGCTCATGCTTTTAAGGTAGTATAGATATAGATATAGATTTACGTAAACAATTTTTTTAAAAACTTTACAAACTTA
>JAABOM020000001.1:27163266-27186521 GCA_011800125.2 Solanum clarkiae | reverse complement strand
AAAAACACATCATTTTTCTCTAGAATTAATTATCTATTGCCACATTCTGTCTCAAAGTAAATGTTGCTTTAGCAAATAAAATAGCAGTACTTTACTAGTTGTTTTAAATATTCTTATATTAAAGAACTAGAGGGGCTAGATACATATGGATTCAATTTTAAGAATGAGAGTTTTGACCACATTCCTTATAATTGGAGTGTTTTGGTTTAGTATTTTGTGAGAAGTGATTAATCATATTTGCAATGGCAATGTGTATGATAAGAGTGGTCCATTTGCACTAAGTTTGAGTTATGTTGTTGATGCATTACAAAATGTGACACCAAATCAAGGCTATAATTACTATGTAACATCTTCTTATCCCAATGCTTTTAGCTTATGGCCATGCTACTTGCAACTCCTTTATTGAATTTTCAAATTGTGCCCTTTGTCTAAGTTGGTATAAATTCATTCTTGTTGAGTACTTGTAATGGTAGCATATGAGGTCAAGTCGAATTTGTTTGATTGTTCAATGAGGTACGAACAATACTTTTTTTTTTAATGCAGAAAGAAGAGGAAAGCAGCTGAGAGAGATGGACGAGAACAGATTATATTTAGGGGTACCAAAAGTATTACTTCCTAGAAGGGTCTCGAACGTGCTAGTGCACTCCTATTAGGTGCCCGAAAACAAGTTATTTCGAAAATAATTATTTTGGAATTAATTATTTTAAGATTGCTATTTCACTTTAATATGGGATAAAAGTAACATAATAATTTTAGAATAAATTATCTCATAATTTTATTTCAATCAAACATGACATAAACTTATTATAACATTTCAAGCAGTTTTTAGTGAGCTCTTTTTGTTTGATGTTTAATGTCTGTATTATAACTCTGACTAAATAAGGCTCCTTCTAAACTGAATTGCCATAATTACGAATGGGAAGGAAATAACACCCCATTGTATTATAGTGATGGCAAGTATCTTAACCTCGAAAATAAAAAATTCAGAACAATCACATATTCAATCTTAAGAGTAGATAATAAGTAATTAAGAGTATGCTCAGGATCAGTCATAGGATGTCTCTCTAATTTGAACAGCAGATTTTAACATCATTCAAAATCAGTTTCTGATAAGACATGATATATGCTTCAAAAGCTTAATGTCTTTCATTCTCTCAGGAATCTCTTTCAGCTTTGGACAGTCAAGGATACGGAGACCTTTAATCAGAGGCATGGCACTTGTGGCTAAATGCCATCTTTCTAGGTTCTCAAGATCAAGACTAAAGAACTCTAGTTGACTGAAGCTGTTATCACTGCAGACTATTTCTTTTCCTTCATAAGCTCCACACAATTCAAGATTCCTTAGGTTTGGCAACATTCCCAAAATAGGCATCGGATCTTCTGTGAGTTCTGAGTTCCGAAGAAACATCATTGTGATGGAATTTGGAAACAGAGGCAGTTTTTCTATTCTCCCATGTAAAAACAATTTGTTGAGCTTTTGACAAGAATTAAGAAATTCAAGGGATGGGAATGATTCATAAGTTTTACACAACAATCTTAGAGTGCTAAGGTTTTTCAAGCTACTAATGTTGTTTAGGGAGTAAGATTTGGTAATATCACGCATGATTAATTCTCGGAGATTGACTAAATCAACAGGGTCAATATCTTTCCACTGATCACAACAAACGTCTTGAAGAACTTGAAGACTTTTGAGTTTGTTTATACCTTTCAGAGGTTTTGAGTACATAGCAACTAAATGTCTCAAGTTTATTAGCTCAGCTGTCTCGGGGGGTAGTTTCCATGATGGTCTGCAGTCATAGACGACAAGTGTCTGTAAATTTTTGAGGTTGCCAATGGAGGAGGGAAGAACTAATTCCTGGATACCCATCAAACTTAAGAGCTTGAGGTGGTACAAACTCCCTATGGCATCAGGTATAATACCACCTTGTATATCCAAGTACAACACATATATATATCGGAACACATTACGGAACTGTATGAGACTTATGTTACAAAAATCTCGATCGAAGAACATAATTGACCTCAAGTTCAAGTTAGAAAAATCAAGTGAGAGGTACCTTTTTCCTTGACCATGAATGGTATGTCTGACACATAAAGAGGATATGTAGTGCTTTCTTGGATCATAAATGTCAAAGAAGTTTACCTCCAATGCCTTTTGTATGGCAAGGTCACGAAGTAAATCATGAACCCGACATCGAGTAACTTTTTCCCAAAATGTTCCAGCCACTTGAACCAAGCTTCGTCTTATCAGCTCATTCAAGAAGCCTTCAGCAACATCCTCCATTCTTTCTTCTCCATTTGGTATGAAGCCCTCAGCCATCCACAACCGTATTATGTTTTCAGCATACATCTCTTCATCTTCTGGAAAAATACCGAAGTACAGAAAACACTGCTTAAGTGCAGTTGACAAATCATTATAGCTTAATGATAGTATGTTGGAGATTTCAACATATTTATCTTCAATAATGTTCTTCCAAAGGTGATCTTTCACCTTTTTCCATTCGTCTAGCCCCCTTTTATGGGAAAGTAGTCCGCTCAATACAACAATTGCAAGAGGTAAGCCTCCACACTTGTCCACCATTTCCTTAGCTAGCCTCTCCATTGTGGAGGTCATTGCTCGAACATCAAGTAGTTTCCTACAAAAGAGATCCCAACTTTCTTCTTGGCTTAGGAAACGAAGTTTATGGACAAAACCTCTGTCATCTGCTCTTTCAGCAACATCCTCTTTGCGCGTGGTAATAATAACTCTGCTGCCATTCTTGCTATCCGGAAATGCTCTTTTCAAACTCTCCCATGCTTCTCTCTGCCATACATCATCAACTACCACAAGGTATTTACGTTCTTTTAAAAGATCACGAAGGTAAATTTCTATATCTCCTTCTGTCATCCTTTCCAACAAATCTAGAGTTTCCGTGGTGCGACCTTGGATGGATTTTATGATATTCCTAAGAAGATCCATTGTGTTGTACTCTTGAGAAACGCATATCCAAGCGCGTGTAGGAAAGCTATTGCGTATATCAGGACTGCTGTAGAGGTTTCTTGCAAGTGTTGTCTTGCCTAATCCGCCCATGCCACAAATGGAGAGGATGCTTCGACGAGGCTCAGATTTGAGGAATTCAGATAGCAATGTTTGTACAACATCCTTAAGTCCAACAAAAATGTAATCTTGGTCATCCACATATGAGGTAGTTCTCCTCAATGTTTTAACCATGGCAGACTGATTACTTGGCCCTTCTCCAGCGTTATTATCGATATTTGTTATACCATAAGTCTCTCGCTTGCGAGAGATATCCATAATCCGTTGCTTCAGTGATTGGATCTCCTTGCTGACGTTGTAGAATTTGGTCTCCTTCCCACATATGCAAGCGCAAGCCTTGAGACGACTAGCAACTCCATCATCATCACCTTTACCAGCCTCGAAGCTGTAAGTCTCAAGTATAGCAATGGCATCATTAGCAACAGAGTTGATCTCAAACACCCATTGTTGAACTCTTTGATCTCTACTTTGCTTTTGTTCTGCATCTTTGAGGAAAGACTGCATGAAGAGTAGCTCATTTCTCAGCCATCTAACTTCATTTCTGAGACTTTTAAGCAGGGAAAGTTCCTGTATGAGGAAATCACCCAATTTTTGAACTGCAAATGAAACAAAGGCATCAGCCATCGTCAGGAATACTACTTTTGATTGAAAAAAAAAAAGAGGACTTTATATTGGAATACAGGCTGGAAAATCGAAGATAAAGATAAACACTCAGAAGCAGCAGTATGCATAGATAATGTGTTCAAAGGGTCCCTAATTTTTGTGTAGAAAAAACAAAACTTTACGATTAGACAAGCAAGAAGATATGAAAGTTGCCGTTATCAAGCTAAGTGAAAGGTACATTACAGTACTGGTCCTTTGATTCTTGAAATATGTATTAAAGTTTCTTCAACAACTTGTGGGAAAATATTGATATGGGGAAAAGTCTTAAAGTAATAACTATATGTGTTGTATATTGGTCCACCTGATTAATGATATTGATGATGCAGTTGAAGCAAATTGAGAATCAGTTGAGAATATAATATAATACGATACATTATAAAATAATGAACAGACCAGACAGTGACGTCGATTGTTTTCGCTGATGCGTGAACTATATCCAGTCAAACTAGGCTCCCAATATGCTTGAAAAAGACATTTTAGAGTGGAAAAGTCTTTTTGATCTCACGCGAAAAGTCTTTAACTGCATCCCAGCTATCTGAATCCCAAATACAGGTCATCTCGTCAAATTGCTCTATATTTCTATGTTCATAGACGTCACAGAGGTAGCTTCATCAAAATTACCTACCAAACAAAAGGCCTCAACTCATTTTGTTTTCTTATTTCCAGTTTATTTGTGTTGAAGAATGTCGTTTCTTTGGCGCGTAGATTCTGTTTAAATTTAGATCCATCAAAAAGTTTAAGAAAATGAAAATAAAAAGAAGGCTCGTGGGTTAGCTCAATAAACAAAAATTGAGGGACTTGTAGTCAGAGGCGGAGCTACCTTTTTATTGGGGATTCGAACTCCCTCGGGCGAAAAATTATATTATTTATACATGGTTGAAATAATCTTTTATATGTATATATTAGATATCAAAACCCCTTCAACTAGTCCTAAAATTTCAATCGTATAAGTTTGAACTCCAGAACACAGTCTCGAAGTTCCACTCATTGGAAATTTATAATAAATCAAATAATTCGAGGGGTAAGACACAGTCTTGAAGTTTCACTTAATGGAAATTTATAACTGATCAAATAATTCGAGGGGTAAACTTTTGGACAATTGACAGATAAATGTAGATATATCTTATATTTATTATTTTTTCTAATAGAGTTAAAGTGACACTTATTTTGAAACGAAGTGATTGTATTTTAGCAACCAACCCATTGTCAAAAGCAAATCTTACTTTTGCTGTAATTGAAGAATCTTTGTGGTTATGTAATTATACTTGCAACTTTGCAATGCTTTATATACCAAATCCACTACCTATTCCCAAAATGGCATGGTACTTGATTATTGATAACAGTATGAGGCCAACAAGTGTAGCAGTACCTGAGAACTTTAAAGACCACTTGTGAAGATGTTTGTAAGTTCATGGCATATCTTGATGATCTAAATGACTAAACTTGCATCATCCATGGAGAAAACAACTTAAAACATTATGGTAGAGCTCGAGAACTTGTATGCATCTCGACCATTCCATCGGATACCTGCTATCTTCCACCAGTACATGTGGTGGATAACTATGATCATACCTATGTTTTAATAAAGAAGAATAAAAAGGAAATATATAAGTAGAAAATGGCCATACATATTGTGCTGCTAACCAACTTTACATCTGTAATCCATATATATGTTACAACTTTACAAGTACAAAATCATCCAAGGTGCAAATCACCTATACTTGCAATATCTCAGGAGTGCCAGAAAAAACTCTTCGAAAGTAACCAAAATCAAGTACTACGGTTTGTGGGCTAGTTTCACCATCTTCCATTTTCTGCAACAACTTTACTTCCCACATTATCTTTGGTGAGTGATGACACTTTCTCTCTCAAATGTTCAACCTTTTTCTTCACTGGGGTGACATTGAGGGCAGCAGCAATACCCTCCCTGATCTCAGTTTCCAGCTCTTTTACCTTTTCTGAGTTGGAGTCCTTCACAATCTCTGCCTTCAGCTCTTCAATCTTCTCGCTGAGACCTGATCTACTCACTGCTCTTTGAATCTCCTCCTTTATTTCCTCATTTACATTAGCCACCTCCTCTTCCAATTCTGGAGGAGCAGCAACATTCATCCTTTTGCGCATGCCAACTATTTCCAGGTTGGCTGACCTTAGAACCTCCTCCAGCTCTTTCTTAGCTTTTTCTACTTCCTCTGCAAGATTTGTATCCAAAGGATCCCCATTTGCTAGCTTTTCTGAAGCTGTCTTTAAACGGTCTATTTTGGCTTTTACAGTCGTTGGAATTTTCTGATTAACTTCAGTTTTTATTTTTTCACTTTTATTCTTCAGCTCGATCAGCCTGCTAGCCATGTTCACGGTGTGAAGCTTTTGCTTTAAACCAAGATACGCCCCAGGTTGTGACAACTTCTGCTTAAATTCTTGCATAATCTTATCGGCTTTCTCCTGCAGAGACTTGTTAATTGGTTGATCCGGAATAGGAGCTCTTTGCAACTCTAACTTAAGAGATTTAATCTTATCGTCCAAGCCCATAGATACGAATGCTTTAGTCATCTCAGCGTCTAGATCTTCTTGTAGCTTCTCAAAGGCTTGGATAGTAACGGGATCAGATGGTCCCTTAGCTTCTAGAATCTTCTTCCTAAGATTTGCAAGCTCTGATTCCAAATCAGCAGGCTGTGTGTTAGCCTCGGATAGCTTCATGTTGCGCTTTCTTTCAGGCTCAACCTGAATGCCCTCTTGGAAACCTCCAATAGAACGAAATTTAAGCATCCGTTGGTGAAGCAATTGTTCAGAATTCATCCTTCCAAGTTCCTGTATCAAGAAGCCATAGTGAAAACATGTCAAATACAGAATATACAGAAATGTCGGAATTTGTTACATCAATCAACTAAACTCAATCTCACCCTGTGGAATGGCTGGTAAACTCATATCCCATCTCATCCCACAGAAGTGGAAATTTAACACCTATCCCCAGTCCCTCCATGATCCTATGTGGAAAGGCCTTTGGTAATTCACTGATATTTTCGTATGTGTCAATATAGTTACTTTCTTTTCTAAGCAGAGAATTAGCCTTTAGTATGTTTCCATAGACAGAAGGTATTACCTTCATGGCCTCGAGAATAGCATGTTTAATCTGCTGAGATGCCCAGAAAGGATCAGCATGTGCACCACCGAGAGGTTCCTGCACGAGATGACAAACAAACCATCATTCATCGTAATGCCCGCCCCTTCACAGTGGATTCTAAATCTTTCCTCTCTAAAACCAAATTAAGTATAAATGTGAAAAGTATATAGATGGTAAGAGTTCTTACAGGAATAATTGCATCCGCTATCCGGAGCCTATAATGTTCCTGAGCTGTGATCCTCAGTTTCTCAGCTGCCTATTCAATTAGAATTTAGTAATGAAAAACCATTTTTTTTCACAAATTCAAACAACTATGTCTCATATACCTTCGGAGCTGCTTGTGAAGATTTCCATAATATTGCAGCACAAGCTTCGGGACTGGTCAAAGAAACAAGACTTCATAAGGATACAACAAAGACCGAGATATTCAAGAAGACAATGCAAGAAGTGTAAAAGCAACAACTACAAAATCTTTGCCTCAACACATGTACAATGTGTCCGCATCTTAATCTGACACATCATGTTTTAGTTTGTCCTTGATACAGTTAGCTGACAGTTCATATCTTGCTTATATTTCTGCATGCACAGAAATTATCTTTTAACTATTCTTATTCTTTTAATTGCCGCATGCCTGATAAGCAACTGAATACATTTATGGAAGAAGTAAAATGGTTACCTAGCAACATAAAATGCTGAGTTTTCCAACATTAACAACTTGTTTGCACATCCAATGGCAAGAGCGCCGCCTGAACCACCTTCACCAGTTACGACTGTTATAATTGGAACTTTCAGCCCAAACATTGCCCTTAAATTGCGGGCTATTGCCTCACCCTGCATGAAAACATTTGAGGTGATTATAGATTCTACATGACCAATTCTACGTAATCTAATAACACAATATTTGAAAAGCAAGGTAAAGACACACCTGACCCAGCTCTTCTGATCTTAAATCAGCAAAAGCACCTGGAGTGTCTACAAATGTAATAATAGGGAAGCCATGATGATCAGCATACTTCATCATTCTTAGAGCCTTTCTGTAGCTGCAAGGCAGGACTTAGTAGTTATCAATCCATCGTTGTACTGAACCAACTTTGACGTATCAAATTAAACAATATCTCCTTTGATAGTAATTAGTAATAATGCTATGAAGGAGAAGTCTTGAAGCATACCCATGAGGGGTTGGCATTGCAAAATTCCGCATGATGTTTTCTTTTGTGTTTCTACCTTTCTGATGACCAATGAAGAGGTAACTTCTACCTTCAATGCTCCCAATGCCAGTCACCATAGCTGGATCATCATAGCCAGCACGGTCTCCATGGAGCTCTACCCACTTCATGCATAAAATAGGAGTAAGATTGCTCCGGTTGTCAGAAAAGCTGCTAATAACAACAGTGAACAGAGGGAAAAAAATCACAAGGCATACCTTCTCCGTCATGTTTAGTATATGATCCAGAACAGTTGGTCTATTAGGGTGTCGAGCAATTTGGAGCCGTTGGATGGGTGTCAAATGAGTGTACAAATCCTTCAGGGCCTGAGAATATGCGTATGAATCAAATGGAACAGAAAAGTGTTGACCAAATAATTATATTTGCACAGTACAACAAGCTAATCTCGTTTGCATAATGGACAATACTATATGTTAAGTAGACAGACTATCATAAGTTGGTATGTAATTCAAGGAAAACAAAGTTTAATTTACCTCTTTAAGATCAGATTAGTTCAAAACTAACGTAAACTTTGATAAACGTACACACATAAACAACCAGCTAGTGAGTTATACCTGCTGATACTTGGCTTCCAAAGCATAAATCTGATCAGTGAAATCTAATCCAGTGTCTTCAGCCATTCTACGTACCTGAATAAGAAATGAGTTGAATAAAACATTAGTTCTATGATTCTGGCAACTATTATCAGTACCACGAGATTCTTCCGCTCTATTTCCATTATCATGAAGTAACCGCATTGCTCCCAAATACTTAGCTTATTTCAGCAATACATTAATGTCATGGCATATACGATAAGTGTGGCTCAATGTAATTGTTCCTAACCAAACATCATTTGTAAGCAAGTCACCTCAATAAGCTGCTTCTCTAAATTAACCAGTGGCTTCTCAAAGGCAAGTGTGACTGGTTTCGGTTTCTCATCAAGAGGCTTAAAGTGGGAAAGATACTTTAAGGGTGTCTTAGTGTCTGGTTCGATATCACCAGGCCACGGGTAATCATGCTTCTTCCACTTTCTTATTTCAGCTCCAACGCGAAACTTCTTCCTCGTCCTCAGTTTGGTACTTCCCAAATCCTTCAAAGTCGGGCCATACAACCTTTTGGTAAGAAACTTATGACACAAATTTGGCACAAATTCAGAACTCAAGTCCTCTGCATTTCTGCCTTTTCCACAATTCCCAACTGCCAGAGATAAGGCGGCCATCTACTCTTTAAATGCCTCACAAACCAAATATCTACAATAGCCACACAATAATCATGTGAGTTATATCAATCACCCAATTTCCAGGAATTTCAAGAATTAGACAAAGATTTCATCTTTCTACTTAGACATCACCATATTACAGGACACACAAAACAGAATTGGGCACTTTTAACCTAATAATATCCTCAACTAATCTTCTTAAGTTTGACATAAGCACATACCAAGTATTTCAAGAATATCAAACACTGGTAAAGATGGAGCGTCTATATATCAACTATACAAAGACACTGGAGCAATTTTTTTTGTTATAGCAGAGCCATGGAGGTCCCTGCCAAAACATGTAAAGTCCAAAGACAGGTAAGATTTGCCTTTTGAGGAGACAAATGTGCTGCACCTGACTGTTACAACAGTGCCTTGTGTTTATCCAAACTGTTTCAAAACGCCCTCTTTGTACCAATCAAATAAATACTCCATCTATCTATATTTTTTTGTCATTAACTAACACATTTTATTTGTCAGATCACAACTTTGAATGTATAATTTTTGAACCGTTAATTATAGTGATTTATAAGTTTTTTATGTAAGTTCTAAATATACAACTTTTATTTTTAAAAATTAAAGATTCTATGCGTTTAATTCATTAGTTAATTTGACTCTTTATACTGAATCAAGTCAAATAAATTGAAATAGAGTTAATATAATATTTATGTTAGATACTTTCTTATGTTAAAACATTTGGGATTTGAGCTGAGGATTTTAGGAAATAGCATCTCTACTTCTATGAGGTAGCGGTAAGGTCTGCGTACAATCTACTCTCTCCAAACCCCACTAGTGGGATTATATTGGGTATAGTGAGATTATACTGGGTATGTTGTTGTTGTTATTGTACTTTCTTATGTTAAACTAGTGTTATCAGAGAGTCTAAACATTATCGAAAAAATTAAATTTAATTATGAACTTATAAAAATTTAAATAATTCATTACAAAAGTAATTTTGTTAAATTAATTATTTATAAAGGTTTTATCGCTGCTATTTTCTTGATGCAAATAAGGAAGAAGTAGAAATCTATCATATAAGAAGATTTATGAGTCTTTCCACAGTTAGAAGTAGAGTCGTCAATATGGGTTACGCCCCTTGAGCCAGCCTGGCCTAATCTATGATTAGCAAGGCTGGGCTACGATTTTTTGAGCCCATTTAAAAAATGACCTTTTTAGCCCGGTCTAAATAAGTCTGCTGATTTGTAGGCTTTTGTAATATGGGTTGGGTCGTCCCATGAGCCGAATTAAAAAATAATTAAAATAAAAATAAAATAGAGTATTAAAAATAATAAGAGTCCAAACTCAAAGTTTATTTATGATTTTTAAATATTAAAACTTAGGTACAAATTATGTTTTTATAATATGTACTCCCTTCGTCGATCTTTACTTGTCCCTTATTGATTTGGCACAAAGATTAAGAAACAGTAAATAATATGGGTAATTTTACTAAATCACCTTTTGAATATAACAAGTTTATGTTTTGAAAAATGTAACAAGAAAATAACTACTCCCACCGTGTCATTTTATGTGGGACCCTTTCCTTTTTAGTTTAAATTAAAAATTAAGTTTGAAATTATCTTTTGATTTCAACAAGTATTGTTGGACATCCCAAATTAGTATAATGGACAAATAAAAGACGAACAGTGAGAGTAATAGTAACACTGTAGTATTTGTCTTTGTTGCTATTTATTTTAATGTTTTTAAATTAAAATTTAAATTAAATTTTTTTTAAAAAATATTAGAATTAAAAAATATTAGAATAAAAATATAAGGGCCCGATAAGGCCCGCAGCCCACATACAAATGAGTTGGACTAGCTATTTTTCGGTCCATAAAAAAAAAGGGATCAGCCCGGCTTAGCCGATCTAGAAGTCTGTATTTTATCCCTTATATATGTATATATATATAAATCTAATATTATAAATATAATTAAACAATTATTTTAATAAATGATGAACAAGTAATTTTATCTAAAATAGAGTCTTTCAATATAGTATAGATATAAATATATAGATTATACGTAATTAATTTCCTTGGGAAGTTGTTTATTTTACAGTTTACTCCCTGAGGAAAAGTATACTTGTTAAACTGGTCCTACAAACTTTACGATATGCATTGCCACGACTGACGAGTTAGCCCTCAGTGACGAAATCCTCTAATGGAAGAAGATAGTTTTACCAGTTCTGCTCCTTCTTCAATCTATTTTTTCCTTAAATTGGGGATAGTGAAAGGGGACGGGGGATTACAATACAGAGAATCAAACCCTCACCAATAAAGCGGGAGTTTCAACCAACTAAGCAACTAAAATTCTCCTTCTTCAATCTAAACTGTAATTTCAACCTTTTCTTTAATCGAATTCTTCATTATGCTAAGTATCTGTTTTGTTGTATTCCACTTCAATCAGTGTGTTGCTAAGAAAGTTCTTTCTATTTTCTGCTCTTTCTTTCGTTAATTTATAAAATTGTTTAGATGATAAGGTTTTGGAGAAGTGATTGCTTAAGATTGATCAAGATGTCCTCCAGAAAAAATATAAGTGATTAAAGTTACTCTTTTTACAATTTCTTGTTTTTAATATGAAGTGAATAGCAAATCAAAAGAGATCAGAGTCAATGTTAAACTTGAATTGATTGAAATATTGAAAGGGTTAGTTCTTGGAGTTTGACTTGATTAGAGTTGGCCATTTCTAGTATTTAATTACAGTGGAAATACTGGATTTTTTTTTATATTAAGTAATTTAAGCTGGAAACAGGTTGGAGTTTCAATGATTAGATTTGCACTTCTAAAGAACACTATTTTATCTTTTTTTTTTTTTTTTTCCAATTTTCAATGTTAAGACCCATTTTGTGGTGTTGTGCATGATGTTGTAATTATCAGGTTGCAATGGAAGAACTAGGTGGTGACACACCTGATATTTATGACTGCGAGATCAGACTGGTTAGTTTTTTAAATACTACTACACATACAATGGTAACAAGAAGAGGTAAAAAGAACTAACCACATGCTATATAATTCATGATATTACAGAGGGTGAATCCTCAAAGGCTAAAGGAAAAAGTTTACATAGGTTGTGGTGCTGGATTCGGAGGTGATCGACCAGTAGCAGCTTTAAAACTGCTTCAGAGGGTGAGAGAGTTGGATTATTTAGTGCTGGAATGCCTAGCAGAGCGCACCCTTGCTGAGCGTTATCAGGCCATGAAATCTGGTGGCAAAGGCTATGATCCTCGTAGTATGTTTTCCTATTATATAATATATACTCCTTCTGTCCCAATTTAAGTGTCTTAGTTTGATTGAGTATGGAGTTTAAGAAATAAAGGGAGACTTTGAATCCTGTGGTCTTAAATTAAAGACGTGTGTAGTCCTTTAAATGTAGTCTTAAACTTGTCATGTATGATGTTGGAATTTGGAGAACTTACTGAATATAGAAAGTGACACTTTCTTGGGACAAACCAAAGAAGGAAAGTAAGACGTTTAAATTACGATGGAGCGAGTAGTTACTTTTGTTTCACTACAAATAGGCATTTCAAGTTCCCTTATCTGGTTAGTCTATTCATCAGTATGATAGAAATGTGATGATTTGCTTGTTTGTTGATAACTGATAACTACCTTTGGTTCAGTCTCAGAGTGGATGCAACTGCTCTTACCTTTGGCTGCAGCGAATGGAGTTTCCATTATTACAAACATGGGTGCGAGTATGTGATATGCCTTGATTTCCCTCATCTGTCTGTCTTGCTCTTACTTTGATTTCTGTAGGAATTGCCTTTGTTTATACCAATGAATAAATATTTTCTCGTGGGGAATAGATGATCCATTTGGTGCTCGCGATGAAGTTTTACGACTTGCAAGCAGTTTGGGCGTCTCTATAACTGTTGGTCTGGCTCATCAAGTTGCTGTTGTCAGATCAGGTGAAGTTCAAATATAAAAGATGAAATAAGCTGATGTACTAATTGAATGTCTTTCATTTCCTCATTCTTCCTCTGAGCTGGAAAACCATGTCATACTTATAGAGTTCTTTTGGGATACGTTCAGATTCGGAGGAGCACCTTAGACACGTTGATGTAAGATTTGGTAATACACAGTATTTTCAATGGTATATGTCAGCATTATTTATGCCATCAAGTACAAAATTTGTGCTGTGCAGGTCTTGTTTCTTATTTTTCTGATGCTTCTGGGTGTGTCATATGTTAAATTTTAGTAGTGATCATTTCATCCTCATTCCGCAGATCGTTGGTGACATAAGTATTACGATTACAGTAGCACCCTTTTTCCTTTTTTTTTTCTGCAGGACGTTAGTGTATATCTAGGGGCATCTCCTATTGTTGAATGTCTTCAGAAATTCAGACCGAATGTAATTATTACTTCTCGAGTTGCTGATGCTTCCTTATTCTTAGCCCCAATGGTATGACTGTAGATTCCTTTTTCATTTCTTATATCCCTGGCACTGGCATTTATTTTTCATTTGTACTGAATATAATCCTTTTATGGTATAACTTAGAGTCACTTCCTCTCCGAGAGTAACAGCTAATGAAAAGCTACTCACCTTTCCACATTTTAAGTAACTGAAAATTGCTATTATGTAAAGTTATTGAAATTTATTTAAGAAGTCAAATTCATGTACAACAAAGTAAGCTTTCCTTTATCATTTTCTTATGAATCCTCAAAGTTAGTCATTTTATCTATTATTATGATGGCAGCATAGAAAACAACACTTTTCGGTTGCATATGAAAAGTGTTGCAAGAATGGGACATTTTTTCATCTTTATATGAAATCAAACCCAACTGGAGTTTTAAGGTAGAACTGCCTTTGTTTTGCCACTAACTGGTGGAAATGATCAATGCTATTTTGTAACACATAAGTAAAAGAAGCAGAAGCCTTGTGAGGTCTTTGAATTCATGTTCATTGGGGCATGTTTCTGAGTCTTGTGAGCTTCTCTACGTGCCTCTTCCTGGTGCTGATCTTATAGTGTAATATACTGGATGGAATAGGTTGGTGGACCTCATTCTTTTGTGTGCGTAAGATAATCAGCGTTGAAAGATCAGGCGGAAAGGGTGCCTCTGGTGATATTTTAATGCTCCAACTGAAGATTGAGTACATTTCATTTGTGCTGACACTGGATGAAAAAATAACAAGCTTAATGCAGCTAAATGTGGTGTGTGAACAAAATTGCAACTGTATTAGATTAACAATTAGGCAGCAGACTCTCCTCCTAGGGACCGCCTCGGAATATTTTAAATGTGAAGGCAATTGGATTTATTTGTAGTTATACATTTGTGTTACTATTTATGGGCTAGTTCCTAGTTCTTCAATACTATATTTGACAAAATTATGCTGATGTTATTGTATTTAGTTACAACTCTATTTAGAAAAATATCTGAAAGTCCCCATTATGATCAGGTATATGAGCTCGGTTGGAACTGGAATGACTTGCACCTGCTTGCCCAAGGTTCACTGGCTGGCCACCTGCTAGAATGTGGTTGTCAACTTACTGGAGGATACTATATGCATCCAGGTGAATCTTCAACTTGTATTCCGATATTTCGGGAATCTGCACCTTTCTTTCAGAGGGAGTATGATGTGTGTATATTGTGCTGGAGTCTTGAGGTTGGAGGGGTTGCCTTCCACTTGCTCCATTAAATATGCACTTTCAGATCTTTATTTTTCTCTATGTATCTCAATGATCCTGAATAGTATCCATTGAACCGTGTTCTTAAAAATTTTTAGTTTGTCTTTTGTGTTTTGTATTTATCTTTGGCTTCCCTTATAGTTCTGAGTTTTTGACTCACACGCTGTTCTGGTTCACTTCTCCTGCAACTAATTGACTGTACTTTCTCACTGTAGGAGATAAATACCGTGATATATCTTTGCAAGATCTCCTACATTTATCTCTTCCTTTTGCGGAAGTCAGCTTTGACGGGAAAGTATGCGTAGGAAAAGCAGAAAGCAGTGGTGGGGTTTTGAATCCCAGCACGTGTGCCGAGCAGCTTCTGTATGAAGTGGGGAATCCTAGTAGCTATATAACTCCAGACTTGGTAAATGTTATGCAAGTTTTATCAGCTATCTAGATTGATTAGGGAAAGTACATAAAAAGCTTAAACCAGAGGAGAGGTGTGTAAGAACCTTGTCCTTTTCCTTGGCACAGGTTGTAGATTTTCAAGATGTTTCATTTCAGACATTATCAAGAAGTAAAGTCCTCTGTGTTGGGGCAAAGCCATCTGCATCAGCTCCTAATAAACTGTTGTTGCTGGCCTCCAAGGTAATCTCTTTGTTCATGTACGGAGCAAGTGGAGAGATTTCTTCCTTTCTGTCGTCATGTGGTCCCAAAAGTGACATTTGGTTAGACAACTTATGCTTTTTGTAAGCTCAACACCCCATTGCACTTGCCTTCTCCTACTTGTTAAAATTTTTGTTTTGATTCTGGGTTGTCATAATCTTTAAAGCCCAAAGATATAATTGTAACCAGTTTTTTAATGCCATTTGTTGTGTTGACCTTAATCTCATGAACTAAAACAAGATAGAAGCTGTTGAATCCATGCATCATCGGACAGTTACCTCACTAACACTTCCATTCACAATTAATTGGAATTTTGGTGCCCTCCTAATATCAAGTTATTGTTACTCTGCTTACCATCTTATTTGACCATACAATCTTTTAATGGATGTGTTTCCCTATCACAGTAGTGCCACTATAAGCTCATTTGGCTAGTTCACAAAAGATGAATTTGTACTTTTAAGATCACTATCTTCTCTCAGTATCATTTCCTTCGATTTCCCTTGAGGAAGTGTTCTTTATAGGCAGTGGTTTACTTTATCTAGCTGGATTGATCGATATTTCTGTTTCTTCTAACTTGTTGAATGCCTCATTTAGGACAAGGGATGGAAAGGCTGGGGAGAGATATCCTATGGTGGATTTCATTGTGTTAAACGTGCTAAAGCTGCTGATTTTTTGGTAAACAAGTCTTTACTTCTCGTTCTGGACTGCTATGATGGTTTTATACTTGAGTCCTGGAATGCTAGATTAAAAAGTAAGTGTTTCTGTTTTAATTTTCTAATTGCCTTTTTCCAGGTAAGATCATGGATGGAAGAAGTATACCCTGGAATAAGCAAACATATAGTTTCCTATATCATTGGACTGGATAGCCTGAAAGCTGCCAGCATAGATGAAGATTTGCCAAGGGACAGTCGAGATATTAGATTACGAATGGATGGTTTATTTGAGAATAAGGGACAAGCAATCCACTTTACAGAAGAGTTCATAGCATTATATACAAATGGACCTGCTGGTGGTGGTGGTATCAGGTCTTTGTTCATACCATTTATTATTTCATATTTCAGAAAATTGTTGAAATGAACACTGCTATGAGTGTATTTCCTGCTGCGGCAGAGGTGGAGCCAGATGTTTAGTTTATGGGTTCTGGATCACAATTCTTTTTGCCTACTGTGTTCTGAATAGATTCTTTGTACATATTAAATGAATTTTTTAATACAATTACAGGGTTTGAGCCAAAGCTACTGGGTTCTGCCAAACCCGTAGGTAGCCCTGTGCCTCTGCCAATGCTGGTGCCTCAGTATAGTTTCTGTCATGTTCATTAATCAATAGTTAAGTTGTTGAAAGTTTCCTAGCATAGGTAGCTTGAAAATTCGGAAATTTTCTTTATTGATCTGCACTGTTGTCTTCAATGTGGAAGTTGTAATATCCGTTGCATGTCATTTACTAGAGCAGTTTCTTCACTCGAGCATCTAGTTTTAATTATGCAGCATCAATTTGAGTATATTGAACCATTACCCGCATAA
The DNA here is from genome assembly GCA_011800125.2 of Solanum clarkiae. Classification (NCBI taxonomy): domain Eukaryota; kingdom Viridiplantae; phylum Streptophyta; class Magnoliopsida; order Solanales; family Solanaceae; genus Solanum; species Solanum clarkiae. The sequence goes on along the minus strand of JAABOM020000001.1, from coordinate 27,169,452 downwards.
CGTGTGGTTGAATTTTTCCCATGTGTAGAACTGTCTTTGTTTTTCATGGTCACCAATGATCAAAGGCATGTAGTATCCTTCACTTCATGTTAGCAAAGAATATGTGTCTGAGACTCTCTGAATATCTGCTCCCAGTTTCTCTCTTGCCAGACTTAGTTCCCCTTCTTGATTATGTGAAAACATATTTCCATGACATCTACCTTGTTGTCTTTTTAACATGGATAGGTGTCTGAATTTTCCTGCCTCAATTCATTTAATGCTTTCATATGTTAAGATTTAAGAACATATTTCTATGACATGTATTAATGTTTTACTTCTTTTATTGTATGACAGCACGGGACACAAAAAAGAGATCATTCTTGAGAAAGCATTGGTATATCTCTCCATCTCTCATATGTATATGTATGTGCATGTGTGCTCATGCGCACGTGCGTGTGTGTGTGTTTATGCATGATACAGAATGACATTCTCCCTCTTTGCTGATGCTTTGTGAGTCTAGTTAATTTATTAGATTTTCCCCTATAGCTATTGACAGAAGAGAACAAAAGTTCTTTCCTATTATGAGGTGGTTCCTCCTTGTGTTATTGAACTCTCAATGGATGCTTCATGCTATATTGCTAATTATCATACAAAATAAGTTTTAAGGAGTTCTCTATTATCTTTCAGGTAAAACGTAAAGATGTTCAATGGCATATGACAGCAACAAGAAATAAAATTATGCAATCAGATGATCTCGCTAGCCCTAAAAACATAATACAGACCAGTTCTTTCCATGAATCAGTCTTGCAATCACTTGCAACGGGATCTACTGTGAATCACAAAGAAAATGCACCTGAAATTCGGCTCTCCCCTGCTCCCCATGACAAGAAGATTCCTCTTTATGATTTTGTACATAGTAGAGCTGGTGATAAAGGGGATGATATAAACTTCTCCCTTATTCCATATTTTCCTCCAGATATTCAAAGGTTAAAGAAGATTGTAACTCAAGAATGGGTGAAAAAAGTTGTCTCAAGTCTTCTTAACCCCTCTCCTTTTCCCACTTCCGATGATATTGAAAGAAGAGACAAATGGATTAGTGAACACGTTGAGGTGGAGATTTATGAAGTCAGGGGGATCCATTCTTTGAATATTGTTGTTCGTAATATCCTAGATGGAGGTGTGAACTGCTCAAGAAGAATCGATAGGCATGGAAAGACTATATCTGATCTCATATTGTGCCAGAAAGTGTTATTGCCTCTGTGATTGAACATATAGCAGGACCAGAAAAGACATGCAGACTCCATTTTTGTTATCCTGGGGCGTGGTAGTAACAGTGGAGTGGGGATGGGGACAAGAGGGCAGCTACAAGTTGGGAGTATACAGACTCTGAAGATTTGTTTAAAAAGTAAAATTTGTTGTAGTACTAATAAATATTCATAAACAAGTTGTCTGAACTCTTTATCCTGAAATAAAATTCCTGTTTGCCGAGTTTTTTTTGCTCATTGTGAAAGTAATGAATAACAGAAGTACAAAATCAGAATTTGTTAGTGCACAACATGCATGGAAGTGGAAAGGTTGCAGAGTAGTTTTATGGTTGATCCACAATCCAATGAAGACACACTAACTCTTTCAAATAATTGTTGAAATTAGTATCAAATAAATCATATTTGCCTATACAGCTATGCCAGTTAACTTGATGCTTTTCTGAGTTTTAAAGCTATTTGTGGCAGCTTGAACTAATTTAACAGGTGGATCAGTTCTAAGTAGATGAATGGTTTGCTTGTTCAGGTTCATAAGGCCAAGGTACACATATTTCTATTTAAGTTGGCATCCATCTTACTATTTCCACTCTTCTTTACATGCCTTTAAGTTGTACTTAACACAACTGTGAATGATATATGCTTAGTAAAGTAGGTGGAATTTCAAGTATTGATAGGAGTTTTTCTTGGTGAAGAAAATGATATTAAGCTGAAATCATTGCTGTAGGAGCTTTGAATCCAACAGGAAGACAAGCAATGAAGTAAACAGTGACCTTATGCTTGAATCTTCGAAAGATTAAAGCTCTTTCTTCTTTCCAATGGAACACTGCTAAAATTATTTTCTTCATGAAAGTCTTCTCTTCACTTCTTGGTAGTACTGTTGCAGCCTCCTCTTCTTTGTTTTCTCCATCTTCCACTGAATCTCCCCAGTGAAGTGGATAGCTCCTCAAGAATACTCTTCTGTTACTGTAATCTTCGTTCCGAAAACTTCTTGATCTTGCACCATTTTCCTTTGAAAATGTAGCATCCATGAACCAAGATGTCAGTGAATCTTGTGCAGGCTCTGCTTCTTATAATAATTAAGAGGACATTAGAATGTGCTTATGTTTATGAGAAAGAGAGAAAGGACAAATTTTCACCTAGAAAAGTGAGGCTAGGGGGAATAATTTAATCACATTGTTTGGTATTTTTAGTTGTTTCTTGTCTTTTCAAGAGTTGTTATTTGTACTATAGCCTAAAAGCTGTATCTTTTCATTATTTGGAAAAATAATTAAACCTATTATAAACTCCACTATGGCCCATCTTAGAGGCTTTCTATGGTATCTGAAGCTACATGGTTCGTGAGAATTCATATATCTAACTTGCTTGGAATTGAGACGTATCGTAGTTGTTTTCTTCTTGTTGTGTTCCTAAATAAACTACGTAGCCAATCTTGTAGGTAATGAAACTATTAGTTGCTATATGCTTCTAGTTTTTCACTTTTCCTACATAATCTATGCAGGGATATTTTACCTTTGTTGTTAAGTTTGAATTAATTGTTTCCTTTATACGCATGCACACACAAAAACATGTGGAGTTTGCTAATTTTCCAACTGTTCCTAGGAATTCATTTTGCAGCTTTGTACAAACAAATCCTCTTTTGACCAAATTCTCATTTTCCTTTGACCCATTTTCAACATTTTTATGTTTACTGGAGCAAGGGGCATACTTATTTTCTTTTTTGGATGATCACTATCCTCCGGACCGGCTTTCGCAAACTTCAACTAATTCCACGGGATACTTGTCGCTTCCATCAAGAACAACTATTTGATAACTTTGTCCACCAAAATTAAGATAAATAAGAAGAATCACCTAATATTTTTGATTTCATTGACGAGGGACATACTTTTCAATCATTTATTTATTCCTGGTTTGTAACTAAGAGTGAGAAACCCAAAATAAAATCAGGAAAAGGACATGAAATCAAGTGGAAACAGTTGAAATATCTGATTGTCCACCATAAATAACTACTCTTCTGTTCCAAAAAATGACACATTTAATATTTGGACAGTCGCAACGATTTGTTTTACTCCAAGTTCTTCAAACATTTTAACTCTAAAAAGAAATAGTGATTTATCTTCATATAATTTTTTTAAAAAAACTTTGAATTCTTTTTCTTTTTTTGGATTTCCACCCGGTGCCTACATTGAGACTCAACTATTCTAGATTCGTGTGCGTAGGGCCTCATTCGGAGGGAAGCACTCCCCTACTAAGAATTTTTTTATACCCACGGGTCGAATCCAAGACTCTGGTTAAGAAAGGAGCAACTCTATCTACTGCACCGCATCCTTTAGTAGTAAAGAAAAAATTTGAATTCAAATTGTAATTAGATGCATTTTTACCTTCGTAGGCTCCTACTATAAATCACAACATTCTTTTTTAAACAGACGAACAAAATGTGTCAAATAAATTCTGACAAATGAAGCAGTTTGCCATTAACGGCAGGGTTAGTTCTTGTGAATGATGTCTTCACCAGAATTGTCGGGGCACGTTGAAAACAACAACCAACTAAACATTTTATTAAAGCAAGACATATATGCCTGTCAAATAACAGAACACGTAATATAATCTCCACTAATTAATTATTACTTTCAATGATCAATGCCTTATCTGTAATTTTAATAATTGAGAATGATGTATGTAATTGGTTGTTATACCAATTCTTTCTACTTTTTTTCTTGTTTGTCTGCAGGGTTATTGGCAGTTGTACCAATTTATTTATCACTCGATAAATTCAAAGCATTGCTGAGGTTAGAAAAATTCTTGGGATTTAATATAACATTGCCACGTTAGCTTCACAATAAGAGTTTTTTTTTTTGGTTTATCACCGGTGTTCGGAGGTTGTGGAGCCTCGACTAAATCAGGATCGCGCATTGCAGAGTCCATTCGGGGGTGGCTCTCCTAACAGGATCTTTTCTATTCCCAGGGCTCAAATCCGAGACCTTTGATTAAGCGTGAAGCAGTCCCACCACTGCATTACAACTCATGTTGGTCACAATAAAAGTTAATATGTTCTCGAGATCTTTTCTTTTTAAATTGATATATAGTTGATTTAAGACTCTTTTCATCTCACAATAAATCTCAAAGTGACTTAAAAAGAAAAAAATATTATAATTTTTTTTCATGTTTGTGGATCGGGAGGGGAATAAATAGTATTCTCTTCGTTCGATTTTACTTGTCATTGTTTCATTTATCAAGGTCAAACGATGTGAACTTTGAACAACATTTTAAAATGTATATTTTCATCATATTAATATGAGAAGAATTGCAACTTATAAGTATAGTTTTCAACCATCTAAATTTTATATTTCAAATATTAAATTTAATTATTTCAATTTAGTTTTGAAGTTTAGTCAAGTTGACCTTAAAAAGCGAAACAGTGACAAACAAAAATGAATGAAGAGAGTAGAAAAGAATTAAAAAGACCGAACATTTTCTTTTGAACTATCACACATAACACATTCCCTTGAAACATAATTTTCATCCTCGACTCAAGAAATATATTTTTGCTTTAGTGAAAACAAAAAAACTATTTTCAAAAGATCTTAACTCAAGAAAAATATTTTTTAAAGAAAAGGTAAATGTAATAAAATACCCGTAAAATGAAAATTTTTAAATTTGTCTTATTAATGATTGGAGACTACATTGTATTTTCCTCTATAAACAGACCATATTTTCTTAAACAAATTATACAATGAACCTCATTTTTCTTGGCAAACAAAAAAAACTACTTCCTCGCTTTAAAAAAAAAAACATGTTTTCTTTTTTGGTGGTTTAAAATTATATGATCCATTTTTTTTAATAAAAATTTTAATTTCAACTTTTCATATAGCATATTTTAAGTCACAAAATTAAAAGATATTATGATACATTTAACATAACTTTAATTTAGAACCACACGATTGAAAAGTTTTCTTCATTTTCTTAAATTCCTTATCAAATCAAACTAGATCATTTTGAGGGAGTAAATAATTAACAAAATAAAAATAAAAAGTTTTAAGTATATAGTACATAGAAATAATTACACAATATTGTGATGGGAAATAGTCAAATTAGAGCCTAATTTCACTCAAATCCAGATAATTACATCCATCCTATTTGAGAGGCAAAGAAATAAAACAAAAAATAAAACTCCTATTATTTGGATCTCCCAATCACGTGTCATTTAATTATGGAGTTATAGTAATTATTTCCCACTTGAAAAAGTAATCCAAATTTCTGTATTACAAACTGAGATAGAGAGGGTGCCTTTTTGTTTCTTTAATCTCAATAACAAAACAGGTTAGATTATAAACAAGGCAGACAAAACTTTTTGTTGTACAAATTCTTTTTTTCCTCTGCCATATTTCTAACTCTGAATAGTTATTGAGATTGAAGATTTTCTCGATATTATAATTTATTTATTTATTCTATATATATAAAAAAAAAGAGATAAAAAAAATAAAATAATGGCATTCACAGGAACATTGGATAAGTGCTCAGCTTGTGATAAGACTGTTTATTTTGTTGATTTGTTGTCTGCTGATGGTGTTACTTATCATAAATCATGTTTCAAATGTAGCCACTGCAAAGGCACTCTTGTGGTATGTATCCTTATTTTCTTTGCATATAATTTAATATTCGATTTTGAAAATTCAAATTTTCGTTAAAGAAATTCAAAATAAGATGAGAAGGATGGTGGGTGGTCGGTCCCTAGCTCCTCAACTCCATCTTTATTCATGTTTTTAAGACTTACATAAATCGAAGGATGATCAGTTGAATACCCTTATATTGTATATGTAGGTGAAAAAGTTTTCATACATACATGTCAACCTTTAATCCGCCGCCTAATATTTATTATCTCTATCATTGCTTTCAGTATTAGTCCCTTTCTATTAGCGGGTTTCCCTTGGGTGCGCGGGCTCTTCTC
>JAABOM020000001.1:27141523-27154838 GCA_011800125.2 Solanum clarkiae | reverse complement strand
ATCTAAAGTGGGAACCTTCTCTTCCCTCTTTCCTTACCTATAAATAGGACCTTTAGTTTTCAATAATAAATTGCTTTTTACAATGTAATATATTTCCATTCTTCATGTATGATTATATATAATCTATCAATATAAACCAAACTAATAAAACTCGGGTTTTCAATGTTGGTCTTTTTGGGGTTTTTGGTTTTTCCTAGTTTTTTTTTAATTTCTCAGATTTTTGAACTTTTTTCGAAATTTTCATGGTTTCGAGTTTTTTTTATAAAGTATTTATAATACATTTAATTAACTTATGATTCAAATATTTCTTTAGTTCTACCAACGTATAATTTTTTAAGAAAAACATAAAATATGATATTAGAGCGAAGAGGCAAAAATATTCAACAAAAAATAATGAGATTGCACAAAATAAATATTACAAATAAATAAATCATAATAAAGATGATCATAAATCATGCTAAAATAAGTCATAATGAAAATATCATAAATTTAAAGTACTAAATTATGCTAAAATAAGTGTAATAAGTACTTATTAATTACATGAGTAAATATTAAAAAAATTAAAATTAGGTTATGTATTTTAATTATCTAAATCAATATAACTAAAGAATAAATATTCATTATTATTGTCATTCTTAGCGTAAGATTAACTATTTGGGAAAATCCAATATTTTGATATAGAGTGCTATATTCGTGTGAAAAATAAGGATAGAAGTGTACCTTACAATTCACTCTATCAACTCAGAAATCTTATGGTTTAACTTCTTATTTTCTAAGGGATATGTATATGTTTAATTTGGTTATGCTATGTATTCCTTCTTCCTTATATAAGGGATTAATTATTTTTATATAGCTTCTTAATTGTCATAATATACTCTATTATTTCATTATAGTACTGGGAATGATAAGTAGAAAATTTATATTTAAAAAAATACATACTTTCTAATACAAGTATTAGAATTTTGGGTTAAAATACTCAAATTTTCAAAATAATAAATTATTTTTTTTCAATAATATCCAAGGTAATATATAACAAATACATGGCTAACATTCTATCAAATCCTTATGATTATAATTAGTAGAGAACATAACTAAGAAGATAAAGGCATTATGCCTTAAGAATATCATGCTAAAAGATAAGAAAATAAAAACTCTAAATTATAATTATTTTGATATTAAGTCTTACGTGTGAAAAATATTTCAAAATATTATCATTTGAAAATATTTCAAAAACTCTTTTTTCTTCCAAATTCTCACTCATTTGGATATATTAATTAGCTACACATTTCTCTGTTCTTATTTCATTCTTCCAATATCTTATTTTCGCAATTATGGCTTCGCTCATTACAATTTTAAATTAAATTTATTCTCTTCGATCAATATTTTGGTATTGAAATTGCCCAGTTAGATTCATAGGGTACGTCCACCCCTAGCCAGGATCCTCAACAATCAAGGAGTTATTTGACGAGTGGTTGATGATAAAATATTTTTTATATGATGGTTATATTAGAATATTAACGAGGAAATTATAAATACAGGTTTTGCAATTTGTAAGATTAAGAAAGAGTTATCTGGCAAATGGTTGATGATGGAATATTCTTTATATGATGGTTATGTTAGGATTAACGAGAAAATAATAAATACTGGTTTTACAATTTGTAAGATCAATAAGAAGAATAAGAAATCTAGTTAAAGTTTGACAACACCGAGCCAAGTATAAAATTGAGTTATCAACATAAAAACTTTCTTTTACAAATGTATGAACTAAAATAGACAAATTATCTAAAATTACCTATAGTATTTTTATCACTCGTCTTCTTTTCTTCAAATCTATCCAACAATAAATAGTCCATCCATCACCTTTTTTTTGAATTTATTAATTAATTTGTTGAATGTCATATAATTCTGTTTTGTCAGTTGTATCGATAAGTGCATAGAAGTAAACTATTCGATAACTTTATCGCACAATTTCTTTTTTGCTTTTGTTGTTTCTACTTATTTGATGATTAGGTGAGATAACCCCATTTCTAGCTATTTGATCAAACCATGTTAAACATATATTCTCTTCATCGTTAAAAAAATTATTCCCTAAATTTATTTAATTCATAAATTAAATTTAGTTCATAAATATAAAGATCTTAATTTAGTTTGATAGATAGGTGTATAGAAACAAACTATTTGATAATTTTATCACACAATTTATTTTTTGCACTATTCCATAATTTTATCACACAATTTATTTTTTGTTTTTATTGTTTCTACTGATGACTAGGTAGATAACCCCATTTCTAGCTATTTTATCAAATCATATTTAACATATATTCGCTTCGTCGTTAAAAAAATTATTTCTTAAATTTATTTAATTCATAGATCTAAAGATCTTAATTTACTTTACAATAACAACATACTAGTGAAACCCCACAAGTGTTAATTCATAAATCTAAAGATCTTAATTTACTTTACAACAACAACATACTAGTGAAACCCCACAAGAGAGATTCGAGAAAGGTAGAATATACGTAAACTTCACCATTACCTTACAAAGTGGAGAGACTGTTCTTTCCTGGGAACCAAAGATCTTAATTTAGTTTGATAATTGAAAAATTCAAACCAATGTAATCCCTGGACCTTCTTTATCTCTATAAAAAAATAATTTTTTATAATCATTTACAGATTTAAATAAAAATATAAATTACATCAAGTTAAATGTTGAAAAGTGAGAAACCACTTTTAGGTTGATACGTCACCCATAGTTTATCACATGACTAAATATCTATTTGTGAATGAATAACAAGAAGGATAATTACGTAAATACAGAAAAAAGGGAATATCCACCAATAAACCCTTTCATCCAATTTTGTCATGTTCCCCAAATGGGAGGGACGCAACAAAAACCTGATTTTTTTTTTTTTTTAAAATAGCAACTGAAAATGAGAAAAAAAAAAGAGAAGAAAATAGTATTTCTTCTCATCATTTTCAACTTTTCAAGTAAGCAGAGTCGCTAAACGAAAGGCTCTTTCTTCTTCGGACAAAGCTATAAAAAATCGATAGAAAGAGCCAATATCTAAGTCAATCCAATCATTTCTGACCTAATTTTCCTCTCTAATTCCGCCGGAGATATTCTCAAACTCTCACTATTGTATCGGTAAATTCAAATTTCTCTTCTGTGTATCAGCTTTGGAATTTGTTTTACTCGCATGTATATTGAAGCGGAATGTTGATTAATTGCGAAATCCATTTCAGTTTGCAATTGTTTGTTACGGTGATTTTTAGCTGATTATTTGTAGTCCTGTGAATTGATTTCTACTTGTTTTTTTTATTGGAGTTTGTTTCGTTAGGTGATTTGTGGTAATGAGAATTTGCGGTTTCAGTTTGGTGTTTTTTTGACTTTTATTGAGTTAGAGGAGAGGAGGATGGGATTTGCTCACTGTTTATGGCAGCCGAATGCTTCGCATTGTGGTGAAACTTTGAACTACGGTTGGAAAAGCAGCTGCGATGGAGGATTGAAGCATAAGTTGCTTGGAAATGCTAGGGTTTTATGTAAGAGTAGGCCCGGGAGAAGGTTGAAACGGATTGTGGACTGTAGTAATAATAGTTTAGCATATTCAAGGATACGATTGAGTTGTGCTTTGTGGAAATCTGATTTGAGTGGGAGTAAGGCTTCTAGGGGTGTAAAGTTGGCTCGGTGTCAGGAGAATGATTCACTTGCTTTTATTGATGGAAATGGTAGAAATGTGGAGTCCAGTGAGAGTGCTGAAGATGAATCTTTGAGTGCTACTACTAATGGCATCGCTGAAATTAGTAGCGCTAAGGAGTTGGAGGAAGATGAAGGAGAAGAAAAATACGGGGGTAATTTGGATGAACTAAGGGAATTGTTGCAGAAGGCACTCAAGGATCTGGAAGTTGCACAGATGAACAGCACAATGTTTGAGGAAAAAGCACAGAAGATATCAGAAGCTGCTATAGCACTAAAGGATGAAGCTAATAATGCATGGGATGATGTGAGCAAACAACTTGACAGTATTCAAGAGATTGTAATTGAAGAGATGATCGCTAAAGAAGCAGTTCAAAAAGCAACGATGGCCCTTTCTTTGGCTGAGGCAAGGCTTCTGGTTGCTCTTGATTCAATACAAACTGCCAAACGAGGAGGTATGTCTTCAGAAACTTCTGAAGAAAGCACAGGCAAAGAATTAACTTCATTGATGGAGAAAGAGACAGCACTTTCAGCTGCTCAAGAAGATATGGAGGAGTGTCGGGAGCGCTTGGAAAGTTGCGAGGCTGTATTGAGGCGGCTCCAGAACAAAAAAGAAGAACTACAAAAAGAGGTTGACAGATTGAATGATCTAGCTGAGCAAGCACAAATCAGTGCTTTAAAAGCCGAGGAAGATGTTTCAAACATAATGCTTTTAGCCGAACAAGCTGTTGCTTATGAGCTTGAGGCTACTCAACGGGTGAATGATGCGGAGATTGCTTTGCAGAAAGCCGAGAAGAACCTAGCTGTAGCACTTGATACAGCAGAAACTTCAGTCATACAGAATGGATCATCTACGTCAAGCCAAGTGTCGGTTGATGGGATCCTTAGTGAGGATGAGGTATCCCCTATTGAGAGTGTTATTGATAAAGATAGGGAGGTACAACTGGAGGATTCTTGGGTGGCCAGTGGGCCTTTGTCTGATGAGAGTGACGATGAAGATAGAAGGTTAGGTCAAGACTCCTCAAAAGATTCTGATTCTGATGCAGAAAAACCAAAAAGTGTTCAAACTGTGAGGCAGGAGGTCAACAAGGAATCAACTAGGGACAGTTCATCGCTTAGTGCTCCCAAAGCATTATTGAAGAAATCATCTCGTTTCTTGCCAGCATCTTTCTTCTCATTTCCCTCAGACGGTGAAGAGTTCACACCTGCTTCAGTTTTCCAGAGTCTGATGGAGTCTGCAAGGAATCAATTGCCCAAGCTGGTGGTTGGCTCTTTACTGATGGGGGCAGGGTACAACTACTATAAAACTATCCATTCTTTGTTTCTTTTAGAAGATGAAGCTATTTCTCGGTAGCTTCATGTATAACTGCCTCGTTAGGATACAATCTTTGCATCATTAGATTGGTATAGCTTATTGTTCTTATGGTATTTGATATGCTTTTCTAACATCTGTCACAGAATTGCTTTTTACGTTAATCGATCAGAGCGAATTCCTCAGTCATTTCAGCAGCCAGACATAATTACCACCAGCATTGATGAGGTTTCGACAAATGCAAAACCTCTGGTCCGACAAATAAGAAAACTGCCCAAGAAACTTAAGAAACTAATGGAGATGCTTCCTCATCAGGAGGCATGCCTCTTAAACTTCCACTAGTTTAATGCCTGCCAGTGCCATTTTGTTAGGATGGGGCTTTACTTTTACTTGCTAATGGTGTTGTTTCTCCTTTCAGATAAATGAGGAAGAAGCTTCTCTTTTTGACATGTTATGGCTATTGCTTGCAAGTGTTATCTTTGTGCCCATCTTCCAGAAAATTCCAGGGGGTAATTGAGTTTTGTTCCCTTCTTTATTGCATGAGGACAGTAACTTGTGGCTTATTATGTTTAGTTTAACATACTTGTTCTTGATGTAAAAGTTTCCTGCTAGCTCTTTCCTTGAACATGTTTTAAAGATTGAAACATGATCTTTGCTTATTGGACACTTATTTTTTGGTGACCTTGATATACTTGATGTATATCACAGATATTGTGCCCTTTGCTCCTCCGTGATAGACCGCAGACTTACTCGTTTTCCCTATTAATAATTCATCTTCTCTATGCTGTAACGTATAGGAAGTCCTGTTCTTGGGTATTTGGCTGCTGGAATCTTGATTGGACCTTATGGTCTTTCTATCATACGTCATGTACATGGGACTAAGGCTATAGCTGAATTTGGAGTTGTCTTCCTGCTATTTAACATTGGCTTAGAGGTAGACTCCAGGAAAATTGACTTGTTTATTTCCTTCTGAATGTTACAAATGCTGCCTTGATAACCTCTGTTTGTATTCTCTTTGACAGCTTTCTGTTGAGAGACTAAGTTCTATGAAGAAATATGTTTTTGGATTGGGCAGTGCTCAGGTAATTTCAACAGTTTGAGCACTTAGGATTATTAACCCACCACCATACTGCTTATTGGAGATATGGTCTCAATGAATTAGATTTTCACACTAATTAAGTAATGTCAATAAATGAATGCAGGTCTTGGTGACAGCTGTGGTGGTTGGATTAGTTGCTAATTTGGTTGCTGGGCAGGCTGGACCTGCTGCAATTGTGATCGGGAATGGGCTTGCCTTATCTTCCACTGCTGTTGTCCTCCAGGTAAATCCTTCTATATCTTTAGCAGGACTTCCTTGCTAGATGAATGATACGCAAGATATGGCACTTGTGTGGATTTGCGTACTCATTAAATACGTTGATTTGGTCACTAGTTCAACGCTTAATCAAAGTTAATGTTTAAGAAGGCAACATCATAATGATATTTACAAAATCCAAAAGCAGTAGTTCTTCATCAGAGTTTTTCTTATTATTTCCTTGTTGATTCAACATATTTTCTGCAATCTAAGGCATTGTAGTTTATCTTTATTTGGCTTGTCTGTGCGCCTATGACTCTACTCATTGTAATATGAAACTTCAGTAACTAATTGATTATGTTGAGTATCTGCAGGTATTGCAGGAGCGTGGTGAGAGCACATCACGACATGGACGAGCTACATTTTCTGTATTACTCTTTCAGGTATCTGCATATAGACAGTACAAAGCTGTCGCATCTTTCTCATGAGATGGGTGTTGAAACTTATAATAGTATATGTATCTAAGCAGACACATCATTCACATATATTTACTTTCCATAACCGTATAGGCTGCTGTCATGCACTTGAAATGATATCTTCTGCTGAGACAGTTTTAGAATTTTCTTTATGATACGATTAAAGATTTTTTTCCTTTTATCCCTCAGGATCTGGCGGTGGTTGTTCTACTCATACTGATACCACTAATTTCACCAAATTCATCAAAAGGAGGGGTATAGACTCTTTTACATTACTGTCTTGTTTTTTGAAGAATAGTTTGCAATTTTCTTGATTTTATAATTGTGATTTCAGCTGTATGAGGTTCTGGACCTCAAATCACATGCAGAAATAATACTCTTTCCTTTTGATAGGCGTGAGTACACACTATTGCCATTCTCCAAAAATTGCCACTGTTATAACACAATTTTCTTATTAGGTTGGTTTCCGAGCCATAGCTGAGGCCCTTGGTTTGGCTGCTGTAAAAGCAATTGTAGCCATCACTGCCATTATTGCTGGAGGACGTCTGGTAAGCTGTTTGTTCATATAGAATCTCTTCCAATATTATAAATTCTTCAGACAAGTCCAAATTACATCTCTTATGACATTTTGACTGTGGTCTTTCTTTCATTTTATATTGCCTATTGATTATTAAAGTTAATTTTTGATTCTTGACTGTTACAAAAGACAATTAGGGTTCCAGTTTTTATTCTTGCAAGTCTTTTAAGTATGTTTCTGTTAAATCCGAGGACACTAATATGCTTGTTCTCTGTTCTAATCATTTATGTTTGACCATTACAAAAGTATGAGATAATGGAGAATTAGCCTAAGAGCTGTTCACCCAACTGATTAAACTACAAAATAGTTGACAGATGTATAATATATGTATAATCCATGTATAGTATGTGGATGATCATATATAACAAGTGTCTAATCTGTGTATACTGGCTAGAAAAAGTAAACAATAAATCTGTCCACCTAGTAGTGTAAAAATCCCAAAAATATTTTCATTTTTGCAAGTCTCTTAAGATTTTTTGCAGTTAAATCTGAGGACACTAATATGTTCGTTCTCTGTTCTAATTTCAGCTTTTGAGGCCTATTTATAAGCAGATTGCAGAGAATCAAAATGCAGAGATATTTTCAGCAAATACTCTCCTTGTAATCCTTGGGACTAGTCTTCTGACTGCCAGGGTACTTATGGTCACTTTTCTTACGGCTCCATGCACACTGCCCAAGTTTGTTAGAACCGTTATCTTACTGAGGCAACAATGTGTTCTCTGATGTAATAAATGCAGGCTGGCCTTTCGATGGCTTTGGGTGCATTTTTAGCTGGTCTGCTTCTAGCAGAAACTGAATTTTCACTGCAAGTTGAATCAGATATTGCTCCATATCGTGGACTCCTGTTGGGCCTCTTTTTCATGACGGTAGGTGATAATTATCTTGTTTACTGTACAATGGGAATGCACTTTTGTAATCCTACAACTAATCATCTGGAGTTAAGGCAGGATAGGTCTTGGTAAGGTTATATTTACATTTAAGAATTCTTGCTCTGCAGTCTCTAGTGTTCTCACCAGCTTGTAGAGCTTAACTATCGTCTCGAGTTATTCTCATTGAATGACTGTACTTCTGAGTTCTGTAATACAACTTCTGCTACTGCAGCAGACAAAGTTTTATCTATTTTTATCTACTTTCATCAGGGCTGAAATGAGAATCGTCCGTGAAATATTATTATGACTATCATTGCTTTGTGTCTTCACAACTGATCAAGTATTATCTGGCTTGCAGGTTGGAATGTCCATTGATCCCAAGCTGCTTCTTTCAAACTTTCCAGTGATTATGGGCTCATTGGGACTTCTATTAGGTGGCAAGACTATCTTGGTTGCATTAATTGGTAAACTGTTTGGTATTTCAATTGTATCGGCAATAAGAGTTGGCCTCCTACTTGCTCCGGGTGGAGAGTTTGCCTTTGTAGCCTTTGGTGAAGCTGTCAATCAGGTTTATTTCTCTGATAGCTTTAACCATTCACTAGCAATTCATTTTTTTAATTCCATTTTCTTTTTTCTCCCTCTTTCACGATGCTGTTTAAACAGCTTCTGTTCCTTTGTCAAGGAGTTGTGGACCTTTTCTACTTGACCTGTGTACTGAAATCAAACGTTGAGCTTGTCTGATCCTGTTATTGGGAAAGTGGAGGCAAACTACTGTTAATTTCCGTCCAGTTTCTATCTACATCCCATCTTACTTCTATTTACATTTCTTCTTATTTCACGAGGCTTGGTCGTCAATATAGCTACTCCTAAATAGATTGAAAGCTGCAACGTATCTGGATAGTACAATGCTAAGCTCTCTTATTGTTTTTGCCCCTTGACAAAAATATATCTTGTTGGAATAAGTGTATTATCTTATTTAATGATTTCTTGTTGGTTTTACCTTTTTCTTTTTCAGGGAATAATGTCTTCTGAATTGTCATCTCTGCTGTTTCTTGTTGTTGGAATTTCAATGGCCCTCACACCATATCTAGCTGCTGGAGGTCAATTAATAGCATCTCGTTTTGAGCTGCAAGATGTACGAAGTTTATTGCCTGTGGAAAGTGAGGTGCTGGCTTCTGCTTTTGGTGGCATTATCTTTCTTCTTTGACTTTTAGCAAGGATGAAACTGGTGAACCATGCATATGTTTGCAAATTCTTATATTTTTGACCCCTAAAGACAGATCACGCTATCAAAGCCTCTTTTTTTCGTTTCTACAATTTTTCTAACATTTGGTATATGCTAATTGATTACATCTTACTTCTATCAAAGGTACAGTTGCCAAAAGTTGGTGCACGTCCCATAATTGTTTGTTGTTGTGCTAGATTTTTGAGTTGATCACAGAATTACACAGTTAGACCTTTACTTCAGGTTCAGGATCTTTCTCAATTTTCTTCATCCCAGGCAGCCCTTCCCTTTCTCAAATTTCTTCATTCCTGGCTGCCATCCTGGCTGCTTTCTTCTTGCAGTGCCTTTCTTTGATTCTGGTTCATCTCTCAAGTTTGTCCTCTAAATAGTTGTTGCTATTTACGTCATGTGCCTTAGTGTTGTGGTACTGAGCGTTTTGAGCGCTTGTAGTTTCTCTGCCTTTTTTCTTTTGGCACAAATTTATTTGCAAGGAAGTTTTCTTGCCTAAAACTAGTTGTCTATGGAATTACAGATCCATCTCATCATCTGATTAGGTTTCCTCTGAACCTTATGATTCATTTTGTCTTTTGAGCTAATTTAACTCATATCTGCTTTGCTTAATATTACTTGTCATCAGGTTAGCATTTATTATGAAGATTATTTGTATGAGAAGTAACAGATGTTCAGTTATAACAGCTCATTACTTGAAGGACTACATTTAATGATATCTTTCTAAATTATTACCTGCATAAATGTGAAGAAGATTTCAGTGACTCCAATTAGTTTCTTAAAAGGATGTAAATTGATAGTTCCTTTTTCTTTTCCAGACAGATGATTTGCAAGATCATATCATTATATGTGGATTTGGTCGCGTTGGCCAGGTTTTGCCCCCTGCTTTCATGAATTGGTTAAATGATCATTTGGGGAATCATTGTCAAACTTTGGGAAAATGAAGCTATCCCATCTTCTGTCTGTTGAATTAGTTTTCATCTTAACAGATCATTGCCCAACTTCTCTCTGAGCGACTAATTCCGTTTGTTGCGCTTGATGTGCGAAGGTATAATTCTCTTTTTTCTCACATTCAACTGATTTCAGCTCCTATGGATTCAGTGATGGTTAAAATTTTATGTATTTTTCACAACTTATCTCTCAGTGGCACATCCTCTATCAACTACTCTTAAAAACCACCAACTTTTATATCTAGCCAGATGCAAGGAAATGGTTTTCCTTTATAAGATATTATACTGTGAAGAATGTTTTACCCCTGAGGAAACAGAGCCAATGAGTAATTAACTAATTATTATCAAGTTTCATGATTTCCCAATGGTTTGTGATATTCCCATTATATGTGAGTTCAGTTATTCTTTTGCAAGTTTTTTGTTATATAGGATATCAGTGTAAAGGGGGAAATAGAAACTGCACAACACTTATAGAAGCAATCTCAAATCGTCAAATGCATCCAGTAAACTACTATCACATTGCAAGTAGTAGTGACTGAAAATCAGAAGATGCCAATTTGTTTTAGAATTGTTAATTGAAGATGTTTTTTTTTCTTCACATTTGTTATTCCCTCCTCCTTATATGACAATCTTACTGTTTTTGACATCCCAAAATGTTTGATGGGTTCCATTATTACTCTGTACAATTTTCAGGAGTTCAAATTCATTTACTACTTAAATTTCAAACCTTGATGTAATATTTTTTCAATGAGGCAGAAGGAAGTTTTATTAGGTAGTATAATTATTCAGTCATGAAAGCAAGTAGTGGAATTGGCTGTATAGTTTGTTAATTGTGAGTCATCAGTCATCATCAGCTATTAGGTCTTTAAAGTAAAAGTTTATTTTTCTGTAGCTATATGCATGTTCACATTCATTCATGCATCATAGGAATAACAATGACAGAGAGAGGATGATGGTTTTCCCATAAGAGTGCCAAGCTGGAGAATTGAGGAAATTGAACCAGATTGTAGTAGTCTTTGCTTGAACTGTTAGATTATTTTACAAATTAGATTTGAATATTCATCAGATAAACTGCCCCTAAAAACTTTTCACAATTTTTCATCAGAAAAGGCAAGTAGTAAAATTATTCCTCTTCTTACACCTGAAGTAAAGCCTATATTGTTTACCTGTTGAAGTTGAACACCTAATTTATGCTTAAACTCTGTCCTATTAGACTCATTGTTGACATGAAATGATGTGTGTAATGCACCTACATAAGTATATGGAAGGCATTTTTTAAAAACACTCTCTCTTCTTCATTCTCTTTCCCTGTCACCACCTCCTCCCCCATCCTGCCACCACCATAATACGCCCCTACTCTTCCCTTTCCCCTTCTCTATCTGCCACCACCTCCACACCATGTTTGTTTTTTCCTTTCTGCCATCTCTCCTTGCTACACCACTGGAGCCAATCCTCACCACCAGAAAGAAACTTTAAAAAAAAGGAACAAAGTGTGAGAGATCAGAAGGGAGAAGAGAGATCGTCGCGTTGGTTTGAGCAATTCTGCTGTAAATTCAACCCAAATTATCTATCATTCATTGAATGGAAACCAATTCTAATCTAACTCGAGAGTAGAGAAGATTGAGGCTACAAACTGAAGATTCTTATGAGCAAAAACAATGCAACCAAGATATTATGGTGGGTAAAGTCAAATACCAACAAATCCTTGAATTTATCACCTGCATAGGTCTATGAGAGGATATGAAATCAAAGAAATTCAGTTCCACAACTAAAAACCACCATCAAGAAGCTGTAGAAACAACTGGCCCAACAAATGTAAAAGGGTACTAGAGTTTCCTTATATGTTGGAGTTTTGATTATCATTAGATCTTGAATATCATAATATTGGTCCTAGATTAGTTTGATGTTCACTATTTAAGTATAAGAACATCAACAAGTTGAGTTTAGCTTTATTTTACTCTATCTAAAGAAAGGTATCTTGGTAACGGGGAGTGCAGGAAATGTTGTTCACTTAAATTTTCCTATTATTATCATGATGCTTTTTTTTATTTTTTTTATTTTTTTATAATAAATGCAGTGAGCGAGTTGCAATTGGTCGTGCACTTGACCTTCCCGTATACTTTGGTGATGCTGGTAGCCGAGAGGTAAAGTGAATTTCTAAAAAATTATGGTTTCAGATATTTTAATCTGACATTCTGACTCTCGATTACTAGGTTCTACATAAAGTTGGGGCTGATAGAGCATGTGCTGCTGCAATAACATTAGACACTCCTGGTGCAAATTACAGAACTGTTTGGGCCTTGAACAAGTACTTTCCCAATGTGAAAACATTTGTACGTGCTCATGATGTGGACCATGGTCTTAATTTAGAGAAGGCTGGAGCAACGGCGGTATCTTTCTTATTCTAACTTCTGCTATTGATTTTTTTGTTTGAAACTTGTTCATATTGGTTTGGATAACATCAGGATTCTGAGCCTTGAAATATTTTTTCATTTGCTGTTGTATTAACATTGTGCTATGGAGGGATCTCTAGTTGTAACATATTTATGCATGAAAGAGGGAATAGTTGGATAAATTATGAACAGTGCATAAATTGAGGTGAATAAATGCTTTTTACAGGTTGTGCCCGAGACCTTGGAACCAAGCCTGCAGTTGGCCGCTGCTGTCCTTGCACAAGTAAGTAGATTTGATAAGTAACCTAGGTATTCTCTTTTGTAGTAGCTAGTTAAGCCACAAAAAAGAAAGGAAAAAGAAAGAAAATCTATAGCCCCTGTTTATATCATTTTGACAAACGATTTATTTTTGAGTTGCAAGTAATTAATCAGTGTTTTCCCATCAATCTCGGATGAAGCCAAAGATTCACTATTTTTTGGCTTTGGGGTATGATGGAATAAAGCAAAATGGCTCTT
>JAABOM020000001.1:27083852-27096551 GCA_011800125.2 Solanum clarkiae | reverse complement strand
TGGGCGGGAGCCTTTGAGGCATTGAGATAATGTTATTGTTGTAAGAGGCCAAATTTGGTATACTTGGTGAAGGTAATACCTTTTATAGTACCAGATACCTGCTCTGTATGATATTTCTTTTGTCACCAAGAATTTGTTCTCTAAATATGCTTTGCATAACTCACAAGTAACATTAACCTTAATTACTAAAATCCTGTTTTCCCTACAATTATTCTTTATTGAGTTTTCCTATGATCAGCAAATAAATATTAACATCTCTAAGAAAAATTTCTTCTAAAAATTTCTCACTTGCTCGTACTCATTTTTCAAATTCAACTTGATATTGCTGATGAAATCGTTTTAAATCAAGAAAATTATTAAAAACACTTCTGAACTTGACGCAAGTTTCTAGTTTCATTCCTAAACTATTGACAGTCTTACAAATACCCCTTTACTTGACTAACTAAATTAAAATATACCCCGAACTATCACAAGTACTATTAAAAACACCCCTAAACTTGGCAAGAATTTAGAAGTGTATTTCACTCTTATTACAAGATCAGGGTGTATTTACGTTCAGTTAGTTAAGTCGGGTATTTTTAACACTATCAATAGTTCAAGGATGAAACTAATAATTGGTGCCAATTTTAGGGGTATTTTTAATACTTTTCTCCTTTAAATTTTTATGTTTGTTACTGATAGACAACATAAACTACGTAATGTATGAAGCAGTGGAAGTAAGACCGCCTCAACTAGATTAGGGGCCTAAAGTCAAATTTCATCAAGAGGTTTTAATTTTTTATTTAGTTGACATATATAAATTGAACAACAAATTAAATAACAACAACGATACATAGTGTAATTCTATGAGTGAGGTCCGTGGAGGATAGGATATATATATACATAGAACTTATGAAGTTAAAATGTAAACAATGCAAATTTTCAATGAAAAATATAATATATAAAGTTAGAACAATAAAACATGGCTAAAAAATTCGATACTTTGATATAGTGATATCTAAATAGTATTACGCTAAATCTGATAAGTTGATATAATGCTATCGAAAGAATGTTGTGTTGCTTCAATGTAAGGATAACTTGTAGCAATGCTTCAAATTTGAAGAAGACATCGAAAAAAGCAGATTTGATCTTTTTGAAAACAAACCACAATAGATTTTGCATAATACAAAATGCTTTGCGTTAAAGTTTTCTGTACCATATGGAATAATTCTGCTTTGTAGGCTGCTACATGCTATATTATTTACAGAACAAGAATAAAACAGCATAAATATTATGAATGGTGTGAATGCAAATGCCAAATCAGTGAAATTATGGAATAGAAATTGGTTTTATTTCTTTTTTGTAAGTGAACAGAAATTTGATATTTGGAATTGATTCTAAAAGGAAAATGACCATTAATTTCAGTGTTCTCCGCGTAAAATGCTTGACTCCTTAGCATCTTCACTGTTTCATTGACCGGAATGTCTCCTTTTTCCAGTTGGTTGGAGTTTATTTTTAAGATTATTATTCAACTAATTGTTATTATTTCAAAAAAAAAAAATTAACTGAAGAAACTTGAAATTAAGAATAACTAGTAGAGTCATTTTGAATTCTAAGACATTTTTATAGCACACTTTCTTTTTTTAATTTTCCTGAAAAAATATCTTTTTTTGTATTTAAAAACCAATTAGTCTTATAATCCTCATGTTTATCTTTACTAATAACATATCTTGCTGGGACTGGCTTAATATATAGTTTTATTAAGAGAGAAACATAACAAAGACGTGAAATTCTTATCATGATCTTCTTTTGAAAGCAATGGCTTGGGAGTTTGCATAGGTTTGATTTGTGTCAGAAAAATGTTGTCCAATTAAATATCGTCAAATATTTGCAATGTCCTTGTTTTTGCTATCATGTGTTACTCAAATGTATGATTTTTTAAGAAACATTTTTTCTATTTCTGTAAGTTTACGAACACTCCAACCTCCCTACTATTCCACCAATAAGATTTTACTGTGTGTTGTTATTGTAGTAATACTACATATAAGATAAAATATAGGAGAATATATATCATGACTTTTTACTACATAAAAGGTAGAATATATCATGTACAACACTCTTTTCGTAAATGATGTAACCACTGGATGTAGTCTATATCCTCCAATGCATGTGCGTTGGTTCTTTTAACTTTTCACAAAAAATTCTACCTACGGAAAAATCACTAAATATAGCTTTTGTGATGATCGATCAGTTTGCATGTACCTCAACTCATCTATGGGACACTTGTAACTCAATCCACTTGGATTTGAACACAAAACTTCACGATTTTCAACCTACTTCATTGACCATTAAGTCATACCCTTGGTGCAGAGGTCCTAAAGTCTACAGATAAAATTGTATAGTCAAATTATATTTCTGAAAAAAAGAACATAATTTGAAACCATCACACCAAAGATGAGCATTCTGGCAAAGAGCAAGACAAACTGCTATGATGCAGAAGCAAATTCAGCTTCAAGTGTCAATTTAACACCATCCATAAATGCAGTTGGTGACATATTGAGTGTCCGAATCAATCTGGTAATATCCATGGATATGTCTGCCGGAGATTTAACACCGCGGTTAACCTGTTAAGTTCAGATAATAATAACACACATGTTAGGTATGTGGTTTGAAGAAAAAAACAGCAGTGATGATACTTGTCTTTAATTGTGCTTTGCTTGTAGTGTAACACAACAGAGAGAGGTAATGACAATGAAAGCAGATCGAAATCTAATGTTGTTTTACCATAGAGGCAGATTGATACAACAGAATCCAAAAGGCAAATGCAAAGAGTAAAGAAGACTACTGAAAATTTGTTTGTGCGCGTGCATGCAAATATCAGGGTAATGTTAAACCAATGATACTTACAGTTGATGAAGATACTGATTTGATCAATGACAAACTATAACCTCTAATATGTGCAACAGCTTCAGCCATCTGAACCCTGGAAACCCGATCTGGTCCACCCACGTTCAAAAGTAATTGCATTGGCTTCCTCTCTGGAAACAATATGCATCATGTGATAAAACGCAAAAGGTCAAGGAGAGAGGGAATCAGGGAAATTGTATCACAAACTTCACTAGAAGGCTTTAAAAGAAAAAAGTTAAGACACAAGTAGAGTCACATTGTAGAACTTCTCAACGACTCATAGTGAAGCACCACATTGAACACTGAGCTGAACTATTTGTTCTGAATAATATTCCAGCTAACTCAATCCTATATTTCAAAAGAATCAAATCATAATGCAACAAGAAAGGTTGGATTAAATATGTGGATAACTACCAGAAAGAAGGAACCAATCCTAGAGATCACAGTGAAATTTCAGTAACATAAAGCACGCATGTAAAAAAGAAAATGAAGAAATAAGTATCACATATTTGTTAAACAGACAGAGGCTTGTCAAAAAGTTGTTACTTTGATCAAGGGAAATTAGTCTTGATGGTCAAAGCATGTCAAACCTGAGATCCATCTATTTGTCAGTATCCATATGATGGTCACAAGATCCTTAACATAGACGGGACAACGGAATTCATCGTGAAAAAAATCCATGGCTTCTCCCTTTGCAAGAACACTATCCATCCACTGCATGGTTTTCATGTGAAACATCAGCTCAAAGCCCAGTAGTCGAGTAAGCTAATGCCAAATATATCATAACAGAATTGCTTGGGATGTAATGCAGTTTTTACTGTTGTTGTATCATAATAGAATCATGAGTAGGTATTCAAACTTATGTTCAGTTTGATGTAACAACAATACTATCTATTATAAAGCTCAATGGAGCCACTCACCCTGCGATATGATCATTGAGTCCAAAAAAAAGGGGACAAATAGATGGAATTCAATAGTAATATTGAGCGGTAAATAGAATTTGCAAGCTTCAGTACATCTCAATATCAACTATTTTCTTTTAATAATCATGTCAATATCAAGTTTAAATCTAGTAACATGCCAAACAAAAGCAAAGCTTGACATAATATGAAGTGATTAGGTTAAGCTTCAAAAAAACATATCCACATCACTTCTGCTTCTATTGGAACACAACATTCCCCTTTTATGTTGAAAAGGTCGTAGATTTAAATTCCAAATCACAGAAAAGAAAAGGCATGGAGGCTACTACATCCCCCACTCATTCTACTGAACAACCCTCGATGAAGTTGGACAAGTGCAAGAACAAGGTAAAGTTCATTGTATTCACCTGAATTGGAAGTGATTTTGGGACGGGGGAGACGGTCTGAGGTCCATAAATAATACTGCTCCTCAAAATTGCAAAATTTGAGTGATTTGCAGATATAAATTGCTCTGCTGCTACCTTTGATCTTCCATAAACATTCACAGGAAGGGTCTCATCATCTTCCTTGTAGAAGGATTTGGTCCCTTCATAGACTGAGATTAAAGTCAAATTAGATTCACCTTGTCCCAATAAAAATTGTTGTGCATCAATCAAAAGACATGAGAACATTCTAAAGTTAAATGACTGTCAATCCAGCCACATGAGGACATTCAACAATTTGATGAAGTTATATCACAGGAAAGGGAGCTCGATATACAGATGCTAAGGTTGTAAACAACTTCTTCAAATCCTTTTATGGAAAGAAAAATACCACCAAATAAAATAATATGAAGCATTCGCCAACAAAATATCACGGAAATTGGTGAACTGAAGCTAACATCCTATTTCTCAAAATTTCATGCATAGGAATTTAAGTCAACATTTTCCTTATCCAAGTATCAATTAATTTTAAGCATCGCACCTGTATCTACCTGAAGGAGTTGCAGAAACTTCTAAATAATATTGCTATTTTTCTTTATATTGAAAAACTTACCCATGCATTAGAAAGGACCAGTTCTTTATCTAATAATGACATCATTGTGCCCAAATTAGTTTCTTAGGCAACAATTTCAGAGGTAAGACAAGGAGTAAAGTATATAGAGTTTGTCTCTTATGATATTGATAGCCAGTGGTGGTTTAAATACACAATTGAGGTGCGCTTACGCCATGAATCTAGGTGCAAGGCAGGTTATGCGCAAAATCTCACTTAGACAGTGCTTCCATGCAGACACAAAAGCACTAAGACCTGCACCTCCTTGCCCATGGTCTATATGTTGAAGAATCTGCAACTAAACAACAAATAAAACTCGCAAAGTGCTATATTAATTGTTAAGAAATGCTAAAAAAGCATCTTCGCATCTAACTTAAAAGTTTAGCCAGTGTATAAGCTTTAACATCTGATGAAATAGGTGATCCTTTTTTTTAACAAAAGAAAAAGGAGAATCCATTAGATCAGTGGAGACGGAGTCAAAGGCTCCAAAGCAACATTGAAATAGAGTTGTATATGAGGGAAGAATTGACTGCCTATAACCAAGTAGAAGTGGTGGAGTATGGCAATAGCTGAGGACGTATGTACTCAACTATGCAAATTTTCACTCCCAGAATCCTACAAAGGAAGTAGGTACATCCATTTTGCATTTTTTCCAACCATAACAAATAAGTTAAACAACGACCAAAGCCGACCAGTGAAAGTAAATCAATGTTTTACCATTCTCCTCCCCCATAGAAACCAACATAGTTAGCCTAAGAAGCACAATCACCTCAAGACAGAAGCAATGAACTCCAAACTTCTGTGAAAAATTAACTATTGTCACTACAATGACTTCCATGTGTCTTACCTTGATCAGTAGACAAGTGAATCAGAAGAGTACCGCCATTGCTAAAACTTGACAACCATTTAACAAGAACAGAAGGCACATTAATAGACATGGCAGCAGTAGGATCCACTTCACAGGCACATGGAACAGAAAGTGCAGCACAATTAACCACAACATCGGGCTGCTCAATCACATTACAAAGCTTGGTATTAGCTATTATGGACATTTTAACTGGTATAGTAATACTTTTGACCTACTATAAAATCCACCAGCTACTTTAGGTATTTATCCATCTGGAAAACAAACATACAGTAAAGACTCCACCTAAATAAGTTCGACAGTCCTGAGTGATATCAGTTGAGGCAAATGAGAATTCTCTTATTAAATATATACACCTTATTAAAAAGTTTCTCCAATTTTGTTTACATATATGTAGACAGAGAGTAAGACGCTGCATCCTCTGCCTATATATTGGATCTGCCTTAGCAGGTCGCATATCAGATAAAACAAGAACAACACGAATGGACACTCTGTTATGTAGAATCCAAAACTCTCATAGAGAAACTAAAGAACAGGACATAGTAAACATATATATAACACAGTTACTTAAAATTTTACCACACACTCCAAATGTAAGTCCTGAAGACCCACAAAATGAAAACTGGAATCTCTATAGTAACAACTCAATCACCAAAACAACAGTGGACAACGAAAAAAATGTAATACAAAAATTCTTTGAGATGGACAAAAGAAAAATGGACTGTATTTCAAACCAAAACTTTCAGAGATGCCCATCTCAATTCACCAAAATAAAAGTGAAAATAAAAAAGAAAAATGGTTATCTTCAAGACACATAATGGAAAAAGGAATCTTTAGGAACTGTGCACTGTAAAATAAACCATGAACTTCAGAAGTTAAACTTTATGAGTTCGAATTCAAAATGCTACCACAACCCATTGGATTTATGTATACACACTTGAAAATGCAAGCAAAACAATCGCAATTCTTCAAGACCCAGAAAAGAAAAAGCGAATCTTTATTAACTTTGCAGTGTAAAAATCAAACCTGGCCAAAATTTTGTGAGATGTCTTCAAAGCCATTGCCGGTTTGTAAATCCACATGGAAGGGTAGGGCATGAGGAATTGCTTTCAGAAGTTGCTCAGGAGGGGGATTGGTGTGATAGGTGAAGGCTAATGAGAGAACATATGGAAGAGTATGTTGGATTGCCGTGAATTCTTGCAAAAGATGCTGACCCAAGTAGCCTGTGCCACCAACTATCAAAATCTTCTTGCTACTCATTTCTCCAAGGCTGATTTCTTCAATCGTACCTTAGAAAAAGCAATGCTCTCAGTCACTGTTCCCTGGACTGCAGCTTGCCAGTTGACAAGATGAGATCTTGGTGGGCTTTCTTTTTTTTTTTCTCCTGAATATTTCTTGTTATTTCTTTTTTTTTTCTCCTGAATATTTTTCTTGTTATATCTTGCTGTAAGTTAACGATGGAAAGTGTCACCAACAATAGTGTAAGTACCCCTTGGTACTTCATCGTCTCGGGTTCGAGCCCTTTTAGATATGGAGTTGCTTTTGTTAGAGAGCGTTTTAGCCCCAATGTGAGATTTTCTGATGTGAATTCAGATTTAGTCAGGCTCTAATATGAGTACTGAAGTCGCCTTTGTTAGAGAGCATTTTATCCCTAATGTGAGACTTTTCGATGCGAATTCAGATTTAATCATGCTTCAATATGAGTATTGGACATCTGGTAAGAAACCAACAAAAATAAAAAACCATCAAAAGTGTCATTTATGTGGCAACCTCTTTGGTGTCATGGCCTTTTGGGCAGGGGAAACTAAATTTCTCTTACATTTTACCCTTTTAATTAATTTATCATTATTGCGTTATATAACTAGAAGGGTAGCCTCATAGTAATTGATAAAGTTACCTTCATGTAACTGAGAAATCATTGGTTCAAACAGACAATGCTACATACAATAAACCCTTGTGGCTTGCCTTTTTTTTTTGGGTTTTATATGATTGTTCTTCAAATTATTGGTGCATTATATCATTATAATAAAGATAACAATATTATGTAACACCCCTCCAAAGAAGGTGTAGATGTTCTGTATTGCATAACAATATAAGCTGGCCAACTACATACGAATTTTGCATCTTTTACTGAAGCTGATACACATGCTTTAAATAAACAATTAACAAATATAGAAAATATACCATCTTCATGATCCCACACAACTTTTGTAGAGTTAATAAACACTCATAATAAAGAACAATTTCTAAAAAGATACAACTAACAGCGTATCAACTTTTAAAATTCATTATAGGAGGTATAAAAGAAGGTAATAATAAAACAAGATAATCTTTGACCCATGAAAAGGGAGACAGAGAATCGAAATCATGCAGCTCAAAATTCGACGTATAAACAACGAGCATCTTTTGGCCTCCATCCAATTCAGTCTCTCTGCAAATACAAAGAAGTGAACAACTTTGATGTAGGCTCATCTCTCAAATGTCCCACTAGCTATGTATGTACATTAACCAAAACTGTTGGGAAAACCTCATACTCAATCGCGTAAACTGGTTATTTGCATTACAAATGGTGACATTTTATGGCTCAAAGGCAATGAGACATATCTTCCCAGAGTTGCATGCCATATTTTCTTTTCTGGTTACATAAACACTTACGAAGAAAAGCAAATGAGGCACAAATCGACCACCAATAGCTGTTTTCTGGGTTGCTTAGGAGTATCTAGATAAGCAACTTTTTCTGGTTCATACAAGCATGGTGATGTAGTTGAGACCAAGACACATATCAAACTCTGCTAGCTGTGCTTCCTGGAGTGGCTGAGGACTTCTCAATAAGCAACTCAATTTTCTGGTCATGTAAAAGAAAATTTGTTATGAGTAAAAGTTCAAAAACATGGCATGAAGAATATATTCAGAAATGAAATGAAGTTCTAACACATTGCTTTTATGTTCACAGTTTCCAATAAGATCATAAACAGTTCAGTTGCCTAACAGAACACCTTAAGAACTCGAACAATATTCAAAGAGATATATGCCAAGTATTTAAAACAACAATCAGCAATAGACCGGGTATTCACCTTCGCTGATTTATTAACTTCGTCAAGCTTGTGAAGCAGAAAATCAGAAGGTACAAAACCTCTGGGCTCCGGTGAAGTATGGGGTGGAGAGCCTGTCAGCTGCATGATATATAGATGCAAGTTCAAATATTTAAATAAAATGAAGCAAAAAGAAGCATTTTGATAGGATTTGATTCACATCGTCCATCCATAATAATGCTGGACCATCGATGTAAGATCAAACTGTGTTCTTCTACTACATGCAAAAGTACTGGAGCTCTATGTATAATCAGTTAAACAGTTCAGATGAAATGAAATTGGCCGACAGGGAATCATTTGAAAGAACGAGATAAGGTGACCCTGCTTCATATGCTTCTCAATTATGTTTTCCACGCAAAAATTGCTCAAGAAGAAGAATCAAATCTGCCGTTCTGCAGTACATTATTGTAATCAGGAATTTTTGTTACAACTTTGTGTTTTATTATCACACATTCACAGGAAAAAAGTTGTCTTAAAATTTCGGGAAAGAAATTAAGTGCGTAGCAGTAACTTTATTTTCCTTTTGATGAATTAAGCCCATAGCAATAAATTAAAACAAAGTGACCATCTGAAACCAACCCAGTACTACATCTCAAAAATATCCCATGGGAAATATTTATGATGACGAAACGAAATATGGAGATACTACTTCTAAGGATCTGATTTAGGCTAAAATGTTGGAACATCGTTCTTACCCTTGAAGTTTTAGATGGTGATCTCAAAACAGCTGGAGCACCATCACTACCTTGAACCACAGGTCTCCAACTCCTTCCAACATGTATGACCTTTGATGCTTCATCTACGATGACCTGAAAATAATGTAATGACAATTGAGTGACAAACCCCAAAAGCAAAAAGGAGAAAAAGAACAAAGCGGGAGTTTCATAGGACATAACAGATATTTAACCTTCCTTAGGAGTCCAGGATTATGCACACCTTGCACCTGTAGTTCATCAACTGGTGCAGCTTTACCACGTGCTATACTTTCAACTCTGAAAGTGTGTAGTCCAAACATTGACTCCAAGCAACCTACAAAATTAAATTGGTAAAGTTTTAACAGCAATAGGTCACAAGGGACCTTCATGAGGACAAAGAGTCGAAAAAAAAACTTCATCAAGTAAAACAATTGAAAGAACAAAAGAAAAATTATTTAATGAATGGAGTTCAAGAAGATAATGAATGTGAAAAAGAACACATAGAGGTGAAAGTAATATGTGAATGTTATGAATTGGAAGAGAATTGCCAAGCTAGTACTTATTAGTTGCATTATGTACAATTAACACCCATCTGCTCATGTCTAAACTTGCTTTCATTTCTTCCTACTCAAAATTCTAAGAAATGTTTATTCTTGTTGTAAAGAGTCAATGAACTACTTTACACACCACAAGACCATCAAGTAAGATTCTCATTTTTCTTTAAAGAAAAAACATATCTGATTGGATACTATACCATCTCTATTGCTCTTTACATTGGAGAAAGACATACAGATGCTCAGCTCTTGTGAAACTCGTAATGACAAGTTCAGTTCCTCAAAGATGTGGCAACAAGGATCTGCTTATCCAAAATGTGACAGTTGAATAGGGATATATAATTTACATGAATTACTAGTAGATGCTCATGAGAATGTAAGATTTTCCAGAAGCAACTGATTGAGAAGTTGCTGCTCCATATCACTTCAATAAGTTTTGAGGAAACCGGAAGACATGCAATTATGTGATTTGGCTATAGATTGAGAAATTGCTGCTCCATATCACTTCAATAACAGTAGCCACTAGCAGAGAAAAGCATTCAACGAGACTGGAGCGTAGTATTATGTAAAATATTTAGAATTTAGCCCACAAGTCTTGATGGAAACTCCAACTTCCAATAGGAACATAAAAATTGTTTGAAAGTTATGCCCTATATTTTGAAATTGAGGAGTAGCTGATTGATTCATGTCAAGCATAACATTCCTATGACCTCATTATCAATGGATGGCCAATCAATGCAAAAATTTGAAAAGACGTTGTACCAAGAGAACAGTAGAAGAATTTTAAAAGATACAAGATATGAAAAGCTGCAGTTGATACCTTGCTCAATAATGATACCTATAACTAAAGAAAGAGGAACATGCTTTTCAAATTTTATGTCTTTCCAAAAAGGTATGAATGAAGGTCTTGATACCTACAATTGACACAAAAAGCTGACATATCAGCTCTATATTGTCTCAAGAGAACAGCACAACTTGATCAAGCTATGCATACCTTGTAAACTATTTCATCTGGAGTAACATAAAGTTTGCGTGATGAAATTTCCTTTTTAAGCACATATCGTCGTATGGGCAGATAGAGTAACATAAGTATTCCAATTCCCCAAGCTAACACCAGAAGCAACGATATAAAGAGCCATATTATAGTGTCATACTGAACACATTTCTCTCCAAGTTCATCAAAAGAAGCCAAAAATAGTATCCTCTCAGGAGTATCAGCTTCTTCATCTCCATCTGACTCTAATTCAGGGTCAGAAAGCAGCAACTTTGTCGAGGAACTGAGTCTTGGAACCCCTTCTGCATGTCCCATCAACATTTTCCAGTCCAAGCCTGAATATTGTTGGAAAACATAAACACAAACATGCCAGCAAATACAACACGTGTCAAAGTTGAGCTTCCATTACAATGATTGATCCGTGATGCTCAGTCACCAAACTTGATGCCATATGAAGAATTTATGGTCATGTGAAAATGCATCCCTTATAAGAAGATATTACGTTAAGATAGATCATCAGTTTCATTTAATTTCTGTTATTGTTCAAGTAAAGTTGAATGATTAAAGCTACTAAAAAAGAATCAAACGCCTTCAATCATAGCTGCATTTCCATTTTCCAGTCTTGTTCTCAATTTTTTTTCCTTAATGAATCAGCAAAATTTTATTGTTGTATAATTGACACCAGGAGAATGTTCAATAAACAATAATAAATTCTAGCACCAGTAACTTTATTTTTTTAAAAAAAAATTCCTTTTCTTGATAATGAGAGAGAAATCCATTTTCACTCTATAATTCACATTCAAATAAAAGCACAAGAAAACAACCTAAATGAGGATATCAGAAACACATATATTCAATCCCCAATTGAAATCGTACGACTCTGCTTACCTTCCTATGGCTGTAACTAATAACACAGAGAAGAAATGAATAACAACAAGAACAATATATCCAGTATAATCAAACAAATGGGGTGTGGGAAGGGTAGCGTGCACACAAACCTAACTTGCTTTGGGAGGCAGAGGCCAGAGAGACTGTTTCTCAGGGACAAGAAATTAATAACTAAATAAACAAAATAAAAAAGAACAAAGCTTTAGGACAATCCAGTACATTTGTTATGGATGGTAAGGAATCAAGCTCTTGAAAACCTAGAAACTAAACTAGCAGTATCATACTCAAAACACAAATGAATCATTATAATTTTTTAGTACCTGAGTAAAACACAAGAATTGGAAAGTTTCTTCCTTTATGCAGCTTCGATAACGAAAACAAAGATGAAGGAGATTGTACAAAAAAGTTTGATCCAATTTTTAGTGTTCGATTTTGGGAATGCTGACACTGTTAGAAAAATTCGCAGCATGCCCAAATATTGCTGGGACCCGACTGACACTGACCAAACCTTCAAATCACCCGCAGGAAAAAATTCAGTTCTTCGGATAATCCGACCCGATTCCTTTTGCTATTCAGGTTAGATGAATAGTTTAGATTGAGAAGGCAAAAAGGTGGGTGCGGAGCGGGTTAATCTCAACCCGTAATTTTTTTAAACCACCTCATTCTACTTATATGATGACTTTTTTTTTTATTTTTAACTAATCTTATCTCATTTGCTTAAATTTTTAAGTTTTTTAATTTTTTAATTAAATTTAATATGAAAAATAAAATTC
>JAABOM020000001.1:27071936-27083752 GCA_011800125.2 Solanum clarkiae | reverse complement strand
TTGCTTAAATTTTTAAGCTTTTTAATTTTTTAATTAAATTTAATATGAAAAATAAAATTCGTAATTTTTTTCGCTATTTAACATCTCAACAACTAATTAATTACTTTTAGTTGACATTTCAACAATTATTTCTTTATTATTAATTAAAAGTTTCTAATTAATATTTTAACAACTAATAATTTACCAAATATGTCTAGTTTAAATTTTAGAAAAATAAAATAAATTAAAGTCAATTTTTAATATAAGAATTTTAAATCTTTGATTTTTACTAATTATAAAAATTTAATTTTCTTCGAATTTCTATTTGATTTTTTAAATCCGCAATCCTCCCCGCCCCGCATTCGCCCCGCCCCACATAACTTTAAGCCCACCCCACTCCACATAGCTCTAAACTCACCCCTTATCTGTATTCGCTTCTGCCCTGTTAACATCTCTAAGTTTAGAGTTTGGACTAGGTAATTGAAAAATAATTATTAACTTATCGGTAATGGGCTATTGATTTAGTGATTTTGGTATTTTTTTTAATTATCAGATTATCAGTGTTGACATCTTGAAGACGCAACGTCGTGACAACTCAATAATAATTATTTAAATAAAAGAATTTAAATAAGAAAAATAATTTAATTTTGGAGTCGCCACCCAATTTTAAAGATAATTAGGAAACCAATTAATTATTACAAAAATAGTCTACGAACGAAAATTCCGGGTAAGGGTTCAAGTTATTTCGAAGGGAAGGTATTAGCACCCTTTAGAATCCACAATTGTGGGTCCCGAATGAACTCATTTTTATTTTCAAATTGAGGAGGAAATACACAATATAACACAAGTATGATAATTATGAAATAAACATACATAAATAATATACACAATAATGAATAAATAAGGGATAAACTAAAATTATTCCGTCTTTTTTAATGAAGAGATCTCAAAATCCGACGAATAGATTCATCATTATCCAAATTTAACAAATAAACACAAAACCACATAAAGTTGATAACAATGTAAAATACTATGTTGCATGCACCAACTAATAATAGACATGACAAAATGACAACAACCAAGTGAACATAACAACACAAGGCTCCGAAACTTTATGCAACTAATATTAATAATAAATCTAAAATACTCATAATGTGAATATATATATATATATATATATATATATATATAAAGAATTGACAAGAGATAATTACAAATAAAACAAAACCCCCAAAATCAATGGCAAACGAAGAGAAAAAAAATTAAAAAAAATCACATGATAATTGATCTAAAACTAACCAACAAACCAACTTATATTTTTATCTAAAATCACCTAATAGTTTAAAATACTATCAATAGTCAAACAAACCATTCAAAAGACAAGATTAATAATAAAAAATTCAAAGCAAGCATATAACTAGTAAATGGAAAACAACCGGCAATAAATTAAAAATAGAGTAACAAAACATTTGATGGACCCACGTATTAAATTCATTGAACAAAGAGAAAAACAAAAGAAAAATAAAGAAAACAATTGTACCAGACCAAATCACTCTAAAATTAAAACAAGTAAGTCACTCACATGGTAACTGGTTTATAAAAGAAACAAAAGTGAAAGAAAATTGGTTTACAATTACCATTTTGCCGGAGAGAAAGCTTGTTGGCTAGGATTCGGAGCTTCGAGCTCATCGTTAGACATATCAAGAAGAGAAACGGGATCTACTCCTCTGTAGCCAAACTTCTTGAACGTTCTTTTCCTTGACTGACCGGTCGCAACATCAGCTTCAACTTTCGCCATGGTTTGGAGAATGGATTGGCTGCAAAGCACCTAAGGTAGTGACTGCGACTAGGGTTTTTAGGAAGACGAAGGACGAGCTTTTGGGTCTGAAATGGTAGCATTTCAGAGGTGTCTTTGGGTGGTGAAAATGGTGTGTTGAAGGTGGCGTTTAATGGGCTAAAAATGGGGTTATTTGGGGACTGCTATGGCGAGGTTGTTTGGTGGTTATTTGTCGTCGAAAATGGAGCAAAGGGCGGTAAGGGGATGCAACCATAGAGCAAAGGGCGGTAAGGGAAATTAATAAAGAAAAAAATATTTAAAATACTTCTAAACTTGACACGAATTATTAGTTTCATCTCCAACTATTAATAATGTTAAAAACACCCATTTACTTGACTAACTGAACTTAAATTCACTCCTGGTCTTCTAACAAGAGCGAAATACCCCCTAAATCCTTGTCAAGATAAAGGGTGTTTTAACACTTGTGATAGTTTGGGAGTGTAGTTTAGCTAGCTAAATAAATGAGTGCTTTTAAAACTATCAATAGTATATGTGTAAAACTAATAACTTGTGTCGGACAAAATCCTTGACTTAGGGTTTAGTATTGTATTTTTATTTTTTCCTATTTTAAACTCTCAATTATTTTATAATTTTAGTGTTTGTTTATGAACAAGGTGTGATTTATCAAATCATGTGCATTGTTCATTTGGTTTGTCATATTGTTTCTAAACAATCTTTAATAATTTTTGGTCAAATCTTAACAGTTAAATCAATATTTAAATCGATAATGATTAGTAAATAATAAATCAATCATCACTATAATGAATATATTTATAATTCCATAATAATTTAGCATGGCAAATTATGATATGATCTTTTAAAAAATGACTAATTCTCAAGATTAAAAATGACTGTCTGAAATCTTTAATTTGAGAATTACACGAGTAAAGCTAATAATGTATCACATAATTATTTTAAAATTTTTTAAATAGCCTTATCAATTAATCTTTGGGTCATATTTGAGTCAAAAAGAAAAATGTTGGAGGCATTTATAGATCACTAAAAATAAATTGGATATTTATAGACTAGAAGGTAATGAAAGGTATTAGTACTATTATTTTTGTTAAAGGTGTCAAAAGAATATGAAAAATCGATCAAACTAATCGCATCGAATCATATTGAATAGATTTTTATAATTTTTCAATAATATCATGGACTCTTATTTAAGTCTATAATCATTCCGAACAATTAGAATTATCTTTTTAGTTTATAAAAAAACGAAAACTTCTCGAATTGAGCCGAATAACTTTACATGTATGTAAATATATTTTACAAATTAACATGTTAAATTTAATATATAAATATATTTTATAATTTTTTTGTCAAATACAAATATAATATAGGTGTCAGGCCTTAAGTGATTGGATGATTTTGGGTCTTAGCCTTTAATTAAATAAATTTTAAATTAAAAGATATTATAATAGATACACTATTAAACAATATGACAAAATCTATCATGCAAACAATCCTATGCAAAGTTATAGATCAAATAGTATGGCAAAAAGATTGAACATTCTTGACTTTTTGGTGATTTAAAATGTTTCTTCAAAAATAAATTTATGAAATAGTAGTGTATTTTGAAGTGATATTTAAAAAAAAAATAATTAACTGAACAGTACCGATACCGAAAAGAAATTAATATAATTGGAATAGTTTTAAAAAAATGAGAGAAGTACTAGAAACATTCTAGAACTTGACACGAATTATTAGTTTCATCCCTAAACTATTGATAGGCTTAAAAACACCCCTCAACTTGACAAACTGAGCTTAAATAAACTCTCAAACTTGACACGAATTATTAGTTTTATCTCTAAACTATTGATAAGCTTAAAAACATCCTTCTCTTAGCAAGCTAAACTTGAATACACCCTCGAATTTGACACCAATTATTATTTTTATCCCTAAACTATTGATGGGCTTAAAAACACCTCTCAGTTTCATGTTTCTGTAACTTATTAAATTTTGATTTGAAATTTTGTAAAGTTTCATTTGCTGTCATATTTTTACAATCCCAAAACTTCTTACGAGATTGTCATCCAACCATAAAATTTTTAACGTTGCTAGAAGTCCACATTGACAAAAGATAATCATAAATAAAGTAAAAAAAGAAAGAGAATCAAACAATTAAAAATGAGAATGAAAAAAAAAATAGATCTTGCTTTGAGGTCACCTTTAATGGAGGAAAGATTGAATGGGAAGAAGAAGGGTATTCTACTAGTTGGTAATTAAAAATTGAAGGGAAATCTTTTTTTTTTTATATTTTTAAAAAAGGAAAAATTAAGGCTGATGTGATCTTTTTTTAACCTTTCACGTACTTTAAATAAATTGTATTCACTTGTTATACCATATGCTATGGGACGGGTGTATCTAAGCTTAATTTGTTTAAGTTGACGAATGTTTTTAAGCTTATCAATAGTTAATGATGAAATTAATAATTCGTGCCAAGTTCGTGGGTGTATTTAAGCTTAGTTTGCTAATTTAAGGAGTGTTTTTAAGTTTATAAATAGTTTAGGAATAAAACTAATAATTCGTGTCAAGTTTAAAAATATTTTTAATATTTTTCTTAAAAACTTTAATTTTAATTATGCATTCTAAAATACCTAAAAAAAATAAAAATAAGAATAGTTGCGGATCCAGCACATACCGAAGGATGGATTCATCAACTGAGTGGGTCCCACTAATTGCTTGAGCCATTGTAAGCTTCTACAACCAACCAAACCAGTCAAGTGTTTATACGCTAGCAACTGAGCGGGTCCCACTAAGTGCTTTTTTTAAAACGGAAAGTGAAAAACTAACACAATTTTCATATTCTTTAATTACAAAATACTTAAAAGAAAAACATGAATTTATTTTTACAAATGATAATTCACATCATCAATATGAATTGTGATACATTAGCGAGAGTGTTTCATTGTTAATCAGACGTCTCAGATTCGAATCCTGAAAATAGAAAAAATCATATTAAAAATACTATTAAAAAAAAATCGTATTGAAAGCATTACCCCAAATGGATCTTACATTAGGCTATCCAGATTCCCATATTTGCTTTGTAACCCATTTCCAGCCTATTCTAGCTTATTACTGCTATATTATAAGTTAATTAACGTCGTTATTATTATTATTATTATTATTATTATTATTATTATTATTATTATTATTATTATTATTATTAATTCCCTCTTTATAATTATTATTCTTTAAGAAAGTGCCCAAACGTGTAGAATCTTCAAACTTTGCGTTGGAGAAAATTCAGGTAAGCTTTGTCTTAAACTCCCCTCTAAATCTTTGCTTACTCAAATACTCAAAACCTTCTAATCTGATATATGGGTTTCTCTATTTCTTCAATTCTTGGATTTTTCTTGCCATTTTTACTGATCAAGATTCAATTTTTAGTACTCTTTTCCAGCCCCCTTTCTTCGAATTCGTTGATTTTTTTTTGCTGTGGAGATGGATAGAAGTTTAGTTGCTGTGAATGCGTGTTTGTTTTTATATGTGAACAATTTCTAAACTTTATTGAAACTGTTTCTGTTATCAACTTTTTTTGTCTATCAAAGTGTGAAATGGACTGCTAGGATTTGAGATGCTTGTTGCTGGAATTTATGTGTTACTGGAACACAATGAGATCATACCCAAGTCTTGTAGTTGAATTTTTCCATCTTAGCAGGGACAATCCGAGCAATATAGTCTGAAAACACTTTAATTATGCGTGTATATACATTTCATGGAATTCATAAATAGCTTCAGATATAGTGTCTCAGGTGGCCTTTCCTGACTCTGAATGGTTTATGTGAAAACAGATGCAAATAATTTGTCTTGACATCCATATATGGAGAAGCAACAGCACATTACCATATTTACTACTGCAAGCATCCCATGGCTAACTGGAACTGCTGTCAATCCTCTGTTTCGTGCGGCCTATCTTGCAAAAGATGGTAGTATGAAGGTCACTTTGGTTGTTCCCTGGCTGCCGCTGATAGATCAGGAACACTTGTTTCCCAATAATATCACGTTTGATTCACACTTGGAGCAGGAAAAGTATGTCCGCCAATGGGTGGAAGAGAGGACTGGATTTGTGTCGAATTTCAGTATACGTTTTTATCCTGGAAAGGTAACTCAAAGTCTGAAATATGAATGAGAATCCATCTAGTATTTATTACACTGAAAACTCCATTCTCTTAGATTTGTGAGAGTGTAGCCATATGTCCGCCAATGGGTGGAAGAAAGGACTGGATTTGTGTCGAATTTCAGTATATGTTTTTATCCTGGAAAGGTAACTCAAAGTCTGAAATATGAATGAGAATCCGTCTCGTATTTATTAAACTGATTTGTGAGAGTGTAGCCAATCACATACTTCAATTGATGGAAAGTTTATTTTTCTGAAGCAAATATTGGTACCATGTAAATTGAACATTGCTATGCAATTGTTCATCAGTGGCTGTTGATGCTTTGGTTTGTTATGACAATTAGCCAAACAATTATACTTGCTTTTTGAAAGAAAAATTATGTGTTACGCTGTGCTACTTTTCCCTCTGTACAAGGATGGTTTATAGTGTGCCGAAGGGAAGCTGCTCTGCATGCATTTAGAATGTCATATATTTTCCCTATAAAGTTTGAATATCTGTCAAAATAGCAAATTTTGTCTTCAGTTCCTTAGTTTGGTTTAAAACAGTGAGAAATTCATTTCCTAAACAAGTTGCTCTCCAATTCCAACTATGGTTCATATATTTTTCACCGCTTCTTCATGGAATGGTAAACCTAAACTCTGCTTATAATCATATCTTAAGTGAAATAACAATTAGTTTCAGCACAAGAGAGGGATAACTTAGTTGTAAGGATCATCCAGCTCTCCAGCTCTCACTTTTGATCTACTTCATGAATTACTGTCATTTCATCAATGATTAGATTTTAATATGAACTCTTAGAAGGGCATTCCTCTCATGTTGAAAAATAGTTGGTGCAATTTATTTTAGTTTATTAATAATTGTATTTTCTGCAATTCATATGATTCTGGAGTGCTGTATCAGAAACAAAGTGTTGCATTCTATATTGCAGTTCTCTGTAGATAAAAGGAGCATTCTTGCTTTGGGCGATATTACAGTAATTATACCAGATGATGAAGCAGATATTGCAGTCCTTGAGGAGCCCGAGCATCTTACATGGTATCATCATGGGAAGAGATGGAAAGAAAAATTTCGCCTGGTTGTAGGAATTGTTCACACCAATTACTGGGAGATCGTCAGGAGAGAGAGGAACATATTGGTAGCACTCCTGATAAAGTACATTAATGGTTGGGTAGTTGATATATATTGCCACAAGGTATGACGCGAGTATGCGACTATTCTTTGGTTTTTATTTATTTGTTTTGAGGATATACTTGGGGGAGTTTTGGGGGGGGGGGGTTGGTATGAATTGCTCATAGCTAACCTTGGTTGAATGTTGCACTTTGACATTTGGCACTTTAATGTAGTGATGTTTCTTCTCTGTTTTGGTTAATCTTGTTTGAATTGCAGAAATATGCTTGGAAATTAATTTCCATTTCAAACGTGTCATGCGCCATATTAGAAAACTGTGCATGCAAATGATAATCACTTAGTTGGGCCGATTTGTCATACTATAATTATTAACAACGATCTTTTGTTATTTCCTTCTTTCTTTGGGGCAACATGGCTTCATTTAATGATGTAAAACCCATGATAGACCTTTTAAGCACTTCACACAACTTGTAATAACTTGCCTATGCATACTGCCCAGCATACTCCTATTGCTGGTAATTGATAAAACTATCTGTTGCTGATTAAAGAGAAAACCATGATCTTTTGGTATTTTACGTGTAACGCCTTGACCAATAGAAGTTGCTTGTATTAAATGGCAGGTCATTCGGCTATCTGCTGCAACCCAGGATCTACCGAGGTCTGTGGTCTGTAATGTGCATGGAGTTAATCCAAAGTTCCTTGATATTGGGTTGAAAACTAGAGAGAAACAGCAAAATGCTAACCAAGCTTTCAACAAAGGTGTCTACTACATTGGTAAGAAATTGTGGAACAAAGGGTACAAGGAACTACTTGATCTATTACGTGATCATCAAAAGGAACTTTCTGGATTTGAGATCGATTTGTATGGTAGTGGTGAGGATTCTGCTGAAATTGAGGTGGCAGCTAAGAAGTTGCAATTGACAGTTAGGGTTCATCCTGGACGTGATCATGCAGATCCGTTGTTTCATGAGTAAGTACCTGCAGAGCTATCCACTTTGTACTATTAATTGTAAACTGTTTGTCCACATTTGTGTTGTTACATATATATACACATTTGTTCTGTATGGGAAATATTCTCAGGGTGGGTGGGTACATATGCATCTGCTGTTCCTATAACCAATTTTATCATGCCTGATCCATTTTGCTGGCTGCAAAGGGAAGCGTACACACCCCATATGAGACGATGTGTGGACTGAGACCATTGAAATCTGGGCTTATGTTTTTGTTGATCCGGTTTTCCCTTTTCTGTCCCTCAGATAAATTAATGTTCTGCCATAAAATAAAGAAAATTTGGAAGAAGGATTAACAAATAGTCAAAAATTGGTATTGCGAGTTATTTTTTCTAGAAGCTGGATAGGCTATGGAATATTGTGTATGAAAGTGCTCTAATAGTCTTTGATTGCTAATCTTCTCTATCAAATCGTTCATGTCTTTGTCACAAAAGTTAGTTGAAACAGCAGGGACCTCTTTAACATAATGGAAGAAGATGATGATAGAACTTGTCGGTTGTTACCATCTAAGATGTAGGCTTCATGATTTTTATTATGCTAGTTTTAACTGATTTACTTTTTCCTTATCTTCACTTCCTTCATAGACAAAAGTAAAGTGTATCCCACAACAGAACTGCTGCAAACTCTACATTCTTATTTATACATTAATGATTCAGAAGCATCATGAAGTTTCCACATTAACAGCGCCTTTTAGAGCTAGCAAGAAGAGTAAAAATAGCAATCTTTTTCTAGAATTTGTTCCATTGACTCAACTAAAAATGAAAATTTTGCTAGTGCAAGATCCCTAATCTGGAAATTCAGAAAAGCTAAAGAATCTAAGAAAAAGGAAATTATCACCGCATCCAGTATCTTATTTCTCAAGTTAGTATTTCCTTGTTCTTCTAAGGTATTGATGAAAAAAGTTTAAAAAGCCTAAATTTGAGAGCCAACTAAGGAACCTCTCTATCTTGGCAAATTGCAGAATTAAGGCATAGTCATAAGCCCTGCCTCCTTGCATGTGTCTTTATCAAGGATGATGTACCTTTTTATTACTCTAAAGTTTTTGTTTCTTTTCTGTCGAAAAATATTTGGAAATGTTGAGTAAGACATAAATGTTTCTGTTCTCTCCCATTTGGGGTGAAGATTAGTTAGATTATTATTTTGTGTGACAGTTGGATATACATTAATGGTTTAGCGAGTCCATGGATACTTTTATCATCTTAAAGAACAATTTGGGCCTAACTTTGTAGCATAAGCACTCTCAAATGTTGGTTAAAACCTGCCTAGAACCTTCATCTCTTTTTTTGAGTTTTGGAAGATGACGTATTTCGGGACTTGGAAAAGTCTCTTTCAGACGGACTCATTCATAGGATAGAAATTCTTTCTGACAAATACGAACCATGCTTAAATCGATGGTCAATAGATTCTGTCCTGTTCATTCCTTTCATTGAATAATTTAATTTGTTGAACGTGTTTTAATAACAAAGTCTAGTACTTTTCATATCAGGGAGCTTAATATTTGCTTTCTTTTGGCATTTTCTGATTCTTTTTTCTTTTGGTTTTTAGTTATAAGGTGCTCCTTAATCCAAGTACCACAGATGTAGTTTGTACAACCTCGGCTGAAGCATTAGCTATGGGCAAGATAGTTGTATGCGCCAACCATCCGTCAAATGAATTCTTCATGCAGTTCCCAAATTGTCGAACATATGATGATGGTGAGGGATTTGTCAAAACTATACTCAAGGCATTGTCTGATGAGCCTGCCCCCTTGATTGATGCACAAAGGCATGCACTTTCTTGGGAAGCAGCAACCGAGCGCTTTCTGAAAGCAGCAGAGCTGGATCCTCTGCCAACAAAACATCAATCGACGACTACTATTTCAATGCCTTTTCTCTCTACATCACTGAACTTAACCAAAAAACTTGAGGATGCATCAGCATTAGTTCACTTTCTAGGGACTGGATTTCTGAGCTCACAACCTGATGAAGAGCAATGCAAAGAACTCGGCTTGAAAGTTCCTCCAAAGAAAACTGGATTTTCTTCTGGAAAATGGATCTAAGACTGAGTCCAGAGTCTGGCAAGGCAGATTATTTCGTCGTTATTGATCATAGTATTGCTTGGGAGTAACTTTTGTTGTTGTAATGAAGGGTTTAAGGTGTTGTATATTAAGTAGCTGATTCCTGGATTTGAGGCTCTGATGATTG
Organism: Solanum clarkiae; assembly: GCA_011800125.2. Lineage (NCBI taxonomy): Eukaryota > Viridiplantae > Streptophyta > Magnoliopsida > Solanales > Solanaceae > Solanum > Solanum clarkiae. Next base: position 27,073,491 of record JAABOM020000001.1, on the reverse strand, counting down.
ATATTATTAAGAAATGTTACTGTTGTACGTACTCTCTGGCTTTATCCAACTTTTATTTGGGAGATTGGACAAATCAAACCATCCTTGGTCCTATGATGTTTTCAATGTTAGATAATTCAATGTTTAAATATGAAAATTTTTCTTTGGAACTACAAAGTCCGAGTATGTTTTCATTAACTTGTTACTTGATTAAGACTGGCTAGATAAGGTCGAGTCTAGTCCCCTTGGTGAGGATTTCTTATTTATAACAAAATCTAGATACTCTATCTAGTGGTATAAATTCGACAAAAATGATAAAAACTATATTTTTCTTCATGTAATGATCAATAAAAGATTTACGAAACAAAATTGTTATGTTTTTCTTAAGGTGGATATTTTGTAACTATATAAAGTGATGAAAATGAAAATCTCTCTTTCTGGGATTAGTTACATAGAGTAGATATGAGTTACTACGCATTATTTTTCTATATTCCAAAAAAGAAAAATTATATAACTGATCAAACATTTAATATTAAATAACAAAACTCAATTACAGTTCCACAATATTACTTTTTATAGCTAACGTTCTAATAAATTTGGTCAGAAGATTTTGTGGGCCGTAACAATTTTTTTGTAAGACTCTTCATATTCCTATGGTATTTTCTCTCTCCCTGTATACACAAAATCTAATCATCTTTCCTTAAATGTTCTCTTATTTCATGTCCTACAATCTCTCAATATAGTTCATCATATCTACAGGCGATTGATTTTTATTTTTTCCTTTCAAACTCTCTCCAAAATGCATTTTCAATTTGATCATCAATTTTTGATGATTTTTTGAATTTTTGCTAAATTTTTTTATTTTTCCTTCCTTATACGAAATCCTTTTTACACTTGTTTTCGTCAATACAAAACACACATTATGGTCGAAGATTCTTCATCTACTAGAGGTATACATTTGCATGACAAAATTATGGAAGAATCGTCATCCTTTTTGCTGAGTATAATTTAAAAAATTAAGGATATTGCAGAGTCTCTTACAAAAGCTAGGACTAAGTGAGGAGGAAAAATCTAAGCTCTGAAATGATCCGATTTCACATAGAACGAATTCAAAGAAGAAGAGAAAAGCAAATGAAATTGCTTCCACCAATGGGGAACAAAAAAAAAATGTCCGATTCTGGAAAACATGACGAAAATGACATTGAAAAAAATGAGGTTTTTTTTAAAAATTTTTTTTGAGTTCGTATCTCATATCAGTGCAATATAGGTATAGATTTTATACCGATTTTATACATATTTGTTTTTTATATATAAATTATATAATTATATCGTAAATATATACCCAACCGATTTGTTACGATTTTATACATTTTTGTAGTTATAGTATACAATCTCACACAAAAGATTGTATAAGTATATACAATGTTATTTTATAGTATATATACACGTGTTTGCGTAGGTACTTTAATTACTTGAGTATATACAAATTGAATTTATACACGCATTCCATAAATTATACATTAAAGTACATGTTCAATTTTGTAGATTTATGCAGTACATGTCAAATTGTATAGTT
>JAABOM020000001.1:27061420-27071836 GCA_011800125.2 Solanum clarkiae | reverse complement strand
AATCGTTAACTAAAATAAAGCATCAAAAGATTTAACCTATTAAGATTAGTATTTTATACTAGCAAATAGGGATTGAGCTTGATAACAAGTTAATGCATAATAAGGAAACAACTTTAAGTTTCACTATCTTGATTAGGCAAATTAAAAAAAGGAAGTAATTTAGTTCCGTAAGAAATTTGGGTTCCAAAATCAAATTTATACTTTTGTTAGGTTCTTTAAGTTACGTTAGGTCAAATCTTGAAGTTCTTAAATATAATTACGAACCCAATATAGTATGTTGTTTTCAAGCTTCCCATTTTTTCATAATTTTGAATTCTTTCCAACTCCAGCATGACCTCTTTATTATTTGTTTTTACCCAACATTTGTTTTCTCTACTTGCATTTTTTTCATTTTGAAATTCATATTTCAATTTATTTAAAATATCTCATAATTGATCTAAGTAACTCATGACTTGAAAATTGTCCTAAAAAGTCATTTCAATTCTATGATGAATCCTTTTTCTATAGCTTCATAAAATTTAAATTGAATCAATGAATCACCAAACTATTACAAATCAACATTATAAACTATGAAATCAACGACGATGGTGACAAAGAAAATGGTGTTTGGAATATGTCACGGCTTCTTTTGCAACTTGTTACACCACAATGATGGAATTCTATTATTGGCGAGAGTTTGTCTAAATGCATTTTTAAAGAGAAAAAAAAAAAAAAGATTCAACTAAATAGGGCATTGGATTTTAAGACAGTATAAATTGCAAAGCTAACATAGCTTGAATTTTGATAAATTTAACACCTCTGGTTCTTCTATATGAACAAAAAGACAAAACTCTTCCTTTCTTACCGTTCCAAATTGAATCATCTATTTTTTCATCCACGTGTCATTTAATTAGAATGCCAATTTTTGTATTCTAGTTCAAATTTTGTCTGGGTGCAGTGTGCTGGCCTCAAAAAAATTGTATGCACTTGGATTACACGTCTTACTGTATTCACTGCTCGAAGTTATTGTTACCCTACAGTAAACAAATGAATAGCCCAACCACAATAAGACGTGTTAACTTTAAGTAAAGGCATCTTGTGAGGTCAAGAGGAGATGGCCAAGTAGGGATGGTTTAGTTCAAGGGATAAGATATACGGAGTAATAATTCTGGATAAAATGTGGGATTACTTAATCATTTGTTTGGTAGAATTAGACATTTGTAAGTTATTAGGATGCTCATATTTTCCAAGCACAAGCAAAGTATAGAGGAGCTTATTCATCATTACCCTCGTAAATGTATTTATTTTTAGGCTATTGGTAAAAAGTAAGGAGAGCTAAGAGTGTCATCCACTCTGACATACAGTTTTCAACAGTCTGTTCCTATACAAATGTCTACAGACAGAAGGGGTAGAACACCACCTGTATCACATGTAGCGATCATCAAGACATGATTCCATCGGAAGTATGTACCTAATAATATCCAAATTTTGGCTAATAATCAATTTAAGTTTGTAACTATGTACACGTACAATCAGGACGCAGACCTGCCCAAAAAACAAATATATGGTCCGCTGGCCTGTCATAAACTTTGTTTTAGCTTACTTGAGATTGCATAAGATACTCAAGAGTTGGGCCTTTAGTTTGCACCAAACTCTTGATTCCACCTTTCAAGCTCCTCCCACTTGCTCTTTTGCAGGCTAGGCCTAATCACTGTCATGGCCTTCTGGAAATCTCCATATCTTAAACCCCTCACCTGCAAAATCAGAATACCAATTCTGGATGAGTCAATACCCACAATGTTATTCTTCGATTAAGGTTGGTACGCAAACTAACTTGCTTCGGAGTGTTGGTCATTATACTTGGTGGCCAGCATTATCAAAGAGATAAAAATTTCAACCCTCAGAGATAGAACCAGACAAATTATAGAATTATGAAACAAACTTAGAGCTCTAAAAATGCTATTTCCAAATTGTCTTAATTCTCCTCTTGTTGAGCTTTTAAGATATTCTGCTATCCCATTTCGGATGGTGCATCCAAAGGTGTACAACAAACTCAAACTGATATATAAGACAAATGACATCAACCTCAGGTTTGTCAAGGGAACTATTAGGATTATGATCCGGTATCTGACAAGGTTGACTGAGCAAGTGTTCAAATTTCGAACGAATTTAATTCTTGACAATAATTTAATCTGTATAAACTTCAGTAGAAAGAGTCAAAACATTTTGAGATAGCCCAAAATGAGAAGTGAGTCCAATAAATTGGGACAGGGATGGAGTACCTAAATGAGCATGGGAAGAGTAGTCTTCAGGTTTCAACTTCATAGAAGAATACAAAGACATCTTTGGAGCAGTATTTCAACTACTCTTGGAATTATGCTTTTTATTGCATGTGGAATCATTAAAGTATACTGGCAAACAAATTCAAGAGGGTAGCACTGTAAACCCTAGAAGAGAGTTACCACCTGATTTGCCTTGACCGAGAGAATGTTAGCACCAAGCTCTCTGATTGGCATCATTGCAGCCTCCTCGCATAAGGCTTGAAGATCACTTCCAGAATACCCTGTGGAAAAATATATTTCAAATGAGCTTCCCATGAGAACAAGATATCTTGATAAAGGTTCTTACGAATCAGATGTTCTGTTAATAAAATATCTAATGGCAAAATCTTTAGCACTATTTACCTTCTGTATCTCTGACTAATCGTTCTAGATCTCCATCTATCATCCAGTAAACAAAAGTGAATCAGATTACATTGCAACAGCAGGCAATTAAACTGACTCAGCTTAATATTTAACAAAATAAAAAGAAATGGTCTCTCCAAATACAATCAGAAGTCCTTCAAATGATTAAATTTGATCCTCAGTCATCCCCATAAAGATTGTATAAGAAAAAAAGATCGAGCATAAAACAAGAGAGCAGGATTATCAGTAAGCTTAAAAAAGATAACTCCATAAGTAATGCACATTAAACTTACTGATAACACAATATAAGTAGAGGACAAACTTGTGTCATAGAAATGAAGAACAGAAGTGAAGCATTTTCTTTTCTAGATAACTTATTAAGAGATGCTTGATATGCTTTCAGATAAAGAAGAATATTGGGAAATGGCCTCGAGTCTTCCCACTGAAAAATGGATGTGAACAGAAGACACCTACCCCCCCCCCCCCCCAAAAAAAAAAAAAAAAAGGAGGGGCAGGGGAGGTGTGGTTAGCCTTAGGCCAGCAGTGAGTACACAAGATTTTTGTAGAAGTCGGGAAAGCTTAGCCAAAAGAGCTCTAGCTTGCAACTATTTTACCTTTTTTCTCAAAAGCAAGGGGTTGTTTGGATAGGCTACTGTTAAGTTACTTAAAAACCAAAAGTCAAAAAGTAGGTACCTACCTACTTTCGGCTTTTAGCTTTTTTATACACTTTTTAAGGCTAAACAAAGGTGCTTAAAAGCACTTTATATCTTTGCCACACACCTCTAAGAATTAAAAAGTGCCTAAGTCAAAAGCACCTAAAAAGAAGCCAATCCAAATACCCACAAAATAAAGACATGCTCACTCATAATAGACTTTTGCAGAGCTCATATGGAAGGAAAAGAAAAGGAGAGGAGGATGTGGAGAGGGGGGGGGGGGACCTGCACATCATCATGCATGTATTTAGCTGTTATTCATAGTATACATGTATACATCTCATATTGCTGATTGGTCTTGGTAACTGTAACTTCAGGAAAAGACAAGTACATAGATCTCAACATCAACTGACTTCATTAAAATCTTTTGAGGGGGGGAGGGGAGTGTTGCAAAATATTAGAACTCCTCATTTTAAATGGGAACTCTACTTATCGTCTGTATAAACAGACTGTATTAGCCAACAACAACAAACTAATAGTGTGTCTAGTTTTCAAATGTAATCTCACCAGGCAAAGAAAAAGCTTTTCCCTTTAGTCTGTGTTTCAGAAGTTGTCTTCTAACACTAGGATCAGGTAGAGGTATATATATTCTTTTCACCTGTTCCAAACAGTAACAAGCACGTTAAGAAGAAAACAGCCCTACAGATTTCTTTAGATTTTTTTAAAATAAAGGTAACAGTCAATCTATATATCCACAGGTATACGACATCAAAAAATGCAGTCTCCCTTCGACAGTGTTGTAGTTACATATGATCCTATACTTTGCAAGACTACAACCAGTCTATAGCTCAATGTTTTTTGATTGACCTATCACTACCTGTTTACACCAAAAATAAGACATAGCTAAACAATTTAACTTAAATTTCTGAATGTTGATCTGCTTCTCCTCAACCCTCTGATTTCTCTCCTTCCATACCGTCCACCAAATGATGGCTGGGACCATCTTCGATCTCTATTCTTTACTTATAGTTACCTCTATTCCTTTCTTTAGTTTTTAAAGAACAATTCACATTGTTCCCAAGAAATTAGAAATATACTCTCCAGTAACATACCAATTAAGCTTCTGTAATCAGAGACAAGGAAAGGAAACTACTCTTTTAATAAGGGACAACTTGTGAAGCAATTTGCAATTTAGTAACTCTACTAGTTTACATTCTTCTTATTATAAGCTGCTGCTCAATTTCAGGTCATTTCACTAAGTTTCTAGAGTCCAGAGTCCAAATTTGGATTTCCAAATAAGAGGCTGCAAGGATATCAAAGTGAGAACTGATAATGTTAATTTTTTTTTTCTTTTATCAAGTATAGTTGTATATCCATTATATTCATATCCATCCACTTGTGTCAGTATTATTTACTTTACCTATCAGACCCAAGGAAAAAAAAACATGTTTAGGCAAGCCAATGATGAAACCATAACTATGTTCTCAGAGACAAATCGCATTCTGATCAAGTGACAGCACTTACCAATCTCCTTAGAACAGCATCATCCAACTCTTGTGGCTTATTTGTTGCACCTGCATTCGCATAGGCAGACAGCTCAGACACAGTAGCTAGAGATCCAAGGACCAAGAAGGTCAACTTCTGTCGACTGATAACATTGCTCAAGAATCATGAAAATCTATAATTCTCAAATTTCCATGGGCAGGAGGGGTTTAGTTTTTAAAAAGGAATTGGTTAGTAATGGGAATTTCAGAGGGCCCCTCTAGAAGTCAAGTCACTGCATCAGAAGCAGTTTGACATTTTAAATCCTAGCATACCAGAGTTTCAGACTAGAAAAGGTTTGGAAAAAAAAATGGCCTTCCCTTGATGTATGTGAAATACCAAAGCTTCACATCTTTGTAATGTCAAGCGAAAGCATGGTCTCTTAAAAACACTAGGTCATCAGGTTCTTCATGTTTTCTGATAGTTTGCAATAAGCTGCCAACAGATCTTGGTTACATAAATTATGTTCTTACATGTTTTAGGTCATTACATTCTTTTTTATCTTCTTCTGATAGTCTATCATTATAGACAGTAATATCCTCAGACAGTTCTCAATTTCGCGTGGAACTTTCAGGGCGCCACCATACAACTTTGCAATTTTGTGGCATTTCCTTTATATGTTAACTTGTACGCATTAACTTGCTCGGAGATTAATGGAAGAGATGTCATAAATGACACTTGAAGAAAATGATCCTTTTGACAGATGATTACATCCAGAAACATTAAGCCATGAGCGCCAAATTAGCAGGAACAGTTATCTGAGAGAGACACCATAACTAAGATAATAGTTCAGAAACAGCATAAAGCTTACCAATTACAATTACCAGGCCATCAGAATTTGATGTCACTCCATCAAACTGAACTAGAAACTCTGACTTCAACCTTCTGCTTGCTTCATTCTCATTGGTAGTCCTAGTTGACATAATACTATCTATCTGTTAACCACAAAGATAGCCTGAAAGTAAGGTTTGCTACCAATAAGTGGCGGGTGCACCATTTAGATGTGTTTAAAAATGAAAGACCCGCCTAGTGACAGATATGTACTTTTAAGCAGCAAAGTCTAAAAGAAAAATACTGATTTTTTTTTCTTTTGGACAAGAGAAGAGAAAAACATGCAAGCTGTTTTGAATAGAGTACAAGAATCACAAGAAGCTTCATACACAGAACAAAAACAGACAAATTACACAAATATCAAGGATGAGAGTACGAATGCCAAAAAGTTTGAGATAATCTATAATGAGAGCAAGAACACCAAAAAGTTTGAGATAATCTATAATGAGAGTAAGAATGCCAAAAAGTTTGAGATAATCATCTATACATAGTTGATTACTTTCCAAAATTGTATAGAAAATATTGCAAATCCTACAGAGATCTATCCAAGACTTGACCAAGAAAGCTTCACTCCTGATAGATGTGCCAAGTTCATTTGACTTTGGAAACCGGCAACAAAAATTGATGACACACAGTTTGTCAGCTAATTCAGAATTATTACAATCCAGGAGTAGTTTCTGTAACACCTTGGAAGTCTCTGATACGGGCAGAACTTTAATTCATCAGCAAACATGATATTGGTTATCAGTAAGCCATTAGCTAATTTCAAAGGCATTGAAGCATGTCAAGACAGAAGGTGCACTTATCCAGCTCATGGAAGAAATCTTGCAGAAGTTTGAGGTGGAATGGCAGGTGGAGCTACTACTCCTTCAGTGTTTGATTCTATTTTCTATAGGCTTATAAGGAGTGCGCATGCGATGGTAAGAACATCCACCATGTGACCAAGAGGTCACGCTTTCAAAATCTTTGAAATAGCCTCTTGCAAAAAATGCAATCTAAGGTTGCTTACAAGTCAACAGAACCAATGTCGTACGGCCTGTCTTAGACCCTGTGCAAGAAGGAGCTTAGTTCGAAAAGCTGCCCTTTTTTCTTTGTAAAGGGGAGTTGGAGATGGTCCAGGCTTCACTTTTGTCTGGACGAAGCAATTTCCACTACTATCACTCTTTTACCTTTTTCTATTTAACTTGCCCCCAACCCACCAAAGAAAGTCCACCATTGATGGAAAAGAGCTAAGTTTCTAATATCTTTATACATTTAACAGATATTAGTCACAAGCTTATTCCTTTTTCTTCTTTTATCTCCTTTTTTGCTAAAGTAGTTGTAGAAACGAAGAATTAAATTTGAGTCACTCTCCTGTTTACTAATCAGATACAGATGAAATAGTTTTTTCTCCTTTTTAGATTTAGAGAAGTCAGCACCCAGCTCGATGAATCTGAAGCAGCAGATCTGCAATACTTGGTCCTTTTTTCTTCTTTCTCAGATTAAAGAGAGGGGAAAGAAGAAGCAAATAGCATTTGATCATTTTATTCAGGAGATTTCAATGAAAGGTAAAATGAGGTAAGTGTGAAGAGTCAACTATTGCCCTACTTTTATTATTTCTTAGAAGAATGGCCCCAATATAAGAGAAGATAATTGATTAGGACTCTAATTTTTTTGTGTTGATTCAATGAAAGCCTAATGGGGAAAACAGTGAATTAAGTAATATTACCCAAGGCATCAACTGACATAGTAATTTCTGATAAGTCTCACCTCATCCATGAAAATTACGGATGGCTGCCTGGAAATAGCAACCATGAAAAGTGTCTTGACAAGCTTTTCACCCTCACCGACCTGTCATAATGTGAAGTTCAGTATATCAAAATGGTATAAAATAAAGTCAATCAAAAGGCACAAACGAAAGAGACACACACCCACTTTGATGTTAACGAAGAAGCAGACACATTGAAAAATGTTGCCTGCGATTCTGATGCTACTGCTTTGGCAAGCATGGTTTTTCCAGTACCTGGTGGGCCAAAAAGAAGTAGACCTGCAATACAATAACATTAACTTTGTCGGAAAAGAAGTTCTTGGGTTCCTTATGATGTTATTCGTGCATAGAAGCAATACCTCTAGCAGGCTTTCTTAAGCCAGTGAAGAGGTCCTTTCTTTTGGTTGGTAGAATTACCATCTCTAAAAGAGCTTGCTTTGCCTTTTCAAGGCCCGCTGCAGGAAAACCAAATTCATGATTAAAATATTTAACAAATCATTACATAGGGGGTAGGAAGCAGTTGGAGAGGATAAAACTTTGGCCTCTCACCAATATCTTCCCATTTAACAGACGGGCTTCTATCCACAATTACAGAATTTATCATGTCCACCAACTTTGGATCATGGCCATTAGCAGTGGAAGACTCCTGTGAAGGTTTATGGCTTGATATGCTATTACTCGGAACACTCGTAACAGAGTTGACTTTCCTTGAACCAGGTGCAGATAGAGATGCTCCTTTTCGAGCAGACGATCTTGATTGTGAAACAGACACTTTTTGGGTCGGTGATGCTGACTGCTGGGGAGAACATGCCAAAACCCATTATGATCACATAATACTTAACCCATTTCGCAACTTAAATCCCAGAAATCCACAATATCTCCAACTCTGGCTTCATTCAAAAGTACACCCCAGTGGGAGTAGGGGTACCATGAAACTAACCAGCCTGGTGACCAATGTCTTGCTCAGCTCATAAAACTTTGTGTGATAACATAATTTCATTTCAAAAGGATTTGACGGCCATGTTAAAAGTTTACCAAATGCCTCATAATAAACTTCCTTTTCTAATCTTGTCCCTGGGACTTTAAGTATTCTCTGTTGAATAAAACTTAGAAGAACCCTTCATAGCTAAAGTAATTGAGCTATACTCAAGCCTTCTAATCAAGTTTTCCCTAGCTCTATCTATGGTCAAATTGCATTCAAACCAAACAAACTTGTTAAAGGTTGAGCTTGGCTTGTTTAGAACCCCTATGTAAGAGTCTTTTAGTTCCTTCCAAGTGACAAATTAAGAGAATTATCCTTTTCACATTGATAAGGTAATAAATTTAGTTAAAGGGAAAAAAATGTGCCCGTTCACAAGTAGACTTAAAATAGAAAAACTAATCAAAACACATGTTTTTCTACGAAAGAAAGCAGTCATCTCATCTATATAAATAGGAACCTCATGGGTGCACCAAAAGGAAACAAGGTACAAGAGCTCATTCCTCAAGCATACAAAGTCTTTATCTACTCCCTCAATATCTCTCCTATTCCTCTCTCTCCACATGATCTACATAAGTGCAAGTGGAGAAACATATCACGCCCAACATCTTCTCTTGTGTCTTCTAATGACCCGGGTAAACATGGTTCTTTCACAATGCCCGGCATGTGAATAGATAATTACATTACTTTTATTAACAAAATAAATTACTAGGACAATGTAACTAAGGAACTGGATATAGAAATGACAGCAGGCAGATACATCAAAGAGAAGAACCACTTTGAGAAACAACATTACTCCACATTAGCACCAAGAGCTCGTGCTGAAGTTATAAAATTAAAAACGGAGAAGTAGAGTTATTATGATGAGCCATGAGGATAAGATAGGAAAGAGAAGTGCATTCCATTGGATGGAAAAGATGTATTTGTTTTCTTAAAATGAACATCTGAAATTATCTACTCAACAGGACAACCTTACACTTCACACAGCAGTTCATACCTTGACTGAAGATGTGCCACCTGAAATAGGAGTATGGCAGAGGGAATTAAGAACGGAACTCATTTATTCTCACTGCTGACTAAGATATGATTAGAAACTCAATGCAGGAAAGATTAAGATTTTTAAACCTGCTCGTCGACTTAGAGTCTGAAGCCTGTCTGAAACTTGAGACTGCCATTTTGATATTTTTTGACGATATGATTTCACCTTCTCATGTTCACTGTTTAAAAACCACAAGAGGAGAGCTGTGGCTGAATTACTCCATAATCCACCAGACGGCCAAGAAAATCACATTTAACAGAAAAGAATGATTTATTTCCTCATAGTACTTTAATCATAAGGGTTTCTATTCATTTTAGGAGGTATAGTGAAGGAAACCAACCCATTTTCCATCTACATACCTAGCCAACACTCAACTTCAAAAATAATTTTTTAAAAAAAAATCGCATGAAAGATCAAAGGAACTCTTATACAGAAAGAAAAAGAGACTGCCAATTGTTTAAGGCACAAGAATCCAGTCTACACTGACGGAACTGCAGGATCTTGGTGTTCAATGAATTAGCATTCTGTACAGGTGTATGATGTTCAGCAGCACACAAGTAGAAGAAACAATATTGAAAGAAAATTCAGAAATTATAACTATCTACATAAAACTCATATTAAGAAGGGTACAAGCAATGTTAGTTTGAGAGAAAGAAAGATGCCAACTAATATAAGAAACAGACGGACCATGGTTCACCAGGTTAGCCGTGATGCAAAACCATATAGTAGTTAGAAAATATAGTTTTGCAGATGCAATAATGTCTCCATTTTGCTGCACTGAAGTGTAATAGCTAAAACGCGACATGACAATCAAAAGTCAAAAGCTATATTTAGATATTTAAATAGAATTCTATCAATCTCGGATGGAGCCAAATATTGACTATTTTTTGGCTTTGGAGTATGATGGAATAAAGCAAATGGCTCTTTAAACTGTCTGCGCTTCTTTCATTTGTGAAGTAGCA
>JAABOM020000001.1:27049866-27061320 GCA_011800125.2 Solanum clarkiae | reverse complement strand
GGCTGCGTACATCCGACCCCCCCACCCCGCAATGAGCGGGAGCCTTTTGAGGCACTGGGGTATGTTGTTGTTGTTGTCTATAGGTAAAAGAGATTGCACTTCATTTCTTCTTCAGAAGGCCCAGCCCAACCAAATTATTAGTCAAATACACCTCGATCCCAAACTAGTCGGGGTTGACTATATAATATTCTATATCCATTCCACTCAATCACTGGGCATTAGATTATTTTATCTTCCCTAACACCAGCACTTAAGCAAATTAACCTGTACTCATTCAACTTCAACATGCTTAAGCAGACAATTAGCTAAGGTTGATTGTACCTCCTGCTCTCGCCACGTACCATATTAAATACATATTTCTAGAAAGTCCTCACTCACTGTCATAAAGAGAAAAGCTTCTGCAGTAGACTCTGCAGCATCTGATTTAAATTTTGGGAATTGACTGCGTTAAATTCCCAGCCTTTCATTTAAATAGTGTATCATTAAGCCTCTAATAACTCTAATCAAACAATAACATACGTAAATACAGCAAAAGATCTAAACTTGATTGAAATAGGAGGAAAATCTAAATACCTAGAAGTTATATAGGAAGGAACCGGAGTAGAAATGCCTTCAGCGAGTATATTTTGAGCATTTTGGTAATGTGAAATTGCATCATCAGCCAAGCCCCATTCTTCAGCTCTAACGGCCTTGGCGATCTCTTCTTTGGCCAATTCGAAGTAGCCTTTTAGCTTATACGCCGTCCTTTCGTTCCCGGTGGCAACGCCATCCATCGTCCGCTCGCCGGAGTTCTGCTGAGGATCGTTGAGAGACGAAGGCGATGATGGAGTATCGGAGAAGATCGAGCTTAGGGTTTCTGCCAGGTCTTTGAGAAAACTCATTTGGGAGAAATTTGTATTTGTGGAGAGTCAGAGAAATTTAGCATCTTAAGGTCCTGTTTGGTATGAGGTAAATTTGATCTTCAAGAGAATGTGTTTAATGAATTTTAAAGGATGATTAATGGGGAAATATACTATTCGTAGCTTGAAACTCAAGTCACTTCTCCACAATTCTTCCCACTTTATTTTACTTGTAATTGATAACTTACTGGTTAGAACTTACAACACTTCATTTTTAGTTTGGAAAGAGAAATATTATATTGTTACTTCTTTATAAGTATTAGATAATTAATAATTAATTAATATTAGTTAAAACGAAAAAAATATTAAGTTGCATGGATTTAGATCAATTAATATGATATTAAATAATCTTCGATCAATGATTTCACACCAGGAAAAGTCTTTAAAGATGTTTGAACTTTTAGTGATAATTCTTTCCAAAGAACAAAAGCAAAACAAATTCTTACAAAGCAAACCCAAGAAACTCTACTAAACATCCAAATATCATCTAAAATTTTAGATATTATTTCAGAAAGTGAAAAAAAAAAACTAAATCTTAGAAAGAACCAAAAGAAAAAATATGGAGCTTCCAATTGCTCTTGTTCTCTCTATCGCAGCTTCTTGTTTTTATTTTTATTTTTCATCTTTCATTTTTATTAGGTGACTATAAAATTTCTATGTGGTCCATAAGAAAAAATCACCAAGTCATGTGTTATGATTTGTCTTGAATTTGCTATTTTATGTGAATTTTATTATAATGATATTTAATTTCGAAAGAATTTTCTCGTGAAAAAAGATTCTTCCATAGGATCTTTTTATATCATACAACAACACAAATATTATCATTCACAATGTAGTTCGTTGAGGCTAAAGAGCCTTGTTTAGGTGATGTTATTGTCTCCATAGTTTTTATCCTTTATTCATAGAGTATTAGTTTTTCAGTGATCCAAATATACTAAGTTTTATGCCCCTTTTAGGATTTTCCTTTTATTGTTCTACTTATTGCCCTCAAATGTTTGCAATTGTTAGCTTCCACATGATTTCTATCCCAACATTATTTTCATTCTTGTTGAGTAATTGTGTAAGTTAAATTAGTGCCCATAGGCATAGAAATTAAGGATGGTGATTGCTGGTGTGAGGACAAATAGTATTGTATTTTTTGTATGATACTTAGGGGCCCAAACCTATAATGGTACTGTATAATTATATCATATTCCATGGGTATAGTGACAGGTTCTTTTTGTTTATTCTGCAAGTTCCTGTCAATTCATTTACAATATGATTTGTGAACAATTTTCTTGATTTAACTTTGCATTTATGTTAAATAGTACATAGAGATGGTTGTCATCTCTCCAACTGTACAACATCTGAAAAAAAGAAATGGATATTCTCTATACCATCTTCACCTCTATAGCTTTTCTTTTGGTCATTTCTGTGACTCCTATATTAGTTTTAATAGTAAGGATCTATGCCGGCAAGTCAATCAGAAACCCCAAATATGCACCAGTGGTGGGAACTGTGTTCCATCAGCTCTTATACTTCAACAGAATCTATGATTATCAAACAGAATTGGCTGAAAAGACCCCTACTTTCCGGTTACTGGCGCCAGAGGAGAGTGAAATTTATACCACTGATTCAAGAAATGTTGAGCACATTCTTAGGACCAACTTTGGCAAGTACTCCAAAGGCAAGCGAAATCAAGAGATCATAATGGATTTGTTTGGCGAAGGGATTTTCGCCGTGGATGGTGAGAAATGGAGGCAACAGAGGAAGCTTGCAAGTTTTGAGTTCTCAGCTAGAGTATTGAGAAATTTTAGCTGCAAAGTTTTCAGAAAAGGAGCAACCAAATTGGTCAGCAAGGTTTTTGAGTTCTCTACTGCCAACCAAATTTTTGATATGCAAGTAAGTCATTGAAGAACTTGATGAATTTCAGGATTATATCACTAGCCAATTTTTATCACTAAAATATGCTACCACGTCGGTAGGAACTGCTAATGAGATGCTCCCTGGAATCAATATTCAAAGTTGGCTTTGGAGTTGATCTGAACTGCCTGGATGAATCAAGGGGAGGTGATAACAAATTCATCAAGGCCTTTGATGATGCAAATGCATTGTCATATTGGCGTTATGTTGATCCATTCTGGAAGCTTAAGAGATACTTCAACCTCGGCTCTGAATTTCTCCTGAAAAAGAACATCGAATTCATCTGCGAATTTGTTGATGAATTGATTAGAACAAGGCGCAAACAGCTAGAAACGAAACAAGATTCTGTAAGTTTTATAGTTATTGGAATGTTTGGAAAGCTAGAAATGAAGCCTTTCCATCTTCTAAAGCTATTTTGGGATCTCTTTTGAGTCTCAACATAATTATTAACCTTTTATTCTGTTGTGCAAGATGGATAAGGAGGACATACTCTCGAGGTTTCTGGTAGAGAGCAAGAAGGATCCAGAGAAAATGACCGATCGGTATCTCAGAGATATTATACTGAATTTCATACTTGCTGGCAAAGATAGTACTGCTAATACTCTTTCATGGTTTTTCTATGTGCTTTGCAAGAACCCCTTGATCCAAGTAAAGATTGTTGAGGAAATAAGAGAAGTTTTTGGTAATAACATGAAGGATAATGGAAATGTGGATGATTTTGTAGCAAGTATTACAGAAGAAGTCCTCGAGAAAATGCATTATCTTCATGCAACATTGACAGAGACCTTGAGGCTATACCCTGCTGTCCCAGTGGTACTACTTCCATCCATGAAACTACAACAATGGATAACCAAAACCAAAAAAAGTCTATCATCTCTACTCTTTTGTATCTATCTGTGACTGTATCTCATACACAACATGTTATTTGTTGATTTTCAGGATGGCAGGTGTGCGGATGCAGATGATGTTCTTCCTGATGGCTTTCACATCAGGAAAGGAGATGGGGTTTATTATATGTCCTACTCAATGGGGAGAATGCATTACATTTGGGGGAATGATGCTGAGGATTTCCGACCAGAAAGATGGTTGAAAGATGGGATTTTCCAGCCAGAGTCACCATTCAAATTCATCGCATTTCATGTAAGAGTACGATTTAATATATTATTATATCTTCATACTTAGCATCTCCCGAATTGATATACGTGATCATTGAGGCTATGTAGTTGCTGTTAAGTACAGTCTGCGTTAGAGTGAGTTAGAGTCCCACGTTGGTTGGGAAATAGACTTGTGGTCTGCACATATGGGCTTGGGCAAATACTCCCCTCATGAGCTAACTTTTGGAGTTAAGTTAGATCCAAGTGTCATATCTTTACGTGAAGGGGGTGTTAAGAGTGGGATAAAGTCATTATTGGTTGGGGCATGAACCAGTGGTCTCCTTCTAATGACTTGGGCAATCCTCACCTCAGGAGCTAGCTTTTGTGGTTGAGTTACCTCCAAGTGCCATATCGTTACAGTTCGAAAAATAGGAGATTATGCTCAAAGATGTCAAATTTTAGCAGAGTGCTGGTCAAGATCTCACCAAGCGATTTTGATGCTTATGTTAGTCTGTAACTGCGAAGATAGTAGTTTACTTTGGTCTAAAGAATTTATATATCCTTTTGGCCTGTATTGCATGTAATCTGTAATTGGGATTCCAATGCCATAAGGAATACTGCTAAATCTTCATTGACACGGGCTGCATCGTATTAATTTTTCTCTAATTCATTGGTCTACTAAATTTGCAGGCTGGTCCAAGATTATGTCTAGGCAAAGATTTTGCTTATCGGCAAATGAAGATATTATCAATAGCTCTTCTGCATTTCTTCAGGTTCAAATTATCCGATGACACAAAAGAAGTAACTTATAGAACCATGTTTACACTCCACATCAAAGAAGGGCTTCAGATTGATGGAGTTCCAAGAAGGGGATTAGTAGAAGCATGAAATACAGAAAGGCACTTTCAGATTTCAATGTACAAAATGCCATCTTTAAAGCTAATCTACTGATGTAATGACTATCCATTCCACCATATGAAATATAAGTTCAACTTTGTGACAAGAAAGTGGATGTAAATATTTCATCATGTTCTTGATTTCGTCTTAAAAGTAAGGAATGACTTCATATTAGCGAGACGTTGCTCTCAGATTTCCATATCTATAACCTGCTTTTGTTAGTGAACTTGAATAACAAATTAAAAAGTACAAGTTGAAATCATAACAAACTACCAAGTCCAATTTGATGCTCCTTTTACTTGTTACTGAAACATATAACACACATAATGTTAAGAACTTTTGATATTATTGAGACCACAAAATTTGATCAACTAGATCAGATTATGCCCTATTAAGATAGTCACGAGGCTGATCTTGAGCCTCCATCTAAGCATGAATACCTAGGATGAACAAACATGGCATAGAAAAATTGAAGTGCATCAGTTGCCTAACTCACAAGTCACGGGGGACTAATATCAGCTTCAGACTTCTACTCACGAGATTTTTCGAAGGAAAAAGACAAAGGAAGTAGGAGAGAGAGAGAGAGAGGAAGAGCTTGCCTAAAACTTAACAATAGAACCAAGAATTGAGTAGAAGTTTTTGATGATACATAGAAAAATGTAATTGAATCTGCATGCACCCCTAATTTGCAGTTCTCTATCAATCGATTAACTGTGCCTCAATACTTAAATGTTACCCTGAGAAAAGTCTACAACAGAATACCTTTTTAACGACTATGCATGGTTCTTGATTAGTTTATGTATATTCTTGTTAATCAGGTACATTATAGTAATCAATAAAGCATAGAGCTTACAAGTGTATGCCAATTGATGAGGTGAGGACAAACAAGTCAAACAGGAGAGAAATTTGCAGGCAGGATAGGGACATGTTTTTTTCTTTATTCTGTAAGTTTCTTTTATTTCATTTTCTATAATGTGACTAGCAGGAATATTTCCAAGTCGAACTAAAAAGGAATCCAAAATAACAGTTCCCTCCAAAAACTGTTTGATAAACCTACTAAGAATAGAAAGGATTTGAATCTTGTTGGTATTATCCTCTCTAGTATCTATAGATTTTTCAGTACTACAAGGCTGAGTTTTATACTCTATTCGGCAAGAGACCTGTTCAGATCCTAAGGCAGGTTAACGAATATTTAGACTTGTCTTTGCCTATGTGCGTATATATATATAGATGGTTGTCACCTCTCCACTATAGAAAAAAAAAATGGATGTCCACTATACCATCTTGACTTGTATAGGAACTCTATGCGTCATTTCTTTCACTTCCTTCTTAGTTTTAATACTAAGGACCTATGCTGGCAAGTCAATCAGAAACCCCAAATCTGTACCAGTGGTAGGAACTGTGTTTCACCAACTCCTCTACTTCAAAAGACTTTATGATTATCAAACAGAAGTCGCCAAGAAACTTCCTACCTCCCGACTTCTAGCTCCAGACCACAGTTTAATATGCACAGCTGATTCAAGAAATATTGAACACATTCTTAAGACAAAGTTTGACAAGTATTCTAAAGGCAAGCATAATCAAGAGATAATAATGGATTTGTTTGGAAAAGGGATTTTTGCAGTGGATGGTGAGAAATGGAAGCAGCAGAGAAAGCTTGCATGCCTGGAGTTCTCAGCCAGGGTCTTGAGAGACTTTAGCTGTGCAGTTTTCAGAAAAAGAGCGGCCAAATTGGTCAGAAAGGTTTTTCAGTTCTATATCTCCAACCAAGTTTTTGATATGCAAGTAAGTCATTGATCAACTCTTTTAGCACTTTCCCGGAAAGACCCTAAACAACTTAAATACTATTTGTATTATTTGAATAGTCAGTTGTGTTCACAAAACTATGTATGCCACTACACTTGTAGGAACTTCTAATGAGATGTTCCCTGGATTCAATATTCAAAGTTGGCTTTGGAGTTGATCTGAACTGCCTGGATGGATCAGGAGGAGATGATAACAATTTCATCAAGGCCTTTGATGATGCCAATGAATTGATATATTGGCGATATGCCGATCCATTCTGGAAGCTTAAGAGATACTTCAATATCGGCTCTGAATTTCTCCTGAGAAAGAAAATCAAATTCATCCACGAATTCGTTGAGGAACTGATTAGAACAAGGCGCAAACAGCTAGAAGTGAAGCAAGATTCTGTAAGTCTTAATTTGAGATTATTAGTCAGTTAGAAATGCCAGATCTATTATATTTACATCCTCTTAAAGTATGGGATCTCTTTGACTCTATCATCATTATGAATGTTTTGCCTGTTCTGCTAGATTGAAAAGGAGGATATACTGTCAAGGTTTCTGGTAGAGAGCAAGAAGGATCCTGAGGAAATGACTGATCAGTATCTCAGAGATATAATACTGAATTTTATGCTTGCTGGCAAAGACAGTACTGCTAATACTCTTTCGTGGTTCTTTTACGTGCTTTGCAAGAACCCCTTAATACAAGAGAAGGTTGTTGAGGAAATAAGAGAGGTTCTTGGTAATAACATGGAGGGTAGGGAACATATAGAAGATTTTGTGGAAAATATTACAGAAGAAGTCCTTGAGAAAATGCATTATCTTCATGCAGCATTGACAGAAACCTTGAGGCTATACCCTGCAGTCCCAGTGGTATAATTTTTGACCCCAAGATACTGCAATTTCTCAAAATTGAAACCAAATTACTCTATCATTTCTACTATCTCATTTGCCACATGCAATAAATAGTTGTTAATATTCAGGATGGAAGATGCGCAGATGCAGACGATGTTCTTCCTGATGGATTTCACATCAGAAAGGGGGATGTAGTCAATTATGTGGCCTATTCAATGGGGAGAATGCCTTATATTTGGGGGAATGATGCAGAAGATTTCCGACCTGAGAGATGGTTGAAAGATGGGATTTTCCAGCCAGAGTCACCATTCAAATTTATAGCATTTCATGTATGTATAAAACCTTCGTACTTTGGTGACTCCTGAATTGGTAGTTATTGTTTACTCTACATTTTTTGGGAAGCAATAGTGCAAAAAAGCAAGAGATAATTCTCTAAGACGCCAAGTTTTAGTAGAGACCTAAAAGAAGTTAAGCTGTTGTACAAAAATAACCCTCAGGAAATTACCTTTCGGAAAATGTTAGACTAGAGCCTGGTGTTTGCTCGACCTTACACACAAAATATTAGACTATCATCTAATGGTTGCGACAACTTACAATATTTTAGACCGTGTTCTAAGGTTTTCTCATAAGATTTTCAGTTTGCTCAAAATGGATGTTTAGTTGGTTGTCGAAAAGGTCCATAACTTACAAAAGAAATTTCACTATTCTCTTTTCTCTAAGTTATTTGATTTTTTTAACTCGCAGGCTGGTCCACGAATATGTCTAGGCAAAGATTTTTCTTACAAGCAAATGAAGATTTTAGCAGTGGCTCTTCTTCATTTCTTCAGGTTCAAATTATCCGATGAGACGAAAGTAATAACTTACAGAACCATGTTTACACTCCAAATCGACGAAGGCCTTCCAGTTCATGCAGTTCCAAGATGAGGATTAGTAGGAGGGCTGAAATGTAGAAGGCACTTTGAATGTCATCTTTAAAGCTGATATACAGATGTTATGATTGCCCATTTTTGACATTTGAACTGCTGGTTCAACTATTCACAACTTTGTGTCAAGACGAGTACTATTTAATTAAGCCCTTGATTTCTTTTTAGAAGTACAAAATGGCTTCATATTAGTGAGATGTTGCACTCGAATTCCATATTCAGAATGCTGGGTTTTTTAGTGAACTTTGAATAACCAAGTAAAAAATAGGACTTGAAATTATATAGCATCCTATTTGCCAATTTAAATTTTTTACTGATCAACTAGATCAGATCATATCCTGTGAAGGACGGACGGACAAACATGGCATGGCATAAAATTTAAACAATTGTATTTTAATGCAGAAGTAGGAGTGGCAAACGAACGGGTCGGTCAGATATGAGTCGATTAAATATGAGTTAAGTAAAAACTGATAAAAACCTACTAAGATTCAAATCCTTTCTATTCTTAGTTACACAAGAGCACAAGAGATAAAACTGAAAACTCAAATGAAGATGCTGCAGCTGGATCAGGTCCCTGTTCAGTTGCGATACTCATACACATACACGTGCACTTAACTAAATATAAAATTGATGGAGACCCCATATAACCATGTAATCTCACCTGTCCTACATATACTATACTAGTGATGGTGTGCTCAGATCCAATACATGATAGTTTCATCACAGTTTGATAAATGATTAAAACGGTGGCAATATACTGAATACATCCCCTGATAAAAGCTGAAATTTCAAACGTTTTTTCCTTTTTGTTCCAGAACTAAAGATGTAACTTGTATTAGCAATTTGAAACCAAGTTTATGGATGAGCACTTCCAAATAAAAGGATAAATAATTTCTTCTAAAACCTTTTCAAATTCACTAGCTGTATTTCAAATAACAAATTGATGAAACATGTATAACATATAAACTTTTTTTGAGGATACAGTTTTGTTCACAAACATATCTGTATACTGGCATTGGCAATATCCATATTGCACCAAGGAATTCTTATGAGGCATATAAATTTTGCAAAAAACTATCGTATGAGGACATGGTTCCCAAATATCAGAATGAACTAGCTCAAAGGCTTAGTCAACTCGCTTATTAAATCTTTGACCTGACGATATGCAATGGTGTTTTGTGAATCGAAATGACTGATCACATTCCAATGAAGTAAATTTCTGAAACTGAGGATAAAATTTCTTCAACAGAGGTAGAGAAAGGGTGTCCAATCAACAATGTGCTTCAAATGGAGACATGACACTGGAGCATGCAATGGACTAAGAGTCCATGAACTAGTAGACACATAGCAGAGTCAAATGTTATTATGGCTTTTTTGGGAGATGAATGCGAAGTAGATGATCCTATAAAACACTTCAAATTTATGTTGGCTTGATAGATAATTTGGTAAGCCAATAAGTTCTGCTATATTTCTAAATACATTCAACCGACATGTTAACTGATCGATTATGATAAATCGAATCAGTTTTTACTGTTTTTTCCTGCCAAACAGGCTATAAAGAAGATGAAACCCTATAAAACATGTTGCACAAAGTAACTTAGAAACATTAGATGCTTGACATTTTGAGGTCCTAGCATCTACCTAACATCACAAAATTAGAAGGCCTCTTAAAATATGAGTATCGCAGAAACTTCCATTAGAATAACTCCTAAAACTTGCGAAAAGACAACACCATATAATTGCATTTTCTATTTCGCAAAAATCAAAGGGCTAAGATTTATAGCATTTTCTAGGGGGGATTAAATCTTGAGGGTGAATTAATGGATTAATTATCTAAGTATAAGATGGAATACCTTCTACTCCCGTGAAGTATATAAATGATACATTATGCGCAAGGATATCTTAGTGTTCCAATGGATATTCTACAGATCTCCGTCTCCATAACAGCCACAATTCTCTCACTTATCTTTTGTGTGTTAATGCTCCATTTTCTGACCAGAAAACTACATGGAAAAAAGAGATATCATCCAATTGGCGGCACCATTTTCAATCAGCTTATCAACTTCCACAGGTTGCACCATTTCATGACTGATCTTGCTGCCAAGTACAAGACATACAGATTGATTAGCCCTTTCAGGAATAAGATTTATACTGCTGACCCTGCTAACGTCGAATACATTCTCAAAACAAACGTTGACAACTATGGAAAAGTACACCATTATCTTTTTTAATGTTGGAATTTGAGCGTAATTGAGTGACTTATTGAATTCAATGCCAAAACACCGGTGAAGTTTAGGAGAAACATTTATAATGATACTAATGATGAACAAGTAGCATTGTCTGCATTTGAAAATGTAGGTTTTTTACATTAAATAATTCGAAGTTTCTTATTTCGTGTTGTTGATAGATTATACAGTAGGGCTGTAGTAGCTATCTGATAGAAGAGAATTTTATATACCTGCATATTTTAGTCAATAGATGTAAAGTACTACCAAATCTTGGGTAAATTCAAAGTATTTGGAGTAGGGAAATTGGAAATGTATCTGATTGAATTCCTGGTTCTGTCAGTCTATCAATTAATTACCAAATAAGTTGCAGTTGCACTATGTGAATCTCTCGGTATATGTTACAAAATGGTGAAACAATTCTCAGATTGACAACTTTATTTTTTTTAAAATAATATGCAGGGATGGTATAACTATAGCATTCTAAAGGACCTGTTCGGGGATGGGATTTTCGCAGTTGATGGAAATAAGTGGCGGGAACAGAGGAAATTGCTGAGCCATGAGTTCTCCACGAGGGTCTTGAGGGATTTCAGCACTGTGGTCTTCAGAAAAAATGCAGCAAAGCTAGCTCACATATTGTCTGAAGCTTCCCATTCCAAAAAGACAGTTGATATACAAGTAAGTTTCCATGACTTGACTTCATAAGCAACCCTTTTTTGTTTTCACAGACAAACCTAGTGTTGAAAATTGGTGGCCCAAGTTTTTCTTCAAACTTGGCAACTCACCACAATCAATTTGTCAAACAAATTCAGCCTCTCATTTTCAACATTGGCTGCTTGTTGTCATTCAACATTGGCAGCATCTTTTCCATTCAA
>JAABOM020000001.1:27032215-27049766 GCA_011800125.2 Solanum clarkiae | reverse complement strand
TTTAATTATGCACGCCGAATTCACTTGATACTCTAATCATGAACCGAAAAACTTAAGTTCAACTCACGCAACATTCATAACACAATTTTCCCAATTGGATAGTTATACTTGATTTAAGAACTACGGGGTCTAACAACACAACTATAAGCACTTACCTTTACCTTCAAGGTGTAGGGCTTCTCCAAGAACCCTAAAGCTCTCTTGTGGCTGCTTGTAAAGTAAAGAAAGAGTTGAGAGAAATTTTGGAAAGCAATCTGATTTTTTTTTAGATTGGGCTACCAAGATGTATCTATTGGCTGCTAATGCTAGTTTTATTACCTACTATGCTGTAGATAAATATTTAGAGGAAGGGAAGGTTTCTATATCTCGAGGTAATAGTGAGGTCGTACAGCGAGGTATGTAAGGCTACTAGATTTCGTATTATTTATCATAAAACATAGATCCCTCATTGGCACATAAAGACACTTATCAACTCCGATACAACTATTAACTGTGTCTCAACTCTTTCACATGTTCATATGTTCCCATACATAGTCACCTTTAAATCTGCATACATGCTTAGATACCAAGATATACGAATTCGTTCTACTAAATAAAGTTCATGTGTTGTTCTACCTCCTATGCATTTCAATATTTATGTAATTTACTCCTATCATTGTGGTGTTGTCTTTTGTTATTATTTACATGTCATATGTTGTATCTACAGCCCTACAGCTCCAATATTACAACCACCAAAAGAATCATCTCAAAGGTAATTGAAAGATAAAGTAAAGTATATTGCCTATTGATGGATGGTAACCCGAGGGGTGGAAGAATCACCTAGCCAGGGTCGATCCTATCACGGGAGTGGTCCAAGGGGTTAAAGGAAAAGCCTAGTCAGGGCCGATCCCAATATAGATTTACCATTGATCAGCTAGTCATTTGTATTACTTATTGTGCACAGATTATACAGTAAAGGTAAAGTAATAAAAAGAACATAAAGTACATGATCCCACAGTATAACTAAGGGTGGTCTCTTATCCTACACCAGTGTATAGTTTCATTTGAGTTGTTACTTCATAGACAATATTTCTTGCCTTACATATTTAGTATATTATCTCGTACTGACGTCCCTTACGGGGGGACCTGCATTTCATGCTGCAGGTACAGGTGCTAGTAGATCTCCCTAGTAGGAGTACAGAATATCCAACTGCTGTTACCAAGCTCCAGGTTGCTTCGGAGCTTTGTGTGTCTAGAGCTTATATTTTTGTATTGTATAGTTAGTCGAGGCGGAGCCTGTCCTGACCCTTATCAAATACTTTTCCTTATCTAGAGGCTTTGTATGTCTTGTACTTTAAACACCGCGGCACCCAACGACCTAGCCATATGCATTTTCTTTTGGCTTGTTAGCACTGTTTATTTTCTTAAAGGCATGTCAAATGTAGAAATACCTTATAAAATGTATAGAAAACGCATGGGTACAGGTTGATTCTCCCGAGCCTCATCGGCAATGGGTGTCAGTCCGCCCTAACGGGACTTTGAGCGTGACAATATACTATTTAAGTAAATGACCAACATCTCTCTTGTATTTTGCCGATAGGACTTTCCATATCAAGATGGATTCTAACACTTCATGAGTAAACAACAGACATCTGAAAAGCTTCATTAGAAGTAAAACTAATAGAATAAGAAAATGACATAATAAAATAATCGTAATTATGAAAAGTTTCATATCATTAGCCATGAAATATATAGCATAGAAACTAAAGAATATTTATTTACTACAAAAAGTAAAAGTTTTTGTTATATTCTCCGTATGTGGAAATTTTAAAAATATATGTAGAGTCAAAAATTCAAAATTTCATAGTTAAAATTTTATACTTTTTTGCCAGTGAGATAAATTGTAGCAAAAACTTTTCTTCATTTGCTATGAAAAAAAATGTGAAAATGTGCTATTATTTGCGTGGGAATTTTCTATGCTCAGCTATAAATTCAAAAAAATTTATAGCAAATAATTTAAAATTTTCACAGAAATATTTTAGGCGTATTAATTCATTTATTATGTGAGAATTTAATTATTTTAACATAAAATTATAGATAATGATAGCATAATATCTTAAATGGGTTAATAAATTCAACATATTAACAAAAACTCAATAAAAAATCAATAATATCATTCTAAATAGTGGAACATTGTTTTACTATCAAACGTATCAATATACTTTTATAAGAGAAAAATAATTGTTTGTCTCTCTGTCGCTTTGATGCTCTTTTTACTTCTCAAAAAGCTGCAATAACAATTTAAAAAATCAAATAAGAAAATGACATAATAAAATAATCTGTTAAAAAATAAAATTCAATTATTAATATGTATGTTTTTCAAAATAAATCACATATTTTTCAAAATACTAATGTAAAAAGATATAAATAAACTACTTACTATTAAATTTGTATCATTTGATTGTTGACCTTGAGTAACTATCATTTTAAATTTTTTTCCTCATCTTTTACTCAACTATGCTATCTTATTATATGTTTCTTTCTTCATTTCTTCCATTTATTTCTTAGCTTCCCTTTTAACTTCTTCCACACGCTCATTTGATTCCTTTTTGGTTGATTCTAACTATTTTATGGGTTGTATCTTTGTTGATCTACCATCAAAGTATTCGCTAATAGTTTTTCTCGGATCATATGCACGAAGATATCCATTTTTTCCTGTTCCAAGTACTTTTTCAAAGATATCACCCTCATTTAAAGAAATTTCTCCATTTTCTTGCTTCTTTTTAAATTGATCAAGTTGATCCTAATCACTCAAAGATATATGAAAACATATTTTTAAAGAGATTAAAAGAAAAGTTAACACACTATACTTTCATGGCATCTTGTTGAAAAGCATCAATTTGTTTTCCTTTTTTTTTTCTCTTGCGAGATTCCATGAAAATTTCAACACGAAAAGGAGTTTTTTCATCTTTTTCTATGAAAATAATAAACATGACCACACACTAATTAAATTTAGATAATCAAATATAATTTTTCTAACTTTATTGTAAATATTTTATAATATTTACCATTTCATGTCTAAACCTTGCATAACTCGTGGTTTCAATATATGGAGGCAAGGAACGTCTCGATCTATTTGTCTTGTTCTGCAAACTTCTCTTCTGAACAATTTTTTTCTTTTTAAAAAAAGAAGGAATAATCAACATTAATTTCTATAATAGATAAAAAGAAAAGTAACTATTATAAATAATAATTTTAAAATAACAAATTAAATTATTTTAAGCACCTAAAAGTCATGATCACTCCAAAGGTTGACCAAATATTTTCATCCATCCACACAAAAATATTTAGGTTTATTGCATAAGCGAAGTTGATATGCTGTTTTTGAATTGAAATATTTTTTTTTTTTAGTTTGTGCCTGTAGTCTTTGTAGAGGTCACTCATGTGACCGAGAATTGCAACTTTTCTTCCCTCGGACGCATCAAAACTGAACTTTTCCTATAAGAAGATAGACCATTATAGTTTATGATCATGTTTTTTAATAACCTTCAATACACACAAAATTAAAAAATATATGTATATAATTTTTCTTACCAAGATGATATTCCACATATGATTGATTTTGTCTTCCTCGATCTCTTTCCAACTATTTACTTTTAAAGGATAACAACTTCGACTTCTAACTGTTTGGCCCAAAAACAAAATAAATTGGTTCCATTCTTACCAATAGCTTGATAATCTTCATCAAATTCTACTGATATTTTTTTCTTCCTGTAAGCTAATTATTTTTTGCACCATGTAGGTCCTCTGGCTTTTCTTTTCACAATATTAGAACCTAAAATTGAGGATTAAATAAATAACATCAAGTAAAAATATCTTTAAAAAGAAATCAATAAAAATAAACTTACCTGCTGAATTTGTTGATTCATGTTCCATAGTTACTTCGTTGACTTCATGTGATGCATTATCTCTTTCATGTTCCATAGTTACTTCATTGACTTCTTATGACGCATTATCACTAGGGTCATATTCTTCGGGAGAGATACTCATAACAATCATAAATTTTTGACTTAAAAACACCCTCTACTTGACTAACTAAACTAAAATACACCCCGATCTATCACAAGTATTAAAAACACTCCTTAATTTTGTGAAAATTGAGGGGTGCATTTCAATCTTGTTACAGGATCAAAGGTATATTTAGGTTCCATTATCAAGTAGTGAGGTGCTTTTAATACTATCTATTAATAGTTCGACGATGAAATTAATAATTCATCTCAAGTTTAATTTTATTTTTAATACTTTTCTCAAAATAAACGTTAAGCAATAGAGATTTTTCAGCTCCCGCCAAACATTTATTTTCTAGTTGAGTTTAATTTTCTTTTTGTTTGTATTAATTAAATAATAAAATATGCAATGCACATAACATAGTCAAATGTTATTATAGCTTTTGAACAATACAGAACTTGGAGAGGAATTGGAAGCAGACCCTATAAGACACTTCTAATTTATGCTGCCTCGATATATAATTTGGTAACTCAGTGATTTTTTCGGTATGTAAAACATGTTAGCTAATCAATTACAACATTTTTTTGTTTTGACTTTTTACTGCCAAACATGCTGTAAAGAAGAATTATATTTTCTATTTCTCAAAAATCAAATGGATAAGAGTAACATTTTCAAAGAAAACCAAACCTAAAGGACGTGTTAGGGGATGGGATTTTCACAGTTGATGGTGATAAGTGGAGGGAGCAGAGGAAGTTGTGGAGCCACGAGTTCTCCACAAGGGTCTTGAGGGATTTTAGCAGTGTGGTATTCAGAAAAACTGCAGCAAAGTTTGCCTGTATATTTTCTGAAACTGTCAAATCCAACAAGATAATAGACAATCAAGTAAGTCGTCCATGAATTGACTTCACAGAATGATTGCTCATTCTTACCAGATGAGTAATCATAGTTTTGTCGATGTAGGATCTGTTCATGAAAGCAACTCTAGATTCTTTGTTCAGAGTTGCCTTCGGAGTTGAGCTAAACTGCATGAGTGGTCCAAATGGTGAAGGCAAAAAATTTATGAACGCATTTGATGAAGCAAGTGCACTGACACTTGGAAATAAGGTTTCTATCTATGGGATGTATCATTGTTACAGATTCGCATTTTCTCTAATTTTACCTTCCTCAAAAAATGTTTTCATGCCATGTCAGTTTGATATGTTCAGTGGAATAACAACTGTCCCCCTTCCCTGATCAGATGTCAGGAAAAAGTGGTAGTAGAATTTATCTACTTCAATTTAACTTTGAAGTTTGATCAAGTTGATCTCGAAAGAAGAAATAATGACAAGTAAAAATGAACAAAGAGAGCATAAAACATACATAAACTTGTAAATTGTAATCAAAAGCATCAATCCAAATCCTTTCCTCCATGCTTTGCGAATTCATCTTCCTTTATCCCTAATTATTATTTTCTTTTTTTTAACAATCCACAAAGTTCCAAACATTGGATGAGGCTATTCATTCCCTTAAAAATCTATATAAGTTCCGGAGAGTCTCAATTTAGAGAAGGATTAAATTTTGTGTGCACCTAATTGTTGTTAGCTTTTATAAAGTGAAGTAAATAAAAATAAAAACTTATACATAAATGTTATTATCAATGGAATCTCAAAAGACCAAAATAAAAGCATAAATGGGGATGAAATTAAAAAAGAAAAAAAAAGAAGGTGTGTGTGTGTGTGTGACAATTCTTCCATTTATTATTTGATTCAATTCATTGATGAGATTATATTTAACATAAAGCTCATCATAATTATATCGAAATTGTAATTGGAGAAGTTGGAAGGATTTTATATTTTATTGTTAATATACTCTATGCTTAGGGAGAGAAAAAAAATCATTTGGCAGTATTGCTTTCTACTAATTAGTTTTTTATATATTATTATTTGGCTCAGATTAGCCATTTGTGACTTTATTATAAATTTGCTTGCTAATAGTCAGAGTCCAAAATGTATAGTTGATATTTAAAACTAATTAATTTTAAAAACTAAAATATGCCCCTCATTTGAAATTTCTTGTCACTTTTAAAGATTTATTATAATTGTTATAGTATTTTATTACTCATTACTCTCATGTTTTCATAAAATTTAATCATTCTAACAAATTTATGAAAATTTACATGCGATACAATGTTCTAAAAACTAGTGTGTGTGAGTGTGTGTATATATAATGTCAATTGATATTATGGGTTTTGAATAACACAATTCTTGAAGAGGAAGTGAAAGGATATCATAACTCTTTCGATTTATGCTGGCTCGACAGATAATTTGATAAGCTTATGAATTTTTATTTTCGTATTTCATAATACACTTAATCAACATGTTAATTAATTGATTATGATAAATTGAACGAGAATTTGCCATTTTATTTCCTGCCAAACAGACTATAAAGCAGATGATACCCTATAAAACATGGGCGAGAAGCATTGGATACTTAAATTTTGAAGGCTTAGCAGCTGCCTAACTCACATCAGAAAATTGTAAAGTCTCTTAAATTGGATTGACTATGCTATTTTATTTTCCTGCCAAACAGGCTACTTGGGCCTGTGCTGCTACCTAACATCAGA
Source organism: Solanum clarkiae (assembly GCA_011800125.2). Classification (NCBI taxonomy): domain Eukaryota; kingdom Viridiplantae; phylum Streptophyta; class Magnoliopsida; order Solanales; family Solanaceae; genus Solanum; species Solanum clarkiae. The sequence continues at coordinate 27,043,177 of JAABOM020000001.1, read as the reverse complement.
AAGTTACAAGGCCTTTTACAGAAACCCATATTAGAATAAAATAAAACTTACATAAATTTTATTGTATAAAAAATAAATTACATTTTATTCTTATCTTTTTCTAATTTACAATTTTTTTTTAAAATATGAGCAATCTGGATACATCACAATACGTGATACATAACAAGTGAAACATCGATTAATTATTCTGTTACGATTAAGAAGATAACAAAATATAAATATTAATATGAAATGCACAAATCACGCAATTCACACAAATCATATTGATTTTAATCTCTTCCAAATCATAAAATATTCCAAACAATTCAAATTTCAATTTTTTCTCTCTCACATTTCTCTCAAATCTCCTTAGATTAAGAAAATCAGTAGATCCGGTGATGCTATAATAGCTATTGTTGCTTCCAAATCTAGCAATGCCATTTTCTTCAACATTAAACGAGTGGTAATTTTGACATATGTGCTGTACAATTTTTCAATATATCATGAACATACATCTTTGAATTCTATAAAGACATATATTTGAATAACAAATTCATACTAGTCAGCATAAGGTGATACATATCAAAATGCAAAAAAATATACATATGTATCATATGCCCCAATTGATACTTTTAAATATGGATCAACTGTACAAAAAAAAAATACTAGACACATGTTATATTACAACTCAGTACATCATACTTATTAATCAATCAGAATATTTATGTACCATAACATTATAAAAAGAGAATATATAAATTCCCCCTAAACTTGACAACAAAACTTACTTTAATACTTTAACTTTACGGATGTTTATTTATTCCTCCTCTCCTCCTAATTTTGGATAAAGTGAATAAATATAACCCTAAAAATATAATCACAGTCTCATAAGTGACAAGTGTGTTACACACGCACCATGTAATTGGCATATTAACACCACATCATCGCTATGTCTGAGTCATGTCAGAATTATTTAACTTTTACAATTTTTTTCTTCCCTTCACTCTTCTCCCAAGGAAACACTACAAATATGGAGGGTTCACACACTCAGAAAGAATGCTAATAAGAAATTGCAAAGAGAAATTATGCACCAATTCATATTGGATTTGGATCCACTTAAACACGCACTCAATTTTCACTTCTTTTTTCTTAATCCCTTTTTCAATATTTTACCTCAAAACTCTTTCATTTTCATATAAAAAAATGACATTAATTAATTTATGTAATAATAAAATATTTTTTTACTTGTTTATCAATATAACAGAAATAAAAAGTTTATTTTAAAAAATTTTGTGATAAATAAAAAATAATTTTCTAAAAAATAATTAACAAACAAAAGTGGAGGATTAAGTGGACAGTGTAGAATTATTTTTTCTAGAAAAAGTTAAAATAATATCTAAATTATTATTTTAAGAGGGAAATGAAGTAAAAATTTGAAAAAAAAATTTGAAAAAAAAATATTGATTTGTTCGAGGGGGTATAGTAAGAGGAAGAGGTGGCCGGGGTGCGATAAGAAAAATATTTTATATGTATTATGATAATATTTTTTTAAAAATAATAATACTTTAATATTTAGTTTTAACTTATACTATAATTTATTTATTTATTGCCAAGGTGGAATGTTTTGTCCATGCGGAATGTGATGTGATATTTTTTAAAAAATAAAAAAGAGAGTGTAGTGCACACATCATGGTGAGAGTAGAATAAAAGATAGAGATGCGTTTCTCAAACTAATAAGTGATAGTTTAGGTATGAAACTTACACTTCCAATAGTTTAAGTATGAAAGTAAAAAAAAAGAGGATAGTTCAGGTGTGTTTTTGACATTTATCTTATTTTAAAAATTAAAATATCCCCCTCATTTGATATTTCTTGTCACTTTTAAAGATTTATTGTAATTGTTATAGTAGTCTATTACTCATTACACTCATGTTTTCATAAAATTTAATCATTTTAACAAATTTATAAACATTACATGAGATACAACATGTCTAGGAACTAGTGTACATATACACACATAATGTCAACTAATATTATGGGTTTTGAGTAATACAATTCTTGAAGAGGAAGTGAAAGGATATCATAACTCTTTTAATTTATGCTGGCTTGATAAATAATTTGATAAGTCAATAAATTTTTATTTTCGTATTTCAGAATATACTTAATCAACATGTTAACTAACCGATTTTGATAAATAGGATGGGATTTTAATTGCCGTTTTATTTCCCGCCAAACATGCTATAAAGCAGATGATACCCTATAAAACATGGCTTAGAAATATTGAATACTTGAATTTTGAGGGCTTAGCAGCTGCCTAACTCACATCAGAAAATTGTAAGGCCTCTTAATTATATTGGATAGACTGGTGTTTTATTTTCCTGCCAAACAGACTATTTGACATTATGGGGGCTTCGCAGCTAGCTAACATCAGAAATCACAAGGCCTTTTAACCCCATATTGTAAGAAGTAAATTACGTTTTATATATTCCTATCTTTTCCTAATTTACAAAAATCCTCTAAAATATGAACAATTTGGATACATTTTAATACACGTGAAACATAACAAGTGAAACATCAATTAATTATTCTGTTACGATTAAAAAGGAAAATATGAAATCACACAAATCATGTTGATTTCAATCTCTCTGAAATCATAAACAACTCCAAACAATTCAAATTTCTTCTCTCACATCTCTCTCAAATCGCCCTAGATTCAAACAATCAATAGATCTGACGACGCTATTTTTGTCAACATTGAATAATAACATACCCAGTGGAATCCCACAAGTGGAGTCTGGGGAGGCTAGAATGTACGCAGACCTTATCACTACCTCATAGAGATAGAGAGGTTGTTTCCTGGAAACCCTTATCTCAAAAACATTGAACGAGTGGTGATTTTGACATTTGTGCTCAGCAAATTTTCAATGTATCATGAAGATACATCTTTGAATTCCATAAAAACATATACTGGAATAACAAATTCATATCAGTCAACATAAGGTGATACACATCAAAATGCAAAAAATATACATAATGTATCATGTACCCCAATTAATATTTTTAAATGTGAATCAACTACAAAAAAAAACACTACATACATTTTATATTACAATTCATTTCATTGTACTTATAAATCAACCAAAATATTTATTTACCATAATATTATAAAATAAAAAAGGATTTGACATGATTCATAACAACAAAAATGTATATTGAATTTTATGATATATCCAACTGTTTCATACTCTGGGCAAGTATTATTAACTATGATACAATGACTATATTTATGCTAAAAGATTCATCAATCAATATCAATGAGCAAAAGATGATACACATTAAAAATGCACAAATTAAACATATGTATCAGATACCTCAATAATCATTTTGTACGAATCAAATATATAAAAATAACATACTAGATACATACTATCTCCATGAATCAATATATTGAATTATTTCACGCTCTGTACAAGTATTATTAACTTTGATACTATGACTAAATTATTGCTAGTAGATTCATCAACCCATATCAGTGAGCAAAAGATGATACACATTAAAAACGCACAATTTATACATACTACCCACATGAATCACTACAATGTGTTTATGAATATACCAACAAATTTGAGAATGATGATTAGCTAACGGGTTTGTTAATTCGAACCTTAGGCAAAGAGGGTCGAGAAGTTACGACGTCAAATTTTTTTTCCATTTTTTTTAGCTTTTGGAATTGAAGGATTTGAACTGGTAGCTTCATCCTTCTTTGATTTGACTTTTTTTATTTTTTTTATGGCTAGTGAATCATGGATATGTTTGGATCTGTTTTACGTAAAAATTCATCATCAGAGTTATAAATACCATCTTGAATAGATTCTTCTTGTCCTAATTGAGTGAGCTCAATACTAAAGAATGAAGGATTATCCATATGTATCAGTAATATGAACTGAAATTGACAATGATTTTCTTTATTGAAAAAGAATTTGATGAAGTTGGAGTGAAGAAAATGAAGTTAACCCATCCTTTTTGAAATTTGAAATTGAAGAAGAGAGGGAGATAACACCGGTTGAAATTGAAGAGAAAGAGAAAATAACCTATGCAGCATGAGCTTAATTTTAGGAGTAATTTTAGGGTTGTCGAGAAAGAGGTGGTAATGGGGATGAAATCTATTGGATGATGATAGGGAAAAATAGAAAAAAAGGGATTTTGAAAATTTTTAGAAATGATAGGGATTATTTGAGAATATGTTAAAATAAGTTGTGTAGTTTGGTAAAGTTCCTATAATAAATGATAAAACTTGGCCAAAAGATTATCCCCTATTATCGTATTTTCTATTTCTCAATAATCAAATGGACATTTTATAAGAAAACCAAACCTATATTCTTGTGGACCAAATCTTGAAGATGAATTAAGCCAAAAGGATACTTGAATAACATGAATATTGTAATTTGCATATAGTCTTTGGTTTTTATGAGATGGTATGATCCCTAATGGTCATTAATTATCCAAGCATAAAATGGACCACCATCTACTCCCATATACTCCCATAAGTATAAAAAATGATACATTATAAGCCAAATATGCACAAAGATACATTATTGGTTTCCATGGATATTCTTCAGAGCTCCATCTCCATAACAGCCATAATTCTCTCACTTCCCTTTTGTGTGTTCATAGTCCATCTTCTGACCAAAAAAGGACATGGAAAAAAGAGATACCATCCAATTGGCGGAACCATTTTCAATACTCTCATCAACTTCCACAGGTTGCATCATTACATGACTGATCTTTCTGCCAAGTACAAGACTTATAGGGTGATTAGCCCTTTCAGGAACGACATTTTTACTTCTGACCCTGCTAATGTCGAATATATTCTCAAAACCAACTTTGAAAATTATGGCAAGGTACACCATTTTCTTGACATCCAAGATGATTTTTTTTTTTGATGTTGGAATTTGATTGACTCTGAAAAGACATAAACAAGAGAAACTTCTCAAATAATATTTGATAATCGCGTCTAATAAAAATAACAAAAGTTCACCCTTATATATAGGGAACCTATTCAAATACAAATAGCATGACATTTAAATGCAGCTTTTATGAAAATAATAAACAGTAAGTTAAACTAGAAAATTTCAAAACAGAAAAACATGTGAAAATAACATCAAAATCCTTCCCAGAATTACCACACAAAAATAAGGAAATAAGTGCCAAATTTTGGCACCAAAACACTCTTGTTAATAGGAAAAAGTGTCAATTGTTGAGCGAACATTGGGCCGTAAAATATGTGTAGCACCTAGTCTGCTCATCATCACAATTCTCGTGTTCTTCCATTATAAGCATCTTCTTAATTTTTCTTTAGAATCTGTCAGTCTTGATACTTTAGATGGTAATCATTTCCTAATGAAATGATGAACAAGTATTCAATTTGAAATATGAGCACTGCTACATTAAATAATTCAAAGTTTCTTACTTCGTGTTGTTGACAGTCTGTGTGTATAGGGGGATTGGGGTTGAAGATGGGATGGGATGGAAGTGTATTGAATCTTTTTTTCCAGCATCTGATTGAATTCCTGAATTTGTCAGTCTATCAGTAAATTATCATACCTTAACTCTAACATAAGTTGCAGCCAGCTATATGGATCTCCCAATAGATGTACAAAAGTGGTATAACAATTTTCAGATTGCCAATCTTGAAATTTTCAAATAATCGGCAGGGATGGTACACTCACATCATCCTGAAGGACCTGTTTGGGGATGGAATTTTCACAGTTGATGGTGATAAGTGGCGGGAGCAGAGGAAGTTGTCGAGCCACGAGTTCTCCACAAGGGTCTTGAGGGATTTTAGCAGTGTGGTATTCAGAAAAAATGCAGCAAAGTTTGCCCATATATTGTCTGAAGCTGTCAAATCCAGCAAGATAATAGACATTCAAGTATGTCCACAAATAGACTTCACAGAATGGTGCCTTATTTATTCTAACGAGACTAGTAATCCTACTTTTGTCGATATAGGATCTGTTCATGAAAGCAAGTCTAGATGCAATATTCAGAGTTGCCTTCGGAGTTGAGCTAGACTGCTTGAGTGGTTCAAATGATGAAGGCAAAAAATTTATCCATGCATTTGACGATGCAAGTGTAACGACACTTTGGAGATATGTTGACGTCTTATGGAAGATTAAAAGAGTTCTCAATATTGGATCAGAAGCCAAGTTAAAAGAAAATATAAGAATTATTGATGCACTTGTTTATAAGCTGATCCATAGAAAAACTGAGCAGATGAGTACTCCAGAAGCTGATTTATCTGTAAGTGAATCGTTTTATAACTACTATTATTAATAGAGATAGATGCTTATACTTAATAATCTTTTGGCTGTTGCAGCGGAAGAAAGAAGACATTTTGTCAAGGTTTCTGCAAACCGGTGCAGATCCAAAGTATATTCGTGATATAATATTGAACTTCATAATAGCAGGCAAAGATACAACAGCAACAACCCTTTCCTGGTTCATCTATGTGCTATGCAAATTCCCTTGTGTACAGGAGAAAGTAGCACAGGAGATTAAAGAAGCAACAAATGAGAAACAAGATTCAACAGACATAACGCATTTTGCTGCCAATGTGAGTGACGATGCCCTTGAAAAGATGCCATATCTTCATGCAGCACTGACAGAGACTCTTAGGCTCTATCCCCCAGTTCCAATGGTAATAAAGAACTTCTTTTATTATACATCAGTAGGCAAGTAAATGTATGATCTAAAGTTGTTATTTTTATTTTTATTCCCACTGCAGAATGGAAAAATATGCTTTTCGGATGACACCTTACCAGATGGATTCAATGTGAACAAAGGGGACATAGTGGCTTACCAATCTTATGCAATGGGAAGAATGAAATTTATATGGGGTGATGACGCAGAAGAATATAAACCAGAAAGATGGCTTGATGGCGATGGTTTCTTCAGGCCTGAGAACCCCTTCAAATTTACAGCTTTCCAGGTTGGTTGAAGCTCGTTATTAGCCTTAATTATCATTTGTTAGAGCCTTGAACGCAAGGCTATACTTAATTTGTCTTTTACCCTGTATACTCTCACATTATTACTAGCTAAGCCCATTCTTTTGTTGATAAACCAGGCAGGGCCAAGGATCTGCTTGGGGAAGGAGTCTGCCTATAGGCAGATGAAGATATTCTCTGCTGTGTTGTTACGTTACTTCGTTTTCAAGTTGAGTGATGACAAGAAGACTGTCAACTACAGGACAATGATTAATCTTCACATTGATGGGGGACTGCATGTTCGCGTCTTTCACAGATACTGAAATTAGAAAGTGTTCACATTAATATGTTATGTATATTAGTATCCATCCACTTCTCCCTCTCTGTTTTTTATGACATCAATATGCAAAATAAGCCTATCAAATAACATTAACCTGACATGGAAATAAGGTTTTCTATCTATGGGATGTATAGTTGTTGCACATTTCCTATTCTTATACTAAATACTAAAAATAGGAAGATGTTAAGTCAAAAGTTGAACAATATTCTAATAATATTTATTTAAAAAGAAGTAAATACATATTTAATGAAAATTAAAAAAAAAAGGTTTGATTAAAAAGTTACAAATATTGGTTAAATGAAATTGTCAGCTGCATTTGGGCTTCTCTGTGGAAGTGGTTATGTAACATTTATTTCTTTTACATTTAATATTAAAAAAATTAAAGTACAATGAATATAAATATCAATTATGATGAAATAATTGTTACTTAACATGTTAAAAGATTGTTTGGTCTTCCAATTTTAACGCAGTTCTTAGTTTCGACCCATTAAATCTAGTTTAATCCTTTTGAGATACCACTTTCATATGATGTGCACTAATTCATTTTGCTTTTTTTTTTTTTTTAAAAAATATTTATTTATTATTTTATTTATTTTAAGTATTCACCTTTATAACTTTTATTATCAAATTATCTATTCAATTGCTTCATTCTTAATATCCACAACTCACATATTTTTTATATTCGTAACCTTCAAATATTTAATCTAAAAGCTTTTTAAGATTTCTTTTGGTATTCCTTTTTTTTCGATTTGGTATTCCTTCATTTTTTTTTCTATATAAATACATCATTTTTTTTAATTAAACCCCTACCCAAGGTTATAGTTAAAGCATATTTCATTCATATTTTAGTTTGACTCCACAAAGAGGACTCTTAAATTTTGATCTATCAGGAACCAAAAAATCATGTACTGATTTTGTATTTCATTTTTCATCAATATTGTCACAAACCAAGTCATAAGAAGGATGTGTACATTGTACTCTTTTTTTTTTTTTTGTATGTGTATTTCTCTCTATTAGACTTTGTTATTTTATTTATAAAATATGTATTTTAATTTGGTTCAAATTAGTCATTTGTGACTTTATTGAAAATTTGCTAACTAATAGGCAGAGTTCGAAATTTACTGTTGGTTGCATTCTTGTCACTTTTAAAGATTTATTATATTGTTGTAGTTTATTACCCATTACAGTACTCATGTTTCTATAGAATTTTAATAATTCCAATAAATCTATAAAAATTTACATGAGATATATGTGTTTCTTTAGAAACTAGGATATGTTACAAAATCTGTATAATAATGTACATAGATAGTATAGAGATTTGGTAGATAATATAACTGATTGTTAGGGATTTGAATATTTAGTTACCTTATTTAGCTTATTTAGTTACCTTAGTTAGTTTTTCCTTTTCATGTATTTATATCATTGTTCTCTTTGAATATAGACAAGTTATTCTCTCCATATCTTATCAATAACATGGTATCAGAGCCTTACTGCCTTTTTGAGGTGAGTTATCTCCCTCTCAGATGTCAAGTTCTCTCTTTCTAGGTTGGAGCAACCACGAAGAGGTTTATATGGAGCAACCACCTGGTTTCGTTGCTCAGGGGGAGTATGGAAAAGTTTGCCGCTTGAAGAAGTCCTTGGATGGCTTGAAACAAAGCCCTCGAGCTTGGTTTAGAAAATTCAGTGAGTTAGTTCAAGATTTTGGATTGAAGAAGAGAAAATGTGATCATTCAGTCTTCTATAGACAATCTGCGTCTGGAACTATTCTCCTTGTTATATATGTTGATGACATTGTCATTACAGAGAGTGATTTTGCAGGAATCTCTTCTCTCAACTCTTTCTTACATACTAAGTTTCACGCAAAGGACTTAGGACAACTGAAATACTTCTTGGGAGTAGAAGTATCTAGAAGCAGGAAGGGTATTTTCATATGTCAGAGAAAGTATATTCTTGACCTACTGGCAGATACCGCAAAGTTAGTAGCCAAACCCTGTAGTACTCCAATGGCTCCCAACATACATCTTATTAGAGATGATGGTGATCCTTTTGATGATCCGGAGAGATATCGAAGGTTGGTTGGGAAGTTAAACTACCTTACTGTGACTCGTCCGGTATTGCTTTTGCGTGTTGTTAGCCAATTCATGTCTGCACCTACGGTCAAACATTGGAAAGCTTTAGAACAGATCCTATGTTACTTGAAAGGAGCTCCTGGACTGGGTATATTATATAGAAATCACGACCATACTCGTGTGGAGTGTTTTGCAGATGTTGATTAGGTTGGATCCAACATTGATAGAAGATCTACTATAGGTTATTGTGTTTTTGTTGGAAAGAACCTAATATCATGGAGGAGTAAGAAGCAGGTTGTTGTATCACGATCCAGTGCAGAATCTGAGTATAGAGCTATGTCATAGTCTACATGTGAGATTATGTGGATACATTATCTTTTATTTGAAATTGGGATGAAGCATCATACCCCAGCAAAACTCTGGTGTGATAATCAAGCTGCTCTTCATATTGCCTCAAATCCGGTGTATCATGAAAGAACCAAACGTATTAAGGTTGATTGCCATTCGTGAGAAGATTCAGGAGAATTTGATTTGCACTGGCTACATGAAGACCGGAGAACAACTAGCTGGTTTATTTATAAAAACATTGCATGGAACTCGAGTTGACTATCTTTGTAACAAACTGGCATCATCAATATCTATGCTCCAGCTTGAGGGGGAGTGTTGCAAAATCTGTATACTAATGTACATAGATAGTATAGAGATTTGATAGATAATATAGTTGATTGTTAGAGATTTGAATAGTTAGTTACCATAGTTAGCTTATTTAGTTACCTTAGTTAGTTTGTCCCCTCCATGTATTTATATCATTGTTCTCTGTGAATAATAGACAAGTTATTCTCACCATATCTTATCAATAACAGATATATATACACATAATGGAGTCAACTGATATTATTATGGTTTTGAGTGATAAAATTCTTGAAGAGGAAGTGGAAGGATATCATACTCTATAAAACTCTTTTAATTTATACTGGCTCGATAGATAATTTCATAAGCCAATGAGTTTTTATTTTTATATTTTAGAATTCACTTAACCAACATGTAACTAAACGATTATGATAAATTGGATGGGGTTTTGCCGTTTTATTTCCTGCCAAACATGTTATAAAGCAGATGATACCCTATAAAACAATTTGAACAAACATGGCTTAGAAACATTGGATACTTGAGTTTTGAGGGCTTAGCTGCCTAACTCACATCAAAAAATTGTAAGGCCTCTTAAATTGGATTGACTTTGCTGTTTCATTTTCCTGCCAAACAGGCTATTAAGCAGATCATGCAGGTCAATTAATCATGAATGAGTAAAGGACTTACTTGAAATATGCTTCCAAAATTTTCCTCTCTATATCAATAGAGAAGTTGGCTCCTGTTTTTGATCATCATCATCATTTTCTCACTTTCTAAGAAATGAGTTCCTATAATTTGCCTTTCAAATCTAGTCGCTTATCTGAGAATTATGGATCAGAAAATTTCAAGGAAATGCGCAAAAATTACAAGGAGCTAATATCAACCTTTCCCAAACGAGAGCCTTCCCATCCCACTCTTAATTGTTGCCAATATGAAGGCTTTTGGTACTATTTAGACTACTTA
>JAABOM020000001.1:27003755-27014342 GCA_011800125.2 Solanum clarkiae | reverse complement strand
ATTTTGCTTTATTCCATCATACCCCAAAGCCAAAAAATAGTGAATCTTTGGCTCCATCCGAGATTGATAGAAAAAAGTATACACAATGATAATATATTTAAATTGTAACAGTGTTGAGGTGGCAGAAGAAACATAGCTCATACCAACTCTTTAACATCACTCATCTCCTCAAGAACACTTCTCCAAGTGGCAGCAATATCTGAGAACATCCTGTCTGCATGATCAAATTTGCCACCTTGGAGCTGAATAGATAGGGTAGTGAAGGGCTCCAGCCTGATTAGATAATATAACACCTGGTGTACATTAAATTCATACCAAAGGCTTAGAACAGAATCTGTAAGATCACTGCTGACTATGTTCACACTCAAGTGATGCATCTTCAACATATATCACAAAGAATAGAGGTGGAATAATCAATGAAGCAAACCGAGTCAACAAAGTAAATATGCAAAAGTGTTAGTAGGTCCAGAGATGAATGAAGATGCATGCATCTCCAGATAGATTATTGCTAGGTCAAGTATGCATTGAATGGTGACAGACTCATTATAACTCATATTCTCTAGCACTGAAAAAGAAAATAAAACTCATATTCTCTATTGTTCTGCTAAACATGAAATTTTATGTTCATCAATTTGTTCTCTGCTTAAGTTTTTGAGTTACCTGTTGAAGCAAATAGTAAATGTCATTACTCATCCTGAGATGGAAAAGATCATTCACACATTCAACTATACAGCAAGTTTAAGGACCATAAAGGATAACTAGACTGTTTCCTTTATCAGATAATGTTGCAGTCTTGCACATGTGCAGAGCAAACACCAAAAATCATTCACAATATCCCTTTAACTGATGCTTCATATAAAAGGAGTCAAAAAAGCATGACATATTACAATAGAAAATGTCTGTCAATGGTGGTAATATTGATTAGTATGCTAAAATGATCTTCATACTGAAGTACTTTGACCAGAATTTATTTACAAGGGATACTGGAAGCAAGCATAGAAATCCAAATGGTCCAGCTATGCCCCCTATAGGCTAAAACTTTTCCTATAGTAACAACTTGGAACTGAATAATGACTTTCAAGAGGAGGAAGAGAATTCATATTAATTGGTGCTTCTAGTGGAAAGAAACGGTGCAGTATCAATCATATGCTAAACCATAGCAAGGTGGCCTTTGAACTATGGAACTTGTACCTAGTTCCAAGTGTCTGGAACATCTGGTAGATGAATAAACAGGAGAAAAGCCTGAAGGGTTGCAACAATTTCATTATTAAAAGGTAGAGTTTCTCTTTCTTTGGAAAACAATCATGTCAATTCTCCTAGACCAAGACCCAAGGGGTGATCTAATGGATAAGGATGTGCTGCTAGCCATGGAAGAGCACGAAAATGGATTTTTTAGAAAATTCATGACCTTTAAGTTGTAAAGAGGACTTCTAGTGATACCTACCTGTTTGGAATGGGATTAAATGTTCTCAATGAGGATACATTTTACTAAAGAGAACCATTTCACACAATCATCTTTTGGTGTTTGGTTGAACAAAAGTTGCTAAAATGACGGGGCCTAGGGTGGAGCATAGGTGGGTGTTTGATGATAATCACTACTAGGCAACAATAAAAATAACATTTAATATTGATAAAAGAAAGTGACACTGGATTAGGAAGAAGAATAAAACTTCTTATGACTATAGAAGGACAGAATTGTTCTTCTCATTTTGGTGTAAAGCATAGTTCTTGATGGTTTTGACATCCCAAATAATTAGGACAAGGAAAGCATTTAAGTGAAACCAAATGGGACATTAGATGAAACAGCTTCTAGCAGTTGAGGTTGAGGCTATTTATAAGTATTATCATTTACAAGCATTATAACTGTCTATTCATATGAATCAATCAAGCAATAACGATCATGAGACTGCTAATCCTAATTGAAAATAGTAACATTTCAAAATATGCAATTAATAAGTTAGACAACAATAAAAATAACATTTAATATTGATAAAAGAAAGTGACACTGGATTAGGAAGAAGAATAAAACAACTTATGACTATAGAAGGACACAATTGTTCTTCTCATTTTGGTGTAAAGCATAGTTCTTGATGGTTTTGACATCCCAAATAATTAGGAAAAGGAAAGCATTTAAGTGAAACCAAATGGGACATTAGATGAAACAGCTTCTAGCAGTTGAGGTTGAGGCTATTTATAAGTATTATTATTTACAAGCATTATAACTGTCAATTCATATTGAATCAATCAAGTAATAACGATCATGAGACTGCTAATCCTAATTGAAAATAGTAACATTTCAAAATATGCAATTAATAAGTTAAACCATTCACGGTATCTAAAAAATATAGAATGGTACAGTCATCGCAGATAAAGTTTAAAACAGGAACCAAATGAAAGAGCAAGCACATACAACTCCTGCACTTGAGTAATGTGAGCCATAGTGGAACTTTGGTATGACAGGGTCATCAAAACTAGAGTATCTCTCTTGAAACTTCCTTAATCGGTCAGGATTTAATGCTCCAACTGGCTGCAAGTATATATTTCTTATGTCAATCATACAACAACCCGGAGATAATTTGACACATGAAATATTCATATATGCCAACCTTTGAGAGGTCTCGGTAAGTTGATGGATTAGCAAGATCCAAGTCGGTTGACGTATAATCAGAAATGACCCAGGGGAAAACAGGATACTGCAAAACCGAAAGGAAATTGATCAAGTAAGCACATTATTTCTCTCGAGCCCTCACAATGAGAAAATGGTACCTGAGTAATATCATTGTAACTACGTCCTGCCAATGTGTTAAGCTGCATCAGATACTCAAAGTTGCTGATCTGAAATGATATGGATTAGCAGATCATGAATCAGTTTCACAAAGGGAAAACAAGAACTTGAAACCAAGGTATTGCGGATACATAAGGTTGAAAATGCACTTCTCCCTCATTAACTACATAGGAATCCACAAAGGGGTTTATTATAAGGTTTTGAGCTACTCCAACCATTGGCTTAAGGTATTGTTCAGATGCTTAGGTTCTATCAAGAGATATCAATACATTCTTTCACGTGGTAACCATCCTAGCACATGCTCACACTACCAAGTCCACAATAAAATTCACCTAAGAATCCCAAAATCAGATTGTACACATAGGAGATGTTTAGCTATTATATAATTGGCTCATATAGTTGTCTAAGGGGTTTGAGAGGCTTTGGGTTTTTCCACTCATTGCCTATAATTTTTCTTTTTATTTTTTTGAGAAAGGTAACAGTAAATTGCCTTAAGTTTCACATTGATGCATAGATTCTTTCCACATGGTATTAGAGTCAAATGTGGAGCCTCAATTGTTTCACAACAGTTTAAGCCCACTCCTTGAACTATTGACACTAATCTCTTTTCATCTCTTTTCAAGACCCCTACCTCTTCAACCTGCTAAACCTACTCTCTGCTACATGTGCATTCTCCAGTCTGTTGAGCTACTTCTGTCTTCTCAACCAGGTGAGGGATAGAGAGAAAGAGAGAGAAGATGGACAACAGGAAAGAAATCCAAAAGAGGAGAGAAATCTTTAATCCATCGCATGTGTAGATAGGTGATCAAAATGCATGTGTTACACATTTTTGAGGAAGGTAAAATTACTTCTATATATCCATAGGTATACTACATCAAACTGTAGTTCCCCAACAAAAAGTTTAACTTACATCATTCCCAGGAACTTCTAATTACAACCAATCAATAACATTAAACACATCTTCAGTATCTCCTATCACTACTTGCTTACACCAAAAATAGTAAAGCCCTCGCCAGTTTATCTTCATCTTTTGAATATTGTTCTGTTTTCCTTCAAAACATCTCTGGTTCCTTTCCTTCTAAACTATCCACCAAATGCAAGATGGACAATCCTCCATCTCTTCTCATTTCTTTCTACATTTCCATCCCTGTTCCAGCACTGTCGGACTTCTATTATTCTCCCAGGCTTTGTCCACTTGATCTTCCTCTTGTGGATGAACATCTGTCACAATTGATCTGTCCATTTGCAGTGCAAAAAGAGATTGACTGTCTCCACCTGTTCTTCATATAAATAGCATCTAGATCCTAGATTAAATTTCCTCTTGTTCAAGTACTCATGTGTCAAGACTGCCTCCTTTGCCAAAATCCATGCGAAGTAATTCACCTTGAAGGAATTTCTGTTTTTCGGATTATCCTCCAGGGCCATCCTTCTTGCTGCACTTCAGTAGAACTAAGTTCTCAGTATGCAGATTTTACAGTGAATTCTCCCCCTCTCTCCCTTTACCAAACTAGTCTATCTTCCTCTCTTGTCAGATTGGTTGTCATATTCATTGTGTCATGAAATCTTGCAATGATCGTTATCCCCCAATCATTTAGGTTCCTTCTCAAAATCAGGTTCCACCCTATTTACTACTCCATAGTTCTGTAACTATTCTTCTTGAGCTTGGCTCCGATTATGTGGTACAGGGAAAGCATTTGAGTGTCTCCAGTCCACACCAAATGTCATTCCAGAAAGCTACTTTTTCTCCATTACCAACCTTCCAGCTTGTTCTCTCCCTGACCAGTTGCCATAGGTTTCTGATAGATCTCCATACACTACAACTGTAAAGGTTGGTCACCATCTGTGTCATCCATTTGTTCTCCATGCCATATTTTTCTATTATTACTTCCTTCCGTAGAGATACTTCTGGTGAGACAAATCTATACAGCTATTTCATCATCAAACACTTGTTTTGAGGACTCAGCTCTCTGATATTGAGTCACCCCCTCTCTTGCTTACCAGCACTTCATCCCATTTGACAAGTGATATCTTCTCTTATCTTCACTATCCTTCCATAAAAAGTTCCTCCTAATTGCATCCAACCTCTTGGTTACACAAGCTGGTATAGCTGATCAACCTCTATAACTCAGCAAGTTCAGTCACTAACTCCTCCCTGCCTTTTTTTTTTTTTTTTTTGAGAAAGAAAAAAAAGAAAATGTTGATTCTCCCGTGTGCATTTGCCATTTTTAGGAAAAAGCTTGTATTCTTATCCCCCTCTTTGAGCCAAACTGCCCTGGATCTCTGTCTCCATGCTACTTCCTCTTTTTTGACTCTCTTCAAACTCAGCAGTAAGAGCCAATCTGGAAGCTATCTCCCCTTCCTCCAGAATTCTCTGGTCTTGTATCCGTTCTATTTCTGCTAGCTGATTTAGTACCAGTTGCTTCTGTTGACTCAGATTGCCTTGGCTGGTCTTGCTCCACTCCTTCAACTTTCTTTTAATGCCCTTAGCTTTGCTACCAGTACAATGTCTAGTTTCCCATGGAAATGAAAAGACTCCCACCAGGTTTTAACCCTATCATGAAAACCTTCTGTGGCCATCCACCAATTTTCGAACTTGAAATATGATTTGGTTATCCCCCATTCTCCACATTGTAACATCAATAGGCAGTGATCTGAGACAATTCTCTGCAAAACAAATTGTTTAATGTTTCTAAAGTTTGAGTTTCAGAGATTAGGAATCTGTCTAGTCTTGCTGCTATGGAGTGCTTGTCACCTCTTCTCCAAGTGAACTCTCCCCCTGCTAGGTCTAAGTCCATTAATTCCATGTCTTCAATGAATTCTGATAGTTCTGCCATCGATATGCTGATTCTGTTGCAATTGAACTTTTCGAAAGGATACCAACAATGTTGAAATCCCCACATAGGACCCAAAGGGACATAATTAGACCTTTGGTTGCCCCAGTTCCCACCAAGCTTCTTCCCTTTCTACTCTATCATTCGGGGCATAGAAACATGTTAGGTTCCATTTAAAATCCAGATTCTTCCTAGACAAGCTGCAAGAAACTGAATATGCTCCCACACTACTCACTTCCCTATCCCATATTCTTTTATCTCACATAATTACTATGCTTCCCCTTGTCCCACTGGGTTCTAGTTGCACGTTATCAACCCACCTACTACACCAAACTTCTAAAACTATATTGGCAATCTCCCACTCAATTTTTGTCTCTTGAAAACATATCACATCTGCTTTTCTAGTTCTTATCATGTTCCTGATAATACTCCTTTTCCTCCGACAATTCAGCCCCCTAACATTCCAGGTCACAATGTTTAAACTTATTGATCCATAATGGCTAAATACTCCCCGCCCCGCCCCCCCGCCCCCCCACTTCTAGTACCGTTGCTATAGACATAGAATCCAGTTGTAGCTTTTTTAGTTCCCGTAACCCTTTTCTCATGCATGTTGTCTGTTCACATTGTTTCCCCCTATTTTCTTGTTTATTGCAATCGATCTTCATCAACAATTCCTTATAACTATCAATCTTCATCAACAATTCCTCCCCTTTCCCTCACACCCTTTGAAATTAACCCCAAATGCCAAGCTTAGTTTCATAATATTTTGCTGTATCCAATCCGAAGTGCCCATATCTTCTGGAAATAGGATACCCAGTGGGATAGCTTCCTCTGTACCACCAACTATATTTTCCTCCTCAAGTGGATGTATCATTACTGTAATGCTTTTCTCCGACAACTCTTCTCAATTTGTGACAGACATATCCATCCTGTCTCTCGGCTTCAAGTTCCCCTCCATCTCTATTCCATCACGTAAACTGGCATTGACATTTGTTTTCCTTTGCTTTGTATTTTAAAGTTTGGGCTCCAGAATCTTCCACAGCAATTGGGTCCAAATATTCTGGGCCCAAAAATGTTTGGGCCAATTCCTTTTAACCTAATCTTTTCCTACTGTACACATTATATTCCCCCTCTTTGAATCTTGAGCCCACTTGCATGCGGGCCCTCACTTGAAGTCCCCACGTGCCAATCTATCTTTTTTGCCGATTGTACCTCATTTATCTTCTGCAAAAGCTGTCCTGGGTATTGACCATTGGTTATTTTGCCCTTCTCTCTCCTCTCCTCTCCTCTGAGAATCTTACAATGACTGGACCTTCGCACCACACCAGAATGGTGTAAGTGAAGCCATCACAGGTTACTTCTACTTCTCTGGGAACTCTCTCTCTATCACCTCATACTTCGATTCTGGCCCAGTGAAGGTGATTCTTGAGAGAGGTCTCCTCCTCCATCTCGATAAAACCTCCACATATGCCACCGATCTCCTTGAATACCTTCTGTGACCACAGATTCATAGGTAAACCCAACCAGCCTTATCTCTGCAGGCCAGCAGCCCACGTTGGTTTCCACCATTCGACCTCCAACTTCATCTTCCTCCTGATCCATTGACCTGTAAAGATATGCTCCGCTACCACTTAGGATGGTAGTTCAAACATGAAATGCCCGTCATTCAAGGCATACACTTCGACTTCTATCGCCAATTTCCAAGAATTACAAGCCTGTCTTCTTACATTGTTCAAGCAGGGGGGTTCATTTGCTTGGCACTGGAAGTTTCCTACTATGCACCTTCTCAAGAGATCTTTTTCTGGTTGCGATTCACCACCTATAATTCTTACTTTGTTCTATGTACTCTGTATTATGGCCTTCTCCTTACTTCCATCAACCATCTGTCTTGGAAGAGAGCTTCTTTGTAAGACTTGTGACTCTGTTTTCTGTCCTTCACTGTTGTTCCCTGTGGTTTGTCTGGTTCATAGATGAACCAGAAATCTTGTGAGCAATATTCCCCTAACCTCCTTTGGGTGCAGACTCAAGGGTTATTATGACAGATTTGTTTTGACCTTGTAATGCTATAAAGCTGATGTGTCTCCCACTTTCATTGCATTTAAGAGTGCAATAAAATTCTGCAAAATGCTCCTTCATGTTCCACCTCATAATTGTCCTGGCTTGTATATGGTGGACCATATGGAAGGAAAGGAATGAAAGAATTCTCAAAAGAAGATCAAACTCCATTCAAAAGATCAAAGAAAATGCATCTCTACTTCATGTTTTTGGTGTAAAGAGCAATGTATAGTAAATGAAATACAGATAGTGGATTTCCTAGGCTTTTTGTGATTAGCTATCTGTGTAAGCACACTTTTGGAGGTGGCCAGCATATCCCTTAATGCTGAAGAATACATGTTACCAGCTTCAAAAAAATATTGTCCTTCCTGTACTTTTGAAGCTTCAATAAATACTACAATTAATCATTTCAGAACTTCAATGCTTTCACTCTTCTCATCAAATTTCGGCTGCCCTCCACCCATTCAAACCTTCTTTGCATCTCTTGATGTTGCCTTAAACACTGCGTCGCAAAAGATGATGTCCTCTCATGTTGGATGTGTTCCGGTAACCCTGCCGGAACCACCCATCTGAAACCTAGAATTTAACAAATCTAATCTGAATGTTGACCAACCTCATTAGTCCTGAGAGCAATTTTTTTTTAAAGTTGGATATCGGTAGTTTTGTTCCACATTAGCTGTATAAGGATTTGCAAAAGGTTTTAATGTTCTGACTAGTCTACCCATCCCACCAATTGCCTCAAGATCTTGAGTTACATGCTAAGATTCTTTCTACAGCTTCCTCAAACACACAGGTATAAACAGAAATTTCATTTTCTTCTTCCCCTTTCCCCAAAAGAGATAGTAGTCGAAATTTCAATTTTCAAACATACCTCCCAGCGAGCCCAACGTTCCATGAGTTGAGTTCTTTTAAGAAGTTGCTCAGGTCTCTGCAAGATGAGAAGTGAAATAAACATATAATGGGATAGAAGATTGGTGAATGCTAAAGATAGCAGAATCCCTTGTTTAACCATGAAGACTCAAGCCTTTGTGCTGTAAAATCGTGAATAAATATAGATACAAGTCAGTGTGCCAAGCATGGCCCACACATACTATTGCAAACTAACTGAAAACAAAGTTTGTTCACATGCCAAAGACTGATGAATAAGCTACAGAGAAAGAGAAACCTGAGTTGCAAGGTAGATATTGTTCAAATGAGAGGGACGAGTTTGAACAATAGCTCGATATGCATCTCTTCTTGCCTCAGTACTCTGATTCAAAAACCAAGAATATTAACCCAATTCTTGAAGAAATAAAAAAATTAAAATAAGAGCATGATATCATAACAATATAGTACAAGGTTATACCCCAAAGTCAAAGAAAAAGTTTGACCGGTCGACCATAAATAATTCCAACGCACTTCTCCTTAGAAGATATCTGTAAAGGCAAGAAGTCAGGCAAAATGGCTGCTGAAGAAAGAAGACAGCTTTCTAAATAGACAAAATTATGTGATCATTCCAGAGAAAATTTAGACCGAAAAATGAAATAATCACTTCACAACACCCATGGGGTCCAAAAAATGAACCCTCAAGGAGAAATCACATAAGAGAAAGCAGGAATCTAGGAAAGGAAAAGGGACTACTAAATTTTTGACGAAGGGAGCAGCATGTGAAATGTGTATAAGTGCTCGCAAATCCTTTTCAAGCTTCCAACCAAATGAAACACATTATCAAAGAAAACATGCTCCTCGACATTCATGATTTATTCATGTAAACTAATTCTATGTTCATAAACATCAGTGTTATCACAGGCAAAAGCGCAAAAAAACTCTACAATTCATTGGGGCTTTAAGCGCAAAGCACAAATAAAGCATGGACTTTGATGAAAAAGGGCTCAAAGGGAGAAAAGAATATATATGTTTAGTCCAAAACTAATAATTATAAACATGAATGACAAATATATGACCAAAGAAATTGAAAAAAAAAATTATGATAAAATGAAATATCAATTGTTTAGTGTCACTTCCTAAAAAGAGACTCATTGGCAAAGAAAAGTTTGCCTAGAACCTAGATGACGACATTGAAGAGCACATAAAGCGAGGCAAAGCGCTCAACACGTTCTGAGCCTTGCTTTAGGGCTTAAGCGTGTTTAAACACCTTTGACTACACTGACAAACATCAGAATCCTATTCTCCATTTTTTATGGTTTGGATGTTTGTTCTAGTCTTTATTTAAAAACTAAAAGTAGCATAGTTTCAACGAACTAGAAAACCCTTGACTCTACAATAAAACAGAAACTGAATTTCTCCTCAACCAGCAGACTAGAAAGTCAAACTGTTAGAATATAGTTAGTTTTCTTTTTAGTCCTTTTATGTAGAAGGCCCAGGCCCATATGTAATGTATATATATATATATATCAATGTATTCTTTGTGTGAGGAAGAAGACACACACAATTCATAAATCATGTCTCTAATTTAAGTTGGTATCAGAGCCAGCACCATCTGCCGCCGTCACCGCCGCGCCGGAGGCCGTACGCCGTCACCGGAAAATTTTCCGGCGAGTTTTCCGGCCGAAAACATCTGGATCTGGTTCGCCTTTTCCAGGCGATCTCTCCTGTCCAACGGCGGTTCTGGATCTGTTCTCACCTTGTTGTTTCGTGACATTTTCCTGCACGTCCGCACTGTTAGGCACTGTGCCGCACTGTTCGGCACTGTTCCGGCATTGTACCGGCACTGTTTCGACACTGTTTCAGCACTGTTTCGGCACTGTTCCGGCAGCTTCCTGAGCCATTTTTTCTCCTGGTCTCGGATTTGTCCTCATTTTTGTGTGAATTCTCCCGTTTGCAACCTTCTCAATGGCACATCTATCTTCTGGAGGTTCAAAGGGTCCCTCACCGGTCAATGTTACTCAAAGCGTCATTTCTACTACTACTCCGTCC
>JAABOM020000001.1:26972635-26987844 GCA_011800125.2 Solanum clarkiae | reverse complement strand
TCAGAGTATTTTCCTGTTGAGATGGGACTCCACCAAGGATCTGTGTTGAGCCCTTTCTTGTTTGCCTTGGTGATGGAGGAGCTGACGCTATCTATCCAGGAGGAGGTACCATGGTGTATGTTATTTGCAGACGACATAGTACTAATTGATGAGACTCGGACTAGAGTTACTGATAGGTTAGAGGCTTGGAGACGCGCCTTGGAGTCCAAAGGGTCCAAATTGAGCAGGACCAAAACTGAATACTTGGAATGCAGATGCAGTGTTGAGAGGGATGTAGCAAACTATGATTTGAGGCTTGCAACTCAACCTATCCCCAAGAGGGAAAAGTTTAAGTATCTGGGATCCATCATCCAGAGTAGTGGCGATATCGACGATAATGTCACACATCGTATTGGGACAGCATGGTGTAAGTGGAGGCTTGCCTCTGGAGTTTTGAGTGACAAGAAGATACCACCTAAACTCAAAGGTAAGTTTTACAGAGTGGTGGTTAGACCATCGTTGCTGTATGGGGTGGAGTGTTGGCCAATTAAAAAGGCACATGTTCAGAAGATGCATGTCGCAGAGATGAGGATGTTGAGATGGATGTGGCCACACCAGGAGTGACAAGGTTAGGAATGAGACCATTTGGGAGAAGCTAGAGGTGACCCGGTGGCTGAAAAGATGAGGGAAGCGAGACTGCGATGGTTTGGACATGTGCAGAGGAGGAGTACTGATGCTCCTATTAGGAGGTGCGAGAGGTTGTCGTTGGGAGATACTCGGAGGGGTAGAGGTAGACCGAAGAAATACTGGAGGGAAGTGATTAGACATGATATGGCGGAACTTGATCTCACTGAGGACATGACCTTAGATAGGAAGAAGTGGAGGTCGCGAATTAGGGTAGTAGGCTAATTGACAGGGTTAGGTGGGGTATAGCAGGTGGTGTGTGTATGTGTCGAATTATGTGTTAGTTTTATTGTAGTTACATACTGTCATGTTTTATGTATTATTAGTCGATCTAGTCTCTCTTTTTGTTCCTTCCCTTTCATTTTTCATATCTAGTTCTATCTGCTTTTGGGTTTTGAGATGAGGATCCACGGGAAACAGCCTCTCTACTTCTATGAGGTAGTGGTAAGGTCTGCGTACACTTTACCCTCTCCAGACTCCACTTGTGGGATTTTATTGGGTATGTTGTTAAACTATCAGAGACAGTACTGTGGATATTCTGAACGAATGCGTGACATTCCATGCCCTCGGAGAGTGCTTTGTTGTGCTAGGTCACTGACATATCCTCTTTTGACTTTATTTGACCCCAAGAATGGATTGGATTGAAAAAAAATGTGAACAAAATTCAAAAAAAAAAAAGAATTCTACCATAAGAACTATGTCAACTACTTTCCTGTTGAAGCCCTTTGTGTTTGTATTAATTTCCGACTGTGATAATTAGTAAAAAAGAAATTGGCATGATACTTGGTTGGGACATCCCAAAGATAAGTTCCCTGACTTGTCCAGTCTTGCTGTAAATGTAACTACTCCATTGCACAATGTAAGACAAATTATGAATTGGAGCTAAGGTTTAGAACGAACTGCCATGATTGGGAGGTTGACGGGATATTCTCAATACTAAAGAAGCTTGGAGTCTTCAATGAACAGCCTCCTGAACCCCTACTCCTTGTTATGGAGAACAAACAAGAGGCAAACTTTGACTGTTAAATCATGCTACAGTTCATCATTAAAAACTAAGTGTCCTACTGAAAATTAGCAATGGAAGATGATTTGGAAAATAAAGCTCCTCTTCGACAGCTTCAGCTGGATTACCGTATATAATATTTGTCCGACCCTGCAGATGTTACATGTGTGCTAGGGAGCTTGAAGATGCAAAACCTTTATTTTTGCATTGCCCTACTGCAACACAATTATGGAAACGTGGTAACACTTTTAGCACAAGGTAGGCTATGCCTTCTTCATGAATAAAGCTTGAGTGAGCTAGTCAGGGTAGAACAAGCAACATAAATGATTTTTAGCAGTAGTCATCTGTCCTTGTTCTCTTCCTTGAATTTCCTATTGAACAGGGGTTGATGTTTGCAAATATGCATTCACTCAAGCTGGAGAAAAGCAGAGAGGTGTTGAACTGATGTCCATGTCCAGTAGCAATGCCGTCGCAATGTAAGACCTCAGTAAACAAGCCGACCTCTTCTGCTCGAAACGACACAACCTTGCCCAGCCTTCTGACTCCTCTCCTTGCTGTGCCATAACCAATTGCAGGTAACCCCCCGCCCAGCTGCCCTGTACCTAGAACTATTTAGAAACACGGAAACAGAATGCATTTTGTGGGTCCTTTTGGAGAATGGTGTTCTTTTTCATTATTTGTTTTCCTTGAAAACCGAAAAATTCCTGTCAATTAGCTGGCCAGCCCAGTTGATGCACAGGTTCATAGTTTATGGAGTATGGACATGTTTCTCTACCCTTCTCCCATTCAAATGCCGAACTATCCTTAACAGGATTCAAACTAGTGACATACACCTACAACAAATCCTGTGTTCTGCTTCCTTTACCATTGAACCAAAGCCCTGTGTGCTCTGTGCATCAGTCTACTTTTGATAATCAATAAACTTTTTAACTTTCCACATGGCATGTCTAAGACCACAAGATTAAAGGGCATTTTGGTACATTTAACATATTTTAAATTTATGACCACAACATTCAAAAGTCTTCTTTACTTTTTTAAACTCCCAAATCAAAATATGATAAACAAATTGAAACGGGGGGAGTACTTAAATCCAAGAACAAATTGAAACGGGGGGAGTACTTAAATCCAAGAACAAGGACTTATTAGCTGACTGTACTATCTTCTCCTTGAATTGCTCATTGAAAAAGTATCATTTAAACACACCAGCTGAATAAATATGTAAAGCTAACAGGCAAAACGTATACATTAACTATGTAACATTCTTATTATAAACAACTGTGAAACTTGCTATCATAGCCTATACTCGCAAAGATCCTTGTTCAGCCAAAAAGAGTCAGAAGCAATGTTACATTTTCCTTATTCAACAGAAGTAGTTCCTATATTTAAGTTTGATGTTAAATCTTCTATAATGAATTCAGAACCAACCGATAGCCAAAGGTTCAATTTTAAATCATTCAAGCCCAGAACAAACTTTAGAACACCCACCGAACTGTAATGAAGTGCCAATAGCCTACAATCGCTTCAGTACAAAGAAGATAAGGCACAAAAAGCTGTTAGGAAAACTGAGGCACGATTTGGTACCTGCAATGCTCGACTTTGCAATGGCTTTGGTGCATGTGGAAGTGACCTTAAAAGAATCAATAAAAGTTGGATATGCTCAAACCGATGTCCAGAATCATAGAAGTTCAATCCATCATCTGTTGATGAGGCATTTATCTGCATCAGGAGCAAAAGAGCTTCAGCTTTATCTTTAACAGACTGCCTAGAGCAGAAAACTCAATAGTAAATAGAGTATAGCCCCAAAACTTTTGCATCTACAAATAAAGTGACTATCTGCATGAGTAGTGGAGAGGAAATTTAAAATCCAAACAGTGAGGCACTCAACAAACTAATCACAAAAAGGATTAAATGAGGCAAAAAACAAGATTAGGGGACACATGTACTGATCATGGCATAAACAACATCTAGATACGTGAAAACTTGTTTTTCCCAATTTAAATAAAATTCAACTATTAATGGTGCAAAGAAAGGTCTAAAACTGATTTTCGCATCAATATCACATGATTGAATACGGACTTATTCTCATGCAGTAAATAGCCCTAATATTGATAAGCAGATTATATTCATATGATCATAAAGTGCTATACGAGGAAAAGCTCGCTATATAATCTACTTATTAAAAAAATTACTCTGGCATAAAAATCTCCAGAGCCTAATGAAATCAAAGTCACGATGCACCTGCCCCATAAGACACTTGTAGTAAATTAAACATACTGCAAGTACCTTATGAAATCTGGGAAAAGTACACATGGCTTATTTGATAGTCTATAAATTTCTCCATGAGATATTCATTAACATCATATTTTATAGAAGAAAAGGAAGAGATCCTCATCAATATTATTGTTTAAACAATTAAAAGGGACTAATACTATTATGCAGTTTTTTCCAACCAAATTTCAAATAATTGAAAAGGCTGTAGAAGGAATGCTTCTTTATCTTTCTAAGCAAAACAGAGAAACATATAAACCCTCATATTGATTACAATAAAAAACAATTCCATCACTTAACATACTTGTTCCAGAACTATTAAAGCCACCAGAGGCTAGAGAGGCATCCATTACTACATGGTGATATTGCATAACAGAAATGCATGATGATGTGAAGTCCGAGTTGAAACTTTGTTAACTTCCAGTGCAAACACATAGCAAAAGTTTTATTCTAAATGTTTGAGATATTTACGGTTCTCATTCTCTTGTTTACATATCCTAACAGGATAGGCAAGAAAAAGGAAAAAGAAAAACAGCAGAAACGATAAAGAGGTATCTAGTTTTTACACCAATAAAGAAGTATTTACCTATTTCAGATGTAAAACGAGAAGCCAAAAAAGTCATGTATATGTTTGTCACTATGCATATCATCTTCAAGCAGGGACTCTATGCAATGCACTTAGTTTCTTTCATCTATTTGAGCATCAGTTCCTATGAGAACACAGTATACTATCTTTTTGAAACACAGCAAAGAAAGGAAATTTTCCTAGAAACGCACTAAGAAGGTTTTCATACATGAAAAATTGATGAAGTGGTTGGTTTTCACAAAGAAAAATTATCCAAAGAAATGGCAGGAACTGCATGACTAAAGTAGCAGCATATTAGAGGAAAAGAATATTAATACCGAGGCACCCAATAAAGCTGTGTATACTCTGCTAGTCATGAGCCTATTTGGTGCTGCTTGAAAGGCCTTTTGTAATGCAAAAAGTAGAAGGGAAACCTTATCATCAAACATGGTACCCCCTCCTTCCAGCAAACCCAAAAGGTTGTTTGTCACATCTGGGGGAGCATGTGTATCAAATTTGAGATAGCCTGATGAAACTAAAGCACCCAAGAGGTTAATAATTCCAAGCACAATTTCATCACTTTTATCAACATTGTATGCATTATTCCGAGCATTTTCAGCACTTATTGAAAAGCTTATACCACCCAGGTTTTTTAGAAATGCATTCTCTGGGATAGACTGCATCTTTTCAATAGTAGACCTAGTGGAAATTGTGGTGCCTGCACCATTCAAGGACTCGGGTACAGATTCCATTGCATTCAAAGTTGTCTCTCTTTCTTTTGAAAATCCTGTTTCACCAACTTCACTACTTCCAACGGGACAATGTGCTTCAGTATCCAGTTCAGTTTCCTGGGCTAATGCAGCAGTGGAACTATGGTCTACAGAGGATAAATCATCACAATCTCCAATCTTAACTTCGCGCTGCAATAGGACAAGAAGTGTTTCTATACCACCACAAGACAAAAATGCATCAGCAAAGGTTTGAGCCCTGGACATATTTGGCTGTACAACCAACCTGTACATGAGATGTAGCACCCTGGCAACCTGAAATAACAAAAAGTATTATATTAGGCTCAAATAGAAAGTAAGGCACATCCATTGGGAAGTATCAATTAAGAAAATGAAGTATCAAGAAAGTTCTCTTTTAAGAATAAGATTTTACTGCCCCAGTATACATAAGGTAGTAAATTGCTACTGTGTGGAGAAGGGAGTGAAGACAACAAAACACCTCTTGTTCAATAGACAGCCATTTGTGGGAAGTGTTCCTGAACATCACTGTGGAAAATGTCATGCCTTTACTCCAAGAGTTAGTTTGTTGTTGGAGTGGATGCAGTTAGAAAAGACTAAGAATAGAAGGGTATTTGGAGGATAATATCAGCCTCATTTTATGTGTCTTGAGGAATGAAAAAAAATAGAGGTGCTTTGAAGGAAAGACTACAGCCGAACATAGTAAAGTGAAAAAGGTCTTATACTGTATCGAAAAGCACAAAATGTCTTAGTTCGTTAGCTATGTGGTGAATTTACTGCATATGCATGATGAAAAGAACATGAAAGATTTCATTAGCTCATTTTTAGGTCTCAGTCAAGTTTTCTGCAGACGGTGAGTATCAAATTACAGGCACAAACTTTATGGAAGAGCACTAAAAAGAGCAAACTTTGAAAATTCAAATTGAGAGCTGTTTCTTGAAAACTACTTTATACTATTAGAGTTGTTCCTCTTTCTATTCCAAAAATGAAAACCAAATTACAATTTTTTAACTCAATAATGGTAGAAATTTTAGGACGTGATACATGTAAAGGAAATTGCCGATATTGTGTACCATTATGAATAAGATACTGTGGATACTACAAGAAGTAAGACAACCATAAGAACTTATTTGATTAGTCCTTTTGCACTTTTTCAGATAGAAGACCTAAGAATAAATTCAAATATAGTATCATCAAAGAGTGTGAGCGTCTAAAAGTAAAGTTACTGAGATGAGACACTGATAACTAGAAAATAAGTTAATAATCATGAAAAAGAAAGATCACATGCGACAAAAAAATACAGTGTGAAAAAGTTGATAAGCTGTGAAGAATAAAGATATAACAGAGTAAAAAGTTTGAGAAAACTACCAAGAGTGTATTCTTTGAGCAACTAAGAAAATATAAATACTTAATATATAGACGTATATGTCAATCAAAGCTCAAAATAAAGATGCAATAAGCCATCAAAACTAGACACCAACAAGGAACCGTAGTCTAAGTTTTCTTATAAAGAGCAACAAGTGACTATTTAACCTAGAAGCTTCCCCACCACTCAGCATACTTATATAGGAAAAACTGAACATTACCTGATTTGGCTGTGGACAATCCACCATGAAGCCAAGCAAACAACGGACATCATCTGTAGCTTGCAAAGGAGGCGCAGCCACAACTAGGAGCTCAATAACAACTAATAGTTCATCAACCAAAGCGTTCACTTCACCCACAGGACGTGTTTCCTCATTCATAAATGTATCGGTAGAGTCACTTTCACGAATAGTCCAATAACATCTCCTGCAGCCATCTAGAAGCATTTGAATGGCATTGGCATCACGCATCACAGATGACTCTGAGAAAACCATATCTGCAAGAGAAGAGAGAAGCTTCTTCTGAAGACCATAACTGCATAAGCTCCAAATCTTCAGATCAAGTAGAAGCATACTGAAAAGCTGCACCTTGAGGGTGTGGTTGTGCTTTTGTGATTGGCACAACAAAACAACTGCTGCCACAAGCGCCTCATCCCCAACGCCGTCACGCTTCGCAACATCAAGGGAAGACAAAGTTTGTAGAAGGTAGTTTAAGATTCTTGAGATGACTTCTGGACCTTTTCTACGGCTCAACTCTTCATTGTTTCCGGGATATTCAATGGCCCTAGAGATGATTCTGAATATGGGAGCGGCAATAGCAGTTGTGGCTAATGATAAAGAAAGGTCACCTTTCTGCGGTTCCAAGCTATTCTCTTGCACATTACTCACTGCCAAAGGAAGTAAGGACATGGGGCCTCCATACGCCAATGCCCAAAGAGCTTCCGTTGGTCGCATTCTTGTTGCAACATGGACTTGCCCAAGAATCTCTGCAGGTCTTCGAAGCAGACCTGAACAATTCAGAATCATTAACAATCATAGATAGACAACAGTTCCATCTTCAAGATACATCTAGAAAGAGACAAAATAAACATTGTAAGGGTAAAAAAAGATAAACATTGGTAACTTACATGTCTTTATACCAAATGAAAGATAGACATTAAAGAGGGAACGCAGAGAGAAAGAGAGGTATCAGATTCAATTAGTGTTCAGAGAACATTTGCCAATCACTCAATCATACAAAATGATTTTATGTTTTACAATATGAAACTTAACAAGGTGACATTAGAATTGCAAAAACTATAGAGGTAAAGTTGCTAAGCCACACATTTTAAAGTTTGGAAATGGGTTGTGGAGATGAGGGGTGAGGAGAGGTGTGGCTATTTCATGAATCAATCAGGGTTCCTGCTTCATGTTGGGCCGCTCAACTACAGAAGTCATTCATCTTGTAATGAGACTAGTGGAAAAGTATAGAGAGAGGAAGGACTTAAATGTGGTATTCATTAACTTAGAAAAGGCTTACACAAAGTCTCAAGGGAGGTTCTATGGACCTGGAGGTTAGAGGACACTTGTGGCTTGCATTAGGGCAATCAAAGATGTGTACGATGGAGCCAAGACAGTGGTAGAGACATTAGGAGGAGACTCGGCACACTTTCCAATTGTGATGGAGTTGCATCAGAGATCAACACTTGCCCATTTTATTTGCCTTGGAGACGTATGAATTGACGCAACATATCTAAGGAGAGGTGTCATGTTGTATGTTATTTGCAAATGACCTAGGTCAGATTGAAGAGACAAGCGATAAAGTAGCGATAAATTAGAGGTTTGGAGACAAATCTTAGAGATTGCAAGTTCAGTGATGTAATGCATAAGATTGGTCCGGAAGTGAGGCTTGAACACAGGCCATCCAAAAGAGATGAAATTTCAAGTAGTTTGGGTCTATTATCCGAGAAAATGAGGAGATTAACGATAACGTCATATGCCAAATTTGTGCAAGGTGGAAGAAACAGAGGCTCGAATGGATTCTTGTGTGCCAAAAAGGTGGCACCAAAACTTAAAGGCAAGTTCTACATGGTAGTAGTTAGACCAATTATGTTATCAGCGAAGGAGTGTTGGCTAATCAAAAAGGCTCAAGTTCAGAAGATGAAAGTTGCAAAAATGAGGATGCCATGATGCATGAGCAGGATTAGAAATTAAGATATTTGGGACAAGGTAGGAGTGGCCTCGATGGAGGACAAAATGCAAGAAGTGAGCTAAGATGATTTGGACATGCGAAGAAGAGATACATGGATGCCCAATGTGGAGGTGTGAGAGGTTGGCTACAATGGTTATACTATAGTTGATTGATGCAAATCCTAATCCCATTCTGTGACAACTTTGAGTGCGATCGGAAAGGAATAAGGCCCGAAATGCCTACGTCGAAAGAAAAGGCAGTCTTTAAGTGGTTTCAAGAGAGGTAGAAGATGTAAGCTGATTATGTACAGGAAAGAGGTAATTAGACAGGACATACTGCAGCTTCAACTTATCGAGGACATAGTAAATGTAGATAGACGGGGAAATACGTAGGATGGTCCAAGTATAATGTTTATACGATAAATGCTAGCAACTCTAAAGCAACAAGCTTTGTAGACTTGTGATGAACATATAGAAGATAGTGGACACCATAATTCGTATCGATATGTGTTGTTAATGTAACAGAATTGTCAAACCTGCTGAACCAGAAGGAGAAGCATCTGGACAAAAACGGCCACTGAGCAAGCTAGGATGATAGAGGAGATGAAGACATCCTGAGATTTCAGCATCCAGAAGAGAACTTTCTTCAGCCAACTTTTGCACGTAGTCATTTGTTGCTAACCACGGTGAACCAGCCCCATGACCAAAAGAAGGAAGCACATCTCCTCCCCTAGAAACTAAACGTGCCATTTTTTCTGGACCAATTGGTTCCTTAAAAATGTATACAGGGCCCATCTCAGCAAACAAAGGGCACTGACGACGACGACGTTGTAAACCAGCCATAGTTGGTGGTGGATTTGTCCCAATACAGCAGAATGCAAGCGGCTTGGATATCCGGGGAAAGTCAAAAGGTCGACTCTCATATAATGATCCATCAATGTACAGCCTCAGTTCACTCTCTGCTTTCCCAATGAGGCTTTGCTTACAAGAGTGTTCAAGACCAATAAAGTACCAACATTGTGGCTTGAACGCATGAGTGAAATGCAGAGAAGACTTCCTTCCTTTCCCACAACCGCTTTCAACCACCAAAAATTGGGCATGAAAATATGCTTCAATCCCTTGATTATCAGCTGACAAGAAGCTGAAGAGCCGTGGCATGTGAGCTGTGCCTTCCCCAGCCAGTGCAGTGGCTGCAGCAGCAGCTGACATCGCTGATGATTTTCCTGACGTGGCAGCTGCAGCGGCAGCAATTGCAGCTGCTGCAGTTGCTGTATTTAGAGTATCAGCAAAGGATTCAATGTAGATCCACGTAGCAAATGCATATCCATTAGTAAAAGGCCAGCGACTCTCTCCTGGACCCAGCAAGCCAGAGCTTTCACCATCAAATTCGAAGGTGCATGCTGGACCGCGTGACTCTTTCCCACTCATGGCCTTCTCCAAAGAAAGCAATAAACGAGCTGCCCACTTAGTGACAAGAGTTTTTGTGACTACTTGAAGCCAACCATGCAGATCCCTTACGCTGAGAGAATGTGCAGCTAAGTGCTGAATGCAAAGGCATAAAGGAGTCCCATCCCATCTTGATGACTCTGACGTAGCAAGATCCTGACTAAATATCTTTTCAGCTGAATGCAGCAGGACACGCAACAAACCAGCGGTAGAGCACATTGCTCGGTTTCTAGTGCAAGCACGCAAAATAGCAAGCAAACCTTTAACCATGCGAGTCCTAGGCGACATGAGACCTGCAATGTCCCCAACGGAGGGAAGCCAAGGAATGAGTTCACCTGCCACAATGGCTGCCCTGGAGTTCAACATCACGCTTGGCGGATTATTATCCTCATCATCCTCAAAAGACTCAACCCCTCCCATGGTGGCAAGAAGTGAATCAACTACCAGAAATGCAATTGAGTCAGCATCATCTCCAGTTCCAAAACTCTCAACACCACTTACAACATTTTTCAGCTTGTCCAAACCTTCAGGCTTTCCCATAATAGCAGAGTCTACTAAATGCAAGAGTTCTGGTTCCACATTTGGCACAACCTGTTTCGTCTTAGGTTTTGGCGGTGATCCAAATGGAGAATATGCATCATCCCCATATGAATACAAAGCAGAATCCATAGAAGAAGAAGACTGTCTAGTTTCATCTGTATCCATAAATTGCCTATTAGGATTATGGCTCAAAATATCGCTTTCATGGTGCACCTCAA
Source organism: Solanum clarkiae (assembly GCA_011800125.2). Lineage (NCBI taxonomy): Eukaryota > Viridiplantae > Streptophyta > Magnoliopsida > Solanales > Solanaceae > Solanum > Solanum clarkiae. The sequence continues at coordinate 26,976,862 of JAABOM020000001.1, read as the reverse complement.
TGTCTACATAATCATCCCCGGATGGGACTTTCCCTAAGGAAGATTCAAACTTGTCCTCAGTCCCTCCTGAAGACCGTCTTAAATTATCAGATCCTGAAGATTGATTTAAGTCCCCAACAATATTATCTTGATCTTTCAATGAGAGAATATCGAATAGCTCAGCATCTACGACAGGAGCTGAAGAAGAAGAATCAACCCCTTTCGAGTCTACATTACTATGTACATTGTCTACATTATCACCGCCCAGTTCATTCTGGATATTTTTCGGTTTCTCCCCTTCCATTCTTCAAACCCAAATGCTCAAATATACAATCTTTGGAAACGGAATCATAAGTATAAGGATGGCAAAACTTGAAACATGCACATATTTTTCCAATAAAGGGAAAAGGTCAAAGAAAATGGTAATCAAGATTTTACCTTTTTTGAAGGTTGATCCAATATCTGGGATCGAAAGATGAAGAAAATGAAGAATCAGCAATGGTGGGGGGTTGGGAGAATGGAAGCGAAATAGGAGGAAAGTTGAGCCAGCCAAGTGAACCTGGTGACGATGATGGTCTGGGTTTCGATTAGTCAAATAAAGAGCCCAATTTCCTTCCAACAGCCCATTTCTGTAATTTTCAGTCCTTTCTTCTTTTCTCTTCTTTTCTTTTATTTTCCTTTTGGGGGGGGTCTCTTTTGAATGGTTAAGAAAAATTTATTAGCTCATTAAATTTTTCATAAGATTTATTTATTTAATTTTCATTAATATATTATCATGCCTAATAGGAACAAACATAAATACAAACGATATGTCTATTACATATAATATTTGTTTACATTTAAAATTTTAACAAATATAAATATTTATATCATCTGATTAGAGATATTGTGAAATCCTCTTTTTATTAGTTTATATAATATGATAATAATAATATTCAAATTAGTACTATTAAGCTATAAATTAATTTGTATTATTCAAATCATACTATAGTTCAATAAGATAAACATCTCATTACTTTTGTAATTTGTCAAGAAAAAAAATTTCTATTCTTTGTGTTGTATGAAGTTTTTATATTTTGAAATAAGTATCATCAAAATAAACATGATAAAAAGATACAATTAAGAATGAGTATAATATGTGAGTGTGAGACTTATAAAATGATGTATTTACTTAAAGATAACAATTCTTTTTTTCGTAGAGTGATATGTTTTTATTATTTATGCAAGGACATAACTATTATTATTGAATTTTATATATCGTGTATTATAATTTATTTTCTCTTACCTACATGTTATCTTTGATAAATTATTTAAATATTATTTATAAAATTATAAATAAAATTCAATAGCAAACTTTACTTGAAAATTTTAAAGAATAGCTATTTTGAATGTCCAAACTTTTTTGAAATATATGTCAAGATTAATCATCTGGAATGTTTGTCCGTCTTATTATTTTGAGGGATCGTTAATATATAGGGTAGTTCATAAAAAGATTTTTTTTAGTTTTTTAAGTGGATAAGAGATGAATTTTAAATTAAATATCTATGTGAAAAAAAAATCTACTTTAACATCAAAAGGTAAAGAATATATTTTAAATGTGTATTTCATGGAGTTAATTTGCGTTTTGGGGTATAATAATAAGAATGAGAAATCATAAATAGCAAACATAAAAAAATATGCATAGTTGTATTTAAGATATTTGATTTTTATAAATAGATAAATATTTTAAAGTTGTTTAGAGTCGAGATTTCAAGGACATAATTATGATTGTCGGATTTCGTTAAATGGTGTATTCATCATTTACTTTTTTCTTGTTTGTGTGAGTTTACATTATTATTTTTTATTCTTTTAATAAATATTAAATACTTTTTTTTACTGTCAAGTGTGATAATTTTAAAGCAGAAAAAAATTGGCAGGCAAAGGACAATCTTATGTCTATAAGTCATTATTAAGTCAAGTCCAGCAAGAACTAGTCAAGAATAAATTGAAACTCTTTCAACTTCTATTTAATCTATTATGCATTATACTTTTGTGATCTATTTCTTGGACCAATCTTCTCAACAAAGTATTCGCCTTAATTTTTTTCATTTTGAAAAATTCTAATATTTCTCTCATTCCTCAGAGCATATGGACACTATATGACAGTGATAACTTGTATAGATTTAAAATTAAATTGGTATTTTTTTATATGTCCCAGATAAGCATCTATCTGCATTTCACAGTTTATTTATTTGCTTTTTATTTCTTGTTGTATATTAGTTTTTCCATGTAGTTTCAGCATATAAGCATAGATAAAAAGATGATCGGTTGATTCGTCCTTATTGCAAAATACGGAAAAGGATGGTCCATTGATTCATCCTCAATCGACGTTCTTATTGCAAAATAAAGAAAAGAATGGTCGATTAATTCATCCTTAATCGATATCCTTATTGCAAAATAAGGAACATCTCGTATTTGCTTCTACTCATTAATTTAACCAATCTATTTCGTATAAAGAGTTTATTTTCAATAATTGAATATAAGATGAAACACTATTTAGGAGCTTTCAAATTATCACATATGATCCTTTTCTGTTTTCTTTTGAAAAATTAAATCTTTATTCATCTTTTTCATATTCAAACTTATGATAAGACGGATATGAAAGTTACATTACTTAAGCCTACTCTTTCTTCAAGATAGGAAAGGAGCAGATGAAATGGTTGTCACTATTGTGTTTTCAATGATGTCATCTATAGAATTAAGAATCTTACCTTAATTTTAAGAAAGATGGTGATATTATGTTCTTCCATGCTCGTAGGTTAACTCATCACCTACATATCCCGATTAAGGTCTCACAAACATGTACTTTTCCAGCTGCTTCATTCAATAACATAAATAGGTTATGCAAAGGGATAGATTGGTTATATACTCTTACGTATCTCCCTTCTTGGAGCCTTTTGGTATATATTACCCCATGACAATATTAGATCCACCAAGCTCCTAAGTCATCGAACTTATCCACCAAAGGGACTTGTGGAATTTTTACGATTACGTTGGAGAAATCAAAATCTATCAAAACTAGCAGACAGATAGACTCTTTGGTATGTAAAATTAAGGGATAATTATAATATCAAAAAAATAGTCATTTGCTATATAGTCATGCATACTCAGTGTATATTTCATGTATAGTCAAGCAACATATAGTTTTTGAATGTATCATAATGTATATTCAATATATAGCTCATGTATATGTCATCTATATCGTTAATTGTATAATTAGTGTATACTTTTAATGACTTTTGACAAATTATATTGTATAATCATTATATATTTTCTATAATTTTGATTAGTTTAATATGAAAATAAAATGTCTATACTTATTATAAATTAATTTATTTCTTTGTATACATTTTAAATTAGTCTTAAAATTGATTACCAAGTCCAAAAGATGAAATTCTAAGGACCAGCTTGTTCACACAATTTTTTCATCTTTCTCTGGAAAAAGAAAAGAATAAACTACATTTCTTTGTTATATGCTTGACTCATTCGCTGACCCAAAAAAATAATCTAAAATGAGTTACAAACTAGAAAAAGTGAATTTGATCAAAGTCGCAATACTTATTTTTGGCTCACAAAAATTCAACTCTATTTCAAATAAATATACATCTAAATATAACTTTTTTTAAATATTCGACGATTACTAAAATATATAGTCTTTGCTCATAGAATTTGGATCAAATCAACATATTTATTTAATCATATATTTTGAATCAAACTTAAAAAGTTTATTTTAAAAGATTTTTTAAGTTTCAAAAAAACGAATTCTTTACTTGCAAAACTTAACTTTTTCACTACAATGCGTATCTAAACTCAATCAAATTTTGAAAATCACCACTTCAATATCTTCAATATTCAAGTTTCTAACTTCAAAGACATAGGGACCGTTTGGTACAAAAATGAATAATGCAAGGAATAGTAATGCAGAGATTAGCAATGAAGGGATTAGTTACGCAGGGATTATTTTTTATCCTGTATTTGGTTTATTGCTTTCTATTTAATTTGTGTTTGGTTTAAAATTTTATAAAAAGTTTCTTCAATTTTGCCCTTGAATTATTATGAGATTTTCTATTTCATGTAATTAGATCAAAATAGATTATTTTTTTGTCACTTCTAACTAGTTAGGAAAATAATAATTTTTATCATTATGTTTGTTATTTTCTCACTTGAATTATTTGAGAATAAATAATTATAATCTCAATAAATTAATCA